>OY757912.1:100127361-100197361 GCA_963585895.1 Sepioteuthis lessoniana
GTGTATGCAGAAACCAGAATCCGTCCAAGTAAATAGAATGCATAAAAAGATATATACAATTCTCTGCGATTTTGAGATACAAACAGATCCCCGACTCCTGGCCAAAAAGCCAGTCTTAAAATCAATCAAAAAGAAAAAAGATCTTGCCATCTAGTGGATTTTGCTGTTTCAACAAATCACAGTGCGAAAAATCAAAGAAAGTCAAAAGATTGCCACATGCACAGATATTGCCAGAGAATTGAAAAAGCTATGAAACATGAAGGTGAAGGTGCTACCAATAATAGTTGGCTCAGCTGAAATAGTCTCTAAAGGCTTGGAAAAGAGCGAGGAGGAATTAAAAATCACAAGTAAAATCTAGACCAATGAGACCACAACATTTTAAAGATCTGATAAAATACTCAGCTGATTCTTGAGGCAACTTGCTGTCATTCAGACTCCAGTGAATGACCACCAGATAAACCTGGAGTGAAAAACATGTAAGGAATTAAATATTGTAGGAAACTCTGCCAGTAAGTGTGTGTGTGTGAGAATGTTACAAAGGCGGGGAGAGGGAGAGAATATGTGTTCGTGTCCGTTTGTTTGTACGATAATTTCAGAGACAAACACAGAATTTATGTGAGACCATGCTTAAAAGATACTCTCAGTAAGAGTCCGTGTAAGATATCTAGACATAGCATGCTGATAATATTGAGAGAGAGAGAGAGAGAGAGAGAGAATATACATTTCTTTTGAAAGAGACAGAGAATGTATGTGAGACGATGAGAGGGTGCTTAAAAGATACTCTCAGTAAGAATCCGTGTAAAATATCGAGACATAGCATGTTGATAATATTGTCAGAGAAAGAGAGAGAGAGAGAGTGTGTGCTTAAAGATACTCTTAATAATAACCCGTGTAAAATATCGAGGAAGTGCGTGTTGATAATATCGAGAGAGAGAGAGTATATGCATTTCTTTTGCGAGAAACAGAAAATGTACGTGAGACTATGAGAGAGTGCTAAAAAGATACTCTCGGTAAGAGTCCGTGTAAAATATCAAGAAAGAGCGTGTTGATAATATTGGCAGAGAGAGAGAGAGAGAGTGAGAGTGTGTGTGTGTGTATAAGCATTTCTTTTACAAGAGACAGAGAATGTGTGTGTGCGTGTGAGTGATATCATACGATGGGTTATATAGTATCAAGATAGGAAAATAGTAGAAGAATTTGATGAAATAACTGTCACAATCTTTAAAAGAATAAGTAAAAAAAATACAACAATTCAGAGAAGATCCACATGCGAGATTAGAGTTCTTGAAAAGCTTGAAGTCTGTTTCAGATCGGTTGTCTTCTTCATGTCAAGATATTCTTTTATAAAGATACCAAAGCAAAGATGAAGCAAAAAGGGAAAATGTATTCAGAAAAAGAAAAAATCAACCCCAAAATATTGTTTGCTCGCAAAGTATTTACATATCTTACTCAATTGTAGGATGATAACATTCGACAATAAAATATGGACAGAAAAATTATGAGGTGTGTTGAAAAAGTAATGAGGTTAAAGTTCAATATGCTAAAACAGCAATGGACAATGAATAAAACCTCAACTTTAAGATTGACCCCATTCAACACACTTGCTTGAAACATTGGAATCTTTTTTTTTTTTCGAATGAACGCTTTGATGGCGGTATTTAAGATACGATGACTGTATCTTTTGCAGTGGTAAGAACTCACGAAAGGGAGTGTCCTAGTTATAACACTAAACTGAATCTGATAGTGAGGCTCTTGTTCTGGAGATTTGGGAAATGTGGATTACTCCTTCATTGCCATTTCTCCTGGGTTAACACGGACACGGAGTGTTAGTACCTTTTTGGGTCCCATCTACGAGTGAAGGGCCCAGCGGTTAGAGTGTTCGCCAATGGCCCGGGAGACCTGGGTTCAATCCCAGGTCGAGTCATACCAAAGACTTTAAAAATGGAACTTGATACCACCTTGCTTAACACTCAGCATTATAAGGTACGGTTCAAGGGTAAAGTGGAGCAATCCTGGGAATGGAGTAGCGCCCTCCCCTACACCTTGGTGTTGTAGCTATCGAAAAGGGAGCCTTCGGGTCACCCTCGACTATGGTCGCTAACTTTTTAACTGTATTAAAAATAGTTACTTGAAGCAATAATTGTTTATTAATACTGTGAAGCTGTAAAGCATCTTTCTTTCAAGATCTTCCATGACATTAAATCTTAGCTCTGGGATAGATTTTCAGTAGATTTGGTTTTATGACCTATCAACCAATGCTGGTTATTTAATGCCAAATTTTGTTTATATATTTATATATTAGATCTATAATTTTAATATAGATTATATATCTATTATAGATCAAATAGTTTTATCTCTAACAATTCAATTTAGCATAAGTTAAAGTTAAATGTATTGACCTAATGAGTAGAGTGTTTGCTAATGGTCCGGGAGACCAGGGTTCAATCCTAGGTCGAACCGTACCAAAGATTTAAAAATGGTACTTGATGCCGTGCTTTGCTTAACACTCAGCATTATAAGGTAAGGGTCAAGAAGAACAATCCAAGGAATGGAGTTGCGCCCTCCCTTACACCTCGGTGTAGTAGCTATTGAAAAGGGATCCTTTCGGTCACCCTCGACGAAGGTCACCATCTTTTACTTACTATCTATCATTAACAATTCAATTAAACATGAATCATTTGTTTACACAGTTCAGTAATAACAGTTATATTATTAACAATTCAATTTAGCATTAGTCATTTTTGCACTCTATTTGACCCCAAGGCAAAACCCATCCAGTGCAAGCTCTTCTCGGTAGACTGGACCTGAGAGCGATGGCAATAAAAACGTACTTCACATCCCGCTCAGCTCCAGTATTACTGGAACCTTACCATCAGATTGTTTCGTGTCATATGCAGGATACTCGTTGGAGTGGCGGTCTTATAGAGATGCAGTCGGTCTATTGTACAGCCCCACCCGACTGGCCACATTTTCAGTTTGGGAAACGAGAAAAAGTCAAACAGTTTTAGTTGTAGGGAGTATGAAGAGTGCTGCACTTGTACAAACCCGTGTTTCACCCAAAACTGGAGATCAAAAATTGAAATGAAATGTGGCACTAAAAATCTTAATTATAACAAGTGGTCAACTCAGAGCCAATCTTCATGAATTTTTGAAAAATACGGTCTCAATACTTTTTGTATCATACGAACGCCTTATGGGTTATTTAATGACGACATCTGATTTATTAGTAAATATTTGATCACAATCATAGATAAACTTTGAATTTTCTATTTCATTTTTAAAATTGCAGCTTTTATATCATTTGATCGCGCACATATCAAATATTCCTCTCTAATGCACACAGGTTATCTGGTTTAATAGCATATCAACCCTAAAGGGTTATCTGATGCCAGATACTGTTTAAACACACACGAGCACACATATGTGAGTGCGTGTAATTTGTAAGCGAGTAGTTTGTTAAGAACTACATTTTTTAAAAGAGTTATCGTTCCTGACTTCGAATCAGAAAAATGCGAGTTCGAGTCTCGTCGTGGTCGCATGTTTTAATACCGGACATGGGCATAATGGTTAGAGTGTTCGCCAATGCCCTGGAAGACCAGGATTCAATCCCAAGTCGACTCAAAAATGGTACTTGATGCTATCTTGCTTAATACTCACCATTATAAGGTAAGGATCAAGGGTAAAGTGAAGCAATCCAAGGAAATGAGTAGCGTCGTTCCCTACACCTTGGTGTAGTAGCTTTCAAAAAGAGAACCTTCGGGTCACCCTCGACTAAGCTTGCCAACTTTACTTACTTATTTGCACAGGGAAACGCTTTCAAGTATTGGTAACCTTCATTATATTATCTAATATTTATCGATAGGAAGTTTTTACGTAACTGTATTCTAAAATGTGTCAGGGCTCATTTGTTTGCAGACCGTTATATAGTTTCCAGAATTGTTATCCAACTCTAATAATGCTATTTAATATTAATCATTTGTTCACACACTGTTAAATACTTTCAAGTATTGCAATCTAAAACTAATAATTCTATGTTTGCATACAGTTTAAGTGATTTCAAGCCTTGTTAACACGAATAATTCTATTTAATATTAATGTTATGCAGAGTTAAATAGTTTCAAGTTTCTGTTGATCAAGTATTCCGAACACCGCCCCAAAGCCGAGTAAGGGAGATAATCCTGTAAGGAGTTATCGGCCCCTGACCGGAAGAGAGTATAAATTCAAATAGCTGGCACATAAAACACATGTGTAATTGATGTTTTCTTTTTAATCCGTTTCCATCCACTGGTCACAAGTCGGCTCTCACCCAAATAAAAGTTGTACATATAATTACATCTTATACTCGGTTGTTTTTTTATAACAGCAGTTATAATACTGAGTAATTGATTAAGCAGTTCTTTTTTACCCATTGTTGGAAACCTAACAGGTACTTCCATTTTAGGTCATAGAAATGAAGCGGTGCTCTATTTGCTCTGAGTTTTAGAACTGAAACCTCGCTACTAGATGCAGTTTAGTATCATTCTCTCAGACTTATGCTTGAGTAGTATAGAGACTGGAGGTATCGATCTTCAGTGAAAGTGACGAGATACTGTGGTGGTAAATATAAATAAAATAAATTCAAATGGTAGCAGTTCTCAGAAACCCCTGGCAGGAGGAGAAATCCACGCATGCCTGAAAAGCAGACTAACTGAAATGAGAAAAAAACTCTCATTTACCGACGACTACTTGGATTGGAAAGACCTTCTCTCCTGATGCTGTTGGGGAAAACCACGTGTCCGTTTATCGGCACGCTGGCTCACTCTCACACTTGTAGATCTTCAAACTCACTTGACCTTTACATTTGATACTAGACGGTCTTTCGTTACCTCGGCTGCTAACAGGCGGCGCACGACTCTGCCTAAGTCTTGCATTAAGTGTAGGACCGTGTCTACCAAAGTAACAGCCTATATTAAAAACACCCACTGGACATGACCACACAGAATTTGGACGTATCAACAACTGAAAGCGCCTAGTGCATTTCAATGACTTATTTTGGGAGACGCCACAATTCTTTAATAGTCCAGGAAGACACCACGTCGCTACAGACTAGCCGTATGAAACCCAAAAATAAAGTTGAAATTCAAAAAGGTATCTTTGTTTCTTCTTCATTCCTTCGGTAATTTTATTGCAGCCTTCTCAGACACTGAAGAAGTCAATGAATTAAATAAGGGTAGAAAATAAAACCAATGGAGTCACATATCTAAAAGCAAAACCGACTACTGCCAACTAAACGAAAAAAATAAAACCTTCAAATTCTCCTGTCCCCCATTATACCACCAATTCCACCAGTACTTGATATTTAATTAGTTTGATACACAGACTTCAGTTTATTGATACTACCAATTCCTTCTAAGTGGTGACCAATATAAAAGCTGAGCAAACTCATAGCTACTTAAAAAAAAAAAAACTTAACAAAATGGCTTCTTTATGCAGAGGAAAGAGCTGTAATGCATAAAATGTTACAGTGATTCGGTTCAAAGAGAGAAACAATACCATTGATGTACGAGTCAAACAAGTTAATTATTATTTTATTTCTTTCCTGTTTTCACAAGAGTCCAAGTGATAGCAAGTCTTTACTGTTCTCTTGTACTTTTTCTCGGTATAATAACCAAAGTCAACAGTATTATAGTCTATACGATTTCAATCCTTCCTCGAATCTTCAAAGTATTCCCAGTCTCTTTGAGATTATCTCAAGGGCTCCGATAATCATTTTTATCAATCACATTTATATTCCATAAATTTTTCAGCTGTCCGGTAAAGTCCTGGTATTTTTTTTTCCCCACTTTTTCGTTTTATCTTGTTCAATATTTTATACTTTTTGAGATTTTCATACGAGTTTTAACTGGTGGTTTTCACTATTATCTGAGTGACGACAAGTCTCCTCAGGTCTCAAGGATTCTTCTAAAAAAATCTCGCTGGTCTCAATCGTGCTGTGATCTGGTTTGTCTCTATAGTCATTGAAACATTTCTGAAAAGCCCAGAAAATCGACTGGGGCAATTGAAGATCAGAGGGAGACTTTAAATAGCCCATAGAACCTCTGAGGTTAACTAGAGTACAAAGAATACTTCTGGAGAGCCGAGTAGAATTGCTATCACTCATATTTCAGAGAAAGCCATAACCTACAACTCATATGAAAAAACACGTAAAGAGATTAAGATACGTGAGCAGGTTGAGTTCCCATTTTTAGAGCGGTTTATGATAATATTGATACTTCTATTTTGAAAGAAGTAACGAATTGTAATTATTATTTTATACTTACCTCCAATGTACAGAGAAGTCGTATGATTAAAAAATGAGTTTCTGCACAAAGGCAGATCCCAAAATTATTGATTTAGAAATTGGACCGGAAATTGACTTATTTTCTAGGTCGAGCAATCTAAGTATAAAACTCAAATAAAAAAATATCTCACTCTGGTGGGTCATTTTGCTCTGTTCCAATTACATATATATATATATATATATATAAAATCATTTTGGATTTTTAAAAAATTTGTTTCTCCTTGAGAGTTTTCCCACCAGCGTTAGCTGATAGTCTTTCATTGGGGTTTGAGTGACTGCAAGTATCTTCAGGCCTCCAGGACTCTTCTCAATATTCTGCACTAGTCTGGATAGTCTCTACCTGACCTCTGATTAGGGATAATGATGATATCAGCAACAATTACTACTACAAACATGAAAGTATTAAAAGAACATACAATGAAAATTGTGCCAGAAACTGAAATTTCACCATACTGTGACAAATAGTATTCGCACAAAACAGAATCTGTCCTAAAAAGGAAACGAATACAATTATCTAGGGTTTCAAGATGCAAACGGATCATCCAATCTAAGCCAAGAGAGCAGACTTAGATTTAAATACCAAGAAGAAAAGCACTTGTCATGTGTTGAATTTTGTCATGCAAGCAGACTACCGAGTGAAAGCAGGACAAATATGCGGCACTTGCAAGAGAATTGAAAAAAATTGTAGTTGGAGCCCTTTGAACTGGAAAAGAGACTGAAAGAAATAGATTAGAGGAAGAATTGAAACATTCAGGACAATAGCAAACCTAAAATCGGATAGGATACTTTTAAAAAGCTCAAAAACCTGATTGGTTTAAATTGTGACCGTATTGCAGAACTCTGGCCATTACACCACGAGAACTCATCATGTGGAGACTTGAAGAGATTTGCTGTCACTCAGACGCCAGTGAAAACCATCGGTTTGATCTGGTGGTAAAATTTTCAGGAAAATAATAAGCGGATCACTAAATATCGGACGGAAAAAGAGACCAAGTATTAAACAGAAAATAACTACTCAATGAGTAGACTTTGCCGTAACAGCGAAACTAGAGAATGAAAATGAAATAAAACGAAAAAAGTTGACAAACACTTGAATCTTGCGGAAAAGCTGAAAACATGTAGAGAACGAAGTTGACTGCGTTACCAATTGTTGTTGGTGTGTTTGAAACAGTCCCCACAGTATTGTAAAAGTGACATGAGGAAATTGGGATCAGAGGAAGAAACGAGACCAACCTTGACGATAGCACTGTCAAAATGAATTGGAATACTTGGAAGAGTCCTGGAGACCTGAAAAGATTTGCTGTTATTCAGACTTCAGAGTAAAACCACTTGTAAAAATTAGAATGGAAAACTTAATTTAAGAGACAATATATAAATTAATGATAATTGCCAAAAACGAAAAACAACTGGAAATCCTCCTAAAAACTATAAGAATATACATCCAAGATATAGGAATGTAATTTCCGATTGAAAATGCGATCTGCTAATAACGAAAAGGGGGAAAAAAAAAAAAGAAAAGTATGATAGAAATCGAACTACCAAATTAGGAAAGTCAGAAGGCCACACCTAATTTTTGTCATCTAGTTGATTTTGCTGTGCCACTTGACTATAGAACGAAAATAAAGAAAAAACCAAAAAGATAAAAAAATATACTTGGATTTTGCTCGAGAGCTAAAAAGAAAAAAAATTAACAATCCATGGAATATGAAGGTGACAATTATATCAACTGTAGATGGCGCACTTGGAACGTTCCCAATGAGCTTAAAAAACTGAATGAATTGGAAACCAGTGGAAGAATCGAGACCTTAGTGAGTACAGCTTTGTTGAGAAGATTAAGAAAAAGTAAGAGATCTTGTTGGCTATATTTTATGCCATATCAACCCTTGTAGCTAAACCAAAGCCAAATCGTGCTTATAAATTTATACTAAATAATGATTTATAAACAAATAGTCTGAAGGCAGCATTTTTAAACGAGCTAGAGCTCCTTTGTTAGCACACAGTTAAATGGTTTCAAGTATTCCTATCAAACACGAGTAATTCCATCTAATATTAATCATGGCTTTGCACTCAGTTAACTGTTTTCAAGTAGAGTAAATGATAAAACCACTAGTTGAGTATTTGATTGGACGTGAACAGGTACTACCACTCTGGGTCAGAGTGGACCAATAAGTATTGGCAATAAAATGGTTAGCCACATTTCTCACAGTCCCAGGACTAAGGCCTCCCACTCAGATGGTTTAGAATCTATTCAGAACACTCATTGTTGTTGGTGGCGATGGGGGCGGGTTAGCCCTCTGCATAGGTACTGTCGGCGTTTTCTACAACCCCAGCCGACTGGGCTCCTGGAGACGTGAGGATACTTACTGTCACTTAGAATCCAGTTAGAGACTACCAGTTGAAATTAGCGGGAGAAACGAGAAAAGAGTCAAATAATAATACAGAACTTTTTAGAGTGTTGGGGATATTTACTGACGCTTCACTTCCAGAGAAGCCACCAAATATTACTAGTGTGAAAACTCGACGCGTACTGTATAATATGAATAAACAAAAGAGATCTAAATAAGGAACAAAAGAGGGAATGTCGTATGGAGAATTGAGGAAATGTAAAACTTTCTAATTTTGTTCCATAATCACAACGTTTAAACGCATCGTGTTTGGTCGGCCGATCTGACTTGCGATCAACACAGCGAGTGGAGGACATTGAAGGAAGGAAGGAAGGAAGGAAGGAAGGAAAGTATTCAAGTCGGTTTTATTCAATTGTAGAGTCTGAGAGGATTTTATCGGGGAAGGCTGGACCAAACGCGGCAGACGGAAGAAAAAGAGATGAGCTCTCCGCCTGATCGATACACTTTACTTAGTACAATTATTCCGCGCACAAGTCCTCAATGTTTTTGCCCAAATCGGCCTATCACTGTGAAGATATAATCTATCATTATTTCGCTCGACATTTATACACTGGTATCGGTTACAATCGATCGAAAAATGGTACTATTTTAGACTGAATGGAAGTTTTGCAGAGAAATTTTATTTGTTCTATGCCACTGACCGGTTTTTAAGCGTCGTCAACTGATGTTTGAGTTTCTTTTAGGAGTTTTTTTTCCTCAAAAATATAATGTAGAGTTTTCTTTCAGAGCGGTGCTATTTTTACTCAAATATATCTTCTCACAATACAGCTTAAACCTTGTCTCTCTCTCTCTCTCACACAATATATATATATATATATATATATATATATATATATATATACACGCGCGTGTATATGAGTAATTGCATTCATATATATATATATATATATATATATATATATGCAAACAAAATGACTGAAAAGTGATTCCTATAATAGAACTTATTTTTCAATCACTGTTCGTATATGTGTGTATATGCATATGATATTTACGCATAGATAAGTATACACATAGATGTGTATACCTGTATCTATGAATAAAGACACATATAAGCACACATATCTTAGTGAATTTTGTTAAATGGAACATCGGTCTATTAAACTATCCGCTTAGTAGGACCAGTTATACAAGGACACAATTAACTTTTTAAACCAGATTCTCCTTTTTATGCAAATTAGTAACAAAATAAACGACCACTTATAGGGACTGTAATTTTTGGTCCCCATGCAGACTGTTTAAGCCGAATACATTCATATAAAATATATACACTATACTAGTAGAAGTACCTGACTACGCTGGGGGGGGGGCACAGACCGTGAACCCATCCTGTTAAAAAAACAGTAAAAGATTGTTTTTCTTTTATTCAGATTATTATTTCTTACTAAACAAAAATGCTATGTAAATATCTTATGTCTTTCGCTTGAAGAACAACGTGTAAACCTATTTAGTCATGTTTTATTTATTATGAACAATTATTTTCGTAAGCTTCTTTTCCATATTCAAATACTGAAATCTTAAAAGTTACTTACATTTTACAGCATCATGGCTTCCCTCTGCTAATGATAACCCTTCATCCCACATAATAATAAACTTTTTTTTAAATTAAACACTGTATGCGAAGTCCTAATAAATGTGGTAACTCTATATCAAAACTGACACAGTCGGCTTAAGCAGTAAAATACGACGACCACACCTCTGCAGAGGGGTAAGACTCCCCACCACCAACGAGTGTGTGGACATGACTAAACCATATCATGAAGAAGCTCCACTCCGGGAGCTTTAGGTAATATTGAGTACCCCTTCATTGCCATAACTCCCAGGTCCGCTATGATGCGGAGTGGTAGTTCCTGTTTGAGTCGAATCTATTCGTCAAATAGAAATAATCAATCATGTCCTATACTTGAAACGATTTAACTGGGATATCTTGCTCGTTTAAAATAGTACCTACTAACTAGTTGTTTATAAACCTCTCTCTCTCTCTCTCACTCACACACACTCTCTCTCTCTCACACACCCACGCGCGCGCGCACACACTCTCTCTCTCACACACACACACGCACGCACACACTCTCTCACACACACACACGCGCACTCTCTCTCACTCTCTCCATATTAAACAGAATTTGGTATAAAGCATAAACGACCCCTGTATAAGTCAAATAGAATTGTTAAATCATTTAGTAAAATAGAAACCATTTACTGTGTACAAATAATTATAATATTAAATTGAATTATTAGTATTAGATGGTAATGTTTGGAACCATTTAACTATGTCCGAATGAATGAATAAGTTTGAATAGAATTATTGATATCATCATCATCATATCGCGCTGGTAGCACGGATATCCCTGACCCTCTCTCGCCACTCCTCCCTATCGTTCATCGCCCTAGGTAGGTCTTCAGGACAACATCCCGTATCCTCACATAGCTGCTGAATGTATGTTCGTGCTGGTCGTCCTGCTTTTGCACGGCCATGTGTGGGGGTCCATAAGAGTACATCTCTTATGAGTTCGTCCCTGCTTCTCCAGCAGTGTCCTACATGTCTGGTTTGTCTAACTTGAATAGTTTTCGTGATAGGGGGCAGGTGGCCGTACAGTTGGTGTCTTGTGGGGTGTTGCCGCCAGGACTTGTTTAAGATTTCACGTAGCATTCTTGTGTAATTGCCGTCTAGCTTCTTAAGCCACTCAACTGAGTGAAAACAAATGAACCCTGTCTCGTCAAAACGTTACCTATAAACTATTAGTTTACAAATCATATATTTAAAGTATATGTATAAACAGAATTTGGTATTAAATAATTGATATGCCACAAAACAACTAAACAATTGACCATTCGGCTGGGGATGTAGAATACACCGACTGGATCTCTGTAGAGGAATAAGACCTCCACCCAACGAGTGTCCTGGATATGACACTAAACAATCTGATGCTCAGGTTCCAGTGATGCTGGAGCTTTGGGGAATGCAGAACAACCATTTATTGCCATTGCTTCCCGTTCCACTTTGGTCCGGAATGGTAGCACCTGATAGTGCCCTATCTATAGGATAAATAGAATTCATCTGTGTACCTATGCTAAACTAAATTACTTGAAATAGGACTGTTTTCATATTCAAACTGCATACTTATGCTAAACTGAATTGTTTTAAATAGAACTGATTTTGACACTGAAATTGTACTTACACTAAATTGAATAGTTCGAAATAGAACAGTTTTAACATTTAACTATGTGTAAACAAAAACTATCTTATACGAAACTAAATTGTTTGAATTAGAACTGTTTGATTAAACTGATTAGTTTAAAATACAAATACTTTTGACAATTAAACTGTGATCTTATGCTAAACCGAATTGTTTGAAATAGAACTGTTTATTTGTATAAAAATGGATTTGGGATGAAATAACCTACAAAAAGGTTGATATACCATAAAACCTAAACAAACAAACAATTGATGAGTTCTGGCTTATTTCAAACTGTTACCATCAAACTATTCGCTTACAAATCTATATAAAAAACATGATTTTGCTCTAAATAACCCCAGGGATTGATATGCCTTAAAATTTCACCTAACTAACTAAGAATTACTAATTTGATTACCAAATTTTATCAAACTGTATGTAAACAAAAATTAGCAACACTTGAAACCATTTAACTGTGTGCAAATAAATGGGCCCGGACTCGTTTAATAATGTTACGGACAAATTGCTAACAAATTATACATGTTATTTCTATGACTTTAATTCTGACAAAATGTTTATCGTCATTTTTATAACATTATTCTGAAGGAAACTTTTCTAACCCGTAATTACAGAATTATAATATTCCTGTATTTTCGCGTCAAGTCAACGTACTAGTCGAATCCTTTGAATAATACTTAATAATGCTCTTGAAATAATTCTCTCGAGTAATTTACTCAGAAACAATCTCTTCACTGACGTATAATACCGAATATCTAAATACTTGATACCAAATCTAGACTCAGAATTGAACACCGAATACTCCAGACTTCTGCCTGAATACTTCATATATTAAATATTCATGGTCACGTGGTCCCACTAACATAATTCATTCAACGGTTACGTTTGTTGCCTGGAGATCTGTGTTCGACCACACGGGTCAGTATCGACACTTTTTCCAACATAACAATTAATAAACCTAATTTGGGATTAAATAACCCACAAAATTTAATATGCCATAACATACCAACAACCAATTAACTCAATATTAAGCTGTTTGGATTTCTACAGAGAATAAACATACAAAATCTATCCCATTATTAATATAAGATGCATATTTAGCTGTACCAGCAACGGTAGTATCGATTTTGTTGAATTAGACAACCTTTGGGATTTTGACAGGTAAAAAAGAAATTGCAGTTTTTCAGTTTGTATTGTGGAAAATGAAGATGATCGAATTAATATCAGCTTTGAGTCATATATACTCGTAACCTTTCTCATTCGTCTTTTTAAATTGCGAATTAAATTGTATTGTTTTTCTGTCCATAAAAATCAATGCTTTTGATAAATTGCCATTTACCGGTTTTATAACACTCATATATATATATATATATATATATATATATATATGTGTGTGTGTGTGTGTGTGAAATTTTTAAGTATACATGAACGTAATATACTATTTTGCACCTTGATCAGCATGTAGAACGTAAAACAGGAGTACGTAAAGCGAATATTGATTATTATACACACGATATATATATATATATATATATATATATATATATATATATATATATATATATATATAGTATTTAGGTACTTATATACACAATAACAAAACATGTCCATATACATGCACACACATTATATATTACACTCCTATATGTATGTATAAACTATATGTATCCATACTTTTAAATTACTCTCACACACACTATATACTCATAAAAGATACATAGATATACGTACACACAAACACATAAATGTTTATTCCCCCGATGTACATATACGGGCACCTCTTACATTGATAAATATATACATTTATGTACATACAGAGCGGAGATGATTACTAAATAGTTTCGATGTATTAAAAAGCAGTTTAAAATGTTGACTCACAAGATTATTTTGTAGTAAAACATTTTTGGTTGCCTTAGATGTGCTATTGTCAGTTTACCAAAAACTTGTAAAAATAGGCATCTTATGTACTTGAATTAATGGAAATGAATTCCGTTACCGCTGAGTAACTGCATTTTCGAGCATATTTCGGAAAATCAATATCGACTAGAAGTCACCGATTGGTACAATAATTTTGAAAAAATATGGTTGTACAACGGTTACGGTACTAGGAGATTACTTTAATATAAAACAACAAACACTGGGATTGTGTTTGTGCTAGTCATCTATGCTAAGCTCTGACATCTTCAATTCAGCTAGGGCCCTGTCAGATGGGGCTATAGAATACACTGACTGCATCTCTGCAGAGGACTTAGACCACCCCAACGAGTGTTCTGTATATGACACTAAACCAGTCTGATGGTGAGGCTCCGATTATGCTGGAGCGTTGGAGAATGAGAAGTATCCCTTCATTGCCATCGCTCCGAGGTTTACTCTATCCAGGAGTTGTAGTACCTGATAAGGGTCCTATCTGTGGGTTAAATAGAACTGTGTACTTATGCTAAAGTGAGTTGTTTGAAAAAGAAATATTTTGTCATTTAAATTGCGTTCTTATGCTAAACTGAATTGGTTAAAAGAACTGTTTATATGTACAAAAACGGATTTGGCATTAAATAACCTACAATGGTTGATATGCCATAAAATAAACCAAATTAAACCACGCCATTCAACTCAGCAAGGAACAATGACCAAAACAATAGCAGTCAACTGCACAACGTTCAAATCCAAAGACGAAAAAAAGCACAAACCGATTAAGAGAAATTAATCAACGATCCAATGTTGAACACGACAATGGTTGGTAAAAATACAAAACCATCCCATTGCACTATATAAATAGAGATGAGTCGTTCTACGGTTTCCCTCAAAAGGAGCGGTATAAGATCCTTCCGGCACAATACCTATCAATAATCGCATGCGCTTAAAAACCGCTCCTGGCAATGCTTTCGTCATGACTACTATCATCCGACCTTATGAGCGATGAAAAACCGAAATATCTCTTTCCTGAACTCGCTCACGACAAAAATAAAAAACGTTGATGTGCCTTGGGCGCACAAGAAACTTTGCGTTCTTTGGCAAATAAATTACCTCGTGGTCGTCTTCAAATAAAACTGAAGGAGATTTCAGTCGGATACAAATTTCACAGAATAGACGACGAAGCCATATGCATTCATCAGCTCCACCACTCAGTGTTATGCTCTCTGCTTTAGAAGATGATTTTGCCACTGTTAGCTTTCGCTTGCTTTGCATCTGACACAACACGATTTCAACAACAACAGCAACAAACAATATTACCAGATATGGAATTTTGAGTATCTAAATTCCCATCATGATCTGAAATCAGAATAATCACTCAATATGACTTCTTTAAAAGAACCATCAAGTATAGACTGAAATCAAGAGAGTCCTTCAAATATTCCAAGATCCATTCAACAACCTGTCGATTCACAAAACCAGGGGTGGACAGACTGATTCAAAATACCAGCAGCATATGATAAATCAGGTCGTCTTGCAATCATGCAATATGTAAAACATCCAATAACTGCTTGGAAAATTTCCGTATTGAAATAATCTTTGTCATTATATCAAAAAGTGTACTGACAGAATTGCAGTCCTTCATCCCAAAACGATGCAAGATACCCTACAAATACTTGGATTGACTCATCCACCGACTGTATATCAGCCTGAAAAGCTTTATGGTTATGGTAAAAATGAAGTGGGCTTCCCCATTATCTACTATACGAAATCCTGAACCCAGCAATTGCTTTGTTTTACGAATCGAATCAATATTTCTGATAGAAGCACATCATCTTCATAAACTGCAAAAATAACTAATCCAAGTGAATATAAGATAGGCATCCGTATGTACCTGTTTAAATTCCAATTGCTTAAAAAAATGAATCAAAAATTAATCAAAAGCGATATTCCAGAAACGTACCGCTTGCTTTAAACCATTAATGCTTTTGTGCAACCGTCACAGAAAGTTTATGTGAAGAAAGTCAACTTTTCCCTTTGGTTGCTTCATGTAGATATCTTTCTCGAGATTATCATTCAAAAGGATAATAGTCCCATTCATTCGATGAAGTGCAAGATCTACAAAAGTTTCTAGTGTAAGTAAAACTCGTACTGTGTTGTATCGAACTAGAGAGAATATTTTTTCAAAATCAAACCTTTCTTCTTGTGAGAATCCCTGGATCACAAGAAATGATTTGGAACGGCAAGAGAATTATTTGAATTCCACTTTAATTTAAAAGCCTACTTATATTCCACAATATTTACGTGTGTAGGAGTTTCAACCAAGCCTCACGTCTACATGTTGTCCAATGACTGATATTCACAGTAAAGAGCTTTTCGCCATTCATTTACATCTCTTCCGGTACAAGCTTTTTCAATTGTTGCCTAATCGGCTGGGGCTGTAGAATACACCGACTGCACCTCAACAGTGTGGTAAGACACCCTAACGAGTGTCCTGTATATGACACTAAATCTGATGGTGAGGTTCCAGTGATGCTGGAACTTTGAGGAATGCGGAGTACCCCTTTATTGCCATCACTCTGGCTCGGAGTGGTAGCACCTGATAAGGGTCCTATCTATGGGTTAAATAGAACTATACCATGGTTTCTTGAGTTTACTCTTTTTGCATTTAAATTGCGTATTTATACTAAACTGAATTGTTTAAAATAGAACTCTTTTGATATTAAAACTGCGTACTTATGCTAAACTGAATTATCTGAAATAAAACTTTACATTTAACTCTGCGTATTGCTCTGTCGGCGGGGCCTCTGCAGAGGAGTAGAACCAAAACAAGTGTCCTGAATATGATACTAAACCACCTGATGGTGAGGTTCCGGTAATGCAGAACACCCTTTCATTGCTATCGCTCCCAGATCGACTCTGGTCCGAAGTGGTGGCACCTATCAATGGGTTAAATAGAACTATACTGCATATTTATGCTTAATATACTTTTTTGGAATTAGCACTGTTTGACTAAACTGAAAAGCTTGAAATAGAAATATTTTGACCAACTGTGTTCTTATCCGAAATAAAACTGTTTTGACATCAAAACTGAACTTATGCAGAACTGAATTGTTTAAAATAGAACTGTTTTTGACACTGAAACTGTACATACGCTAAGCTGAATTGTTTGAAGTAGAACTGCTTTGACATTTAACTGTGTGTGGACAAAATCTAAACTTATACTAAACTGAATAGCTTGAAATAGAAATGTTTTTGACAATTAAACTGTGCACTCATGCTAAACTGAATTGTTTGAAACAGAACAGACTATTTGTATAAAAATGGATGTGTCATTAAATAACCTACTATGGTTGATATGCGATAAAACCAAACCAACCACTCAGGCGTTTCAATTGTTTTTTTGTTCATTTATGTTTGCAAGCAAGCAAGCTACATTGGAGGCAGTATGCAATCTTTTCAACTGACTTTAGCATTGTCACCAAGAATCATTAAGAAAAGAAGCTAACGTTTTATAAGAAGACAAATTAGGTCTGTTGGAAGTCGTGTAATCAGATGAACCAGAGTTTATTATCTTGACACAGTCATCACTGGACTTCCTTTCAAAGTTTTTATAGTATTTTTAGCAATAAAAGCAATAGAACTAGTAACACATATCATACAAGTAACCATTCCAAGGAGCTTTACTCGACATTCTGAGCCAGGAAGAGGAAATGACCGCATTACTGTTTCCTCATATGTTGGTTGTACGGGTATCGAGAGCTGAATGCAAATACCACCTGATTTGCCCCAAAAAAACAAAAAACAAAAAAACAATGAACTTTTCCGAGTCGGACTCTCCCCCATTATCTGATCCCAGAATCTAAACATATTTTCCTCTCACATTTTGAACTGAATTTTCATATTCTTTCAATTTATCAAACACTTCACATTTATGATTCATTGCGCGTACGATAGGGATTTGTCATCGGTAATTGTAATCAATTATCGATGGACACCAACTGATTATTCAGTCATAACACAAACATCATTATGAAGTAGTTTAAACAAATCAAACGCATATGTTTCTGTTTCTGAAGTGATTTGGGGCAGCTTTCCTTTGAGGCAGCCTTCAACCAAGGAATATATTGGGAGAAGAATTTATACCATATACTATTTCTTCTGACAATATTGCTTTCTAAATATGCATTTATTTGAAATCTACCAGAACAGTTAGTAAGGGATTACGAATTCCACAACTGACTCTCTGAAAAATTTTGTGGAAATCGTTGAAAATTATTCCTTACAAACTTGATATTGCTAAGTCTAATTGAATAGGATAAGACCGAATAGCATGATTTATGCAAAAAATGTCAAAGCACTGTGAAGATAAAGACGAGTTTATGTGGTGTCTAATTTTCAGCAGTCAAGCGTTAGTAGCAGTTATTAACTATACGTAATTTTCTTCAAAACCGTATCGTTTGGATCGTCTTAAATAGTTCTTAATTACATTTTTTGAAAATATCTATGACATAGACACTGTGTGTGTGAGTAATTGACTCATTTTAAAAGGCATGTCAACACGTCTACGGTTATTTCATTCAAAGAAGTTCAGGAATCGAATTCATTGAGTGTTCTTCTGTACATATTTTTTAATATAGTTTCAAGATATTTTAAAACCGTCCTATCGAATAATATTTTTTATCAAACAGATTCATTTAACCCATAGATAAGACTCGAACAGGTTCTACCACTCCGGATAACAATTGTAATAAATGCATAGAACGCACTCCCCAGATCTCAAGAAAAGGAGCCTCACCATCAGAAGCATCTTAGTGTTATAACAATGACTGCTTTTTGGGGAGGATTCTCCACCCCTAAACAGGGGTTATAGTCAGCGTATTTTAAGCCACCTCGTTTGTGTAAATGTGCGTATATATTGTTTGATTGATAGTAAAAGACGTATGATCAGGTTGATATTTGTATGGACAGATTAAGGAAGATAAAGAGCTAAGAAAGGATGTATATTTAGATATTTTGTCGGCTGTATTCTGATTTACGGAAAGGTAAGGAAAATATAAATCACATAAATAATTATAATTCAAATTAAATAAAAACTGAATAGGTTGAAGTGTACAAGATAAAGAGCAAGAATTAATTGGACAGGAAGTTAAAGCAGATATAAATATATTCCACGTAAAAAGTGACAGATGCTAAAGATCGATTGATAGAAAGTTTTCTCTTCCATCAAGATTGACGCGGTAAATGGATAAATTTTTAAAGGAAAAAGAAAAACAAGCAAAATGATTAACTGACAGAAAATTGACAAAGATCTGGTAAAATTGGGAAAACAATGAAAAGAATAAAATTATCTAACACAAGCAGTTCCATCATATATATATATATATATATATGTGTGTGTGTGTGTGTATGTGCAAAAAATAATAAATATGACTTTAGTTGTTTCAAGTGCAATTCTTACGATAAAATCGAATGTAGACTGATGATTAAAATCGCTTTTTTTAAAAACTTATGGCGCACTTCTAAAAACGTTTCTGATCCTGGTCGTCACATTCTTTTTAACATTATTATTAGTTTCAAGAAATTAATCGATCATCACGTATCGGGAAATTTATGATACGTTGCAAAATATTCGTTTTTAATTCATCTGTATAGCTTCAAAGCTAATGTACTTTAAAAGAAAAATTAATATCAATACAACATTAAAGGTAGAAGAAAAAAAACTGATACGGAACAGACCAAGAAACGTTAAGGACAAATGTTCAAAATAATCAATTCTGATGAAAAGTATATTTAATTATGTAAGACGGTGCGAAATGCTCATCTCCATTGGTTAGAAGTATTCAGAATATTCGCCATTAGTGCTACCAGTGTTAACATAATCCCTGTCTTAATTAGTAACTGCTTGATCAGCAAGCAAAAAATACCACCCCAGCCAAGAAGAATTGTTACTCAAGGCAAAATAAAGATATTTGCTTGACTAAAATGTTTTCTATATCCCAATAACTATGGGCACCTCTGGTGGTGTAACGGTTAGCAAGCTAGGCTAGCAAACCTACACGAGTGAGTTCGAGTCTCATTGGGCGCCCCATTCATTCGGCCTTGTGCCACATCGAAGCAAAGAGCTTTGTAAATTACTATATCCCAATAACTATTAGGCGAGATATTGTATATATCTCGCTCTATTGTAATAGATTGGGATATAGAAAAAATTAAGTCAAGTAAATATCTTTGTTTAGTGTCGGAGACACAATCTGCCGGTGGGTGTCCTATCATTTAGCAAAGAGTTTGCTGTGACGTCCTTTCAAAGTATCGTCGAGAGCTCCAGCA
Source organism: Sepioteuthis lessoniana (assembly GCA_963585895.1). NCBI lineage: Eukaryota > Metazoa > Mollusca > Cephalopoda > Myopsida > Loliginidae > Sepioteuthis > Sepioteuthis lessoniana. The sequence continues at coordinate 100,147,518 of OY757912.1, forward strand.
ATGCTCGCAGATCTTCAGACTGTAGTACTACCAGTAGATTGTGAAAATGTTAATAATATGTGGCAATACGAGCTGTTTTATTCTCTCTATATACGTTAGGATTGAGTAGATGTAGTTAACGCTATCATAAAGTGGATATATATTTATTATCACTGATGTTTAGCACTCTTAATCTATAAATATAGATAGGCAGTGTAATGGCTAAGGTCCTGGTCTGCAGCCTCGAAGTAAGCGAGATCGAATTCCAATCCTATTTGGCCCCGTTAGCTGAGGTTACCGAATACACCAAGTGGATGTCCTGGATATGAAACTGAATAATTTGATAGTGAGGCTCTAGTAATGCTGGAGATCTGTGACATGCAGAGTATTCCTTTATTGCCATCGGTCAACGGTCCACACTGGCTCGTAGGAGTAGCACCTGATAGGGTCCTATCGATGAGTCAAATAGAACTAAACTGTGTGCTAATGCTAAACTGAATTGCTTGAAATAGAAATGTTTTGATAATTAAACTGTATCCTTATACTAAACTGAATTGTTTGAAATATAATCATTTATATGAATAGAAATGGATTTGGTATTAAATAAACTACAATGGTTAATATGCCATAAAACTAAACCAATCATACTATTAAATTTATTTTCGGACTAATACTCTTGGCAAAGGTATGAACCCCTCAAGCTATGGGTTAAACAGAATTACTGCTGCTGTTCTATGATGATGGCTTTGGCAGCAAATAACATACGAAGGTTGATTTACCATTAAAAAAAGGAAACCAAACTCATGAATAGAGCAAACTAAAACTGCTTCTCTCTCTACATATATATGTCACAAAGTTTTATCCCAAAATTCGATACAGTTAGGACGCGAATTGACTTCTTTAAAGAAAAATAGAATGGTAGCAAATAAGGTTAGAGACCTTCTGGTGGATTTATTTCAAAGAATATGAAAAAATATCTGGTGACACCTAAAAAACTCTGGGAAGCATAATTTAACAGACTACGCCATCTTTTAAAATCTTCTGAACGCCTTGTAAGATATCTATATGGATGTGGCGTTTCAAGTACCAGGGAATTCAAATATATCTCTGCAGACACATAAATACACTCCATACACACACACACACACACATATATATTACACAACCACATTAAAAATATATTAACTTATAGACATACATATAAACAAATATAAATACACACACATTATATATATAACATATAAAATATGCAAATATATAAGTATATAGATAGATAGATAGATAGATAGATAGATAGATAGAGAGAGAAAGAGAGATATTTGGATGATTGCTTCCTATACTGGAAATACCCATGGGGAGACATCAACGAATTGCACAACGTACTACAAAACCTACACCCCAAAATAAAATTTACTTAGGAACACAGCTTAAAAGAATTACCATTTTAGACATCCTTATAAAAAACGTAAATGGCCAAATCATCACAGATATCTACCACAAACAATCAGACATCCAACGATATCTCCACTTCAGAAGCCACCGCCCCAAAAACTGTATAAAATCCATCCCTTACACGCTAGTACGTAAAATATACACAATAATCCCCGATAAAAACCTAAAAAAAAAACACGCCACAAAGAACTACACTCAACCCTACTCCAACAACACTAATAGATAAAGGGTTGGAATTAGCAGAAAAAATACCCCAAGGAGAATTAAGGAACCCGAAAAACACAACAACGAAAAACCCATAGCATACTTTGCAACCTACAACAAAAATAATCCGGAACTATTCACAAAAATTATAAAATATCTGGAAGAAATTGAAAACAAGGACAAAATCAACGAAATACCTGACACAACAAAAATAATTAAAAGCCAGAGACAACCCAAAAATTTGAATAGAATACTCACCTCTTCTACATTTGGAGAAAACACAACACAAGGAGTTAACAAATGCAAAAATAAACGATGCAAATGTGATATAATTATAGAAGGTAAAACCTATACCTTTATAAACCCGGAAGCTAAATTCAAACCAAATAAAAACTTAGGCTGCGACTCAAAAACGTAGTCTACATAATTGAACATAGCGAATGCAAAGAAATATCATTAGGGTCTTCACAAGCACTTAATACAAGGACATCACTACACAAGATAATATCAAAATAAAAGAAAACTGAAAATTAAATGTTTTGAAACACCTATACCAATGTAGCAAAGGTAAATTAAAAATTATACCAATTTATCAAACCAACTACTACATGCTACTTCAAAAAAAAATAAGGAAAGAAATTTTATTGATAAATTTTAACCAAAAGGTAAATAAAACGTGAATCGTACACACACAAACGGAAACGAATATACACACACACACATATATATATGTACAAAAACATAAGTAATTAAAAACCATTCAAACTACAAGCACAAGTAAATTAAAATCTCATTGAATACCCATTAACAAAAACTTATGCCAGACATGTTCGAAAACGACAACATCAAGCTGGAAACGCACACACACACACACAGGCATGTGTATACATATACACCGACAAAAAAAAAAAAGGAAAGAGCTACCTGTAAATTTAAAACCACACAGCCCAACACACAAAAAATCCCCAAGACACACATTCACACAGAAGAAAAATAACTGTTAGTGAAACACAAAACCACTCCAACGCGTGCACACGCACACACAACGACAAAAACATATATCAAAGAGGGGTAAAGCGGACTAAAGTAAACACTCTCTAAGTAAAAGGGACAATAACCACTATATAAAATCCACAACCAAACCAACTGAAAAACATTCAAACTACGAACAAGAGTGAGTTAGAGTCTCATTGAGTACCCCATTTACAAGGCCTTGTCCCACATATGTTCTCTGACGAAAGCAAAAAGCTGGAAACATACACATGAATAACATGTATATAAGAACAAAATAAATAAATTAAAAAAATACAAATCTCTTCGTGGACCTACCTATTTTAAAATATATTTTATTCGTTCTTTGGATCTACAACAAATATATAAATATATTCCCACACATGCGCGCGCGCACACACACACAAGCATGTATATATATATATATATATATATATTACACAGACACACACAACCAAATATATGTGCATATCTCACACACTTACACACTATATATATATATATATATATATATTATATATACACTCGCACACGATTCTCTTTCGGACAAATACACTTAGAAACAGTATGAATGCCGTTATCCTCCCAGCTATGGGTTAAATAGTACCACTACTGTTCTTCGAGAAGGGTGGCTTTGGCATTAAATAACCTACGAAGGTTGATAGGCAAATAAACAAAGAAATAAAAACTCTCTCTCTCTCGATATATATATTAGATAGATAGATAGATATACGTACGTTAATTAATGTTCAGTTGAATAAACATTTCTCTAGCCCTATTTATTTTACTAAAATGGGTTTAATTAATTATTTTCGCCAGCATTTTTAACTTCTTTGATTGCTCTTTATATTTCATGATGTTCAATGACTTTCTTGTGTTAATAGTTGGACTTCAGGATGACATAACCTTATTCATTTTTCTTTATAAAAACGCTTTACTTGGAATTTTGAAGATGGAAATAGAAATAGACGATGTAAAAGATGGTGAAATCTTTATTCACTGGCGGATCACCTCGACCTGATGGAAGGGCCTTTGGGTGACCTCTTGGGTTACATTGCTTGGGACACCTGTTTTTCTCCGTATTAAACTCAGATATTTCCTCATGTCAGACTCTCCTATCGCTATCATTCTTCTATTCCACACCTGATTAGATTGAATCCTTTTCATTCAATCGAGCATCGCCAAAACTCTTGGGGTTTTTCATTTTAGCTATGATACAGTCCCCATTACTTTCCGATCTCATACAATGATATAAAACATTTTTGTGGCGGGAGGAGATCAGCTGTGATATTGAGTATATTATACTTCTTTATACTTCCTGATGATTTATACGCGAAGCAGTTATCTAACGTACTCAAAAGAGCGCACTTGCTCAGAGTAGGCGAGATCCTTTTTAAGGTGTCTTTGTATCCCTGTCGTGTCGTTTCTTTGACATGGTGGCTTTTGTACTGTTCTCTGAAAAACCTAATCTTTGAGAGGTGGTCGTCTTCTATTCTGCTAACTTGACCTGTCCCAAACAACAGTCCCTAGAGCAACATTGCTTCGATATTATTTCGACGAGATTATGAATATTATTCTCATCCGGGGTAATTTTATTTTGACTTTGTATCAAAATATGCTGAAGTTTGCAATTTTTCATATTATTACATATAAAATAACTAGAATAACAGTTATCCTCGTAGAAACTGGACTCAGCAACCCAGGTTCAAATCCTGGAAGAGGCTTTCTGCATTTTACTTAGATTCATTCATTTCCCAAAGGAATTAGTGCTAACAATCACCCAACTTTGAATAGTAAGGTAGACTTAGTATGACAATCAGTTAAGGAGGAGCAAACTTCTGAATTATACCAGGTATACTTTGAGAATTAATTTTGATTTATTGCGTCATTATTAAGTCATCTTGGTAGTTTTTGAGTAGTTTCTTCTTCACTACGTTTCGGCAAAATTTCACCTCTGGCCTTCTTCAGGTGATTTACCGCGACCTCGGATAGGAATGCCGAGTCTTGTAACCGTATCCCCAGTAATTACTGCCTTCCATAGTTGTTGTCTATCGCACTATGTTTTTTGACCATGTAAACCTCTGGTAGGATTTGAAACCGCTATCTTCTGACAATGCTCACCTGGAACTGTAAAGATTCAACGCCTCTATCCGCTGCGATCAAGGATGGATGTTTTGGTCTTATAAATCCTTATCTGGTCTTCCAGAGTCGGGTCCGTACCAAATTTTTTTTTGTACTTGTCTTAAATTGGAATCATGTTGAGATGAGGCTTCTTAATCTGAGAATTAATTTTTATGATGAAAAAAGTCCGCAATAAATAAAAATTAATTCTCAAATTAAGAAGCCTCATCTCAAAATGATTCCAATTAAAGACAGGTATACTTTGTTTTAAAATCGTCCTTGCATCGTATCCTGTTCGTGTTTGGTAAATACATTCATATTGTTTAACTATTCCTGCTTTTTATGGTTATAAATGGTGATAACAAGAATTCCCCGGAGCAAACCATATAAGAATACATACAGAATTAGTAAAACATATCACTGATATTTGAGTAGACGCCTCTGAATTCAATTACGGTCATTTGCTTCATTAAAATTCATTCATTTCAGAGGAGTCGCATTATTCTCAAAGATCCAGTTATATGAAAATAAGACATTCTCGTCTTATCACGTCCGTTTCTTTTCTCATTGAAAAGACCGTTGCTATGATATTGTGAATGGAGGGGGTCATCTATTAAATTCAAAGGGGTCATGAAAGAATATTCTTTCTGACAATAAAGTTGTGAAATTTGTTACTATACAGAGGAGTATTTCGTTAATTTATTTTTGACTTTTATTCGAGATTTCTAGGCTTAGTTTTGGTCAGTTGAAAACTTTAAAATCGATGATGACCCCCACTAGAACCAATAATTAAAAAAAGTAGTTTTGTTTAGGATAGAATATTTTCAATTTTAATTATAGCAAAAATAGCAATATTAATCTCAAATGTTCTACCAATGTTTCTATTATGAAAATAAAAAATAAAAAAGTAAAAAATAGATGAAAAATTCTATTCAATTCGGATAACTAGCCGTTTCCCGAGTCCTGCAAAACCATTTATTATTCTTTTTCTAAGTTTTGCTCAGGTTGGCACAAGACAAGAACTATGTGTCATTCAGTGGGTATAACTCACTAAAAAGAGTATGCTAGTGTAGCTAATTAACACTCGCTGACGGTTCAGCGGATTGTCTGGCATTCGTATCGGAAAGTCAATCCTCCATGGCAGTCTTGAGGACAGCTGGGCCACCTTCGGATGGGCGAGCTGCATCATTGTCACCTGTGTATAGCACTGGACCTTGCTGTCCAGTTAAAGCTATAATCAAGCATACGTGCCTTGACCCAGGTCCATGTCCTGCTAGGCTCATCAGGCCCACATTGCACTGAATGGGCCGATGACCAGCATAGTCCAGCAGGGCTCGAGCCTCGGCTTGTGCTCGACTTTCCCTTTCCTAAATCCCCACTATAATTGACCTTCGAGTCATTGACCTTGCGTCAAGTCCTGTCTGGTGGGAGGCAGACAAATATCGAGTAACTAATTAACTCTAACACTGTGCGAGGCACCGTAAGATTTTTGTTGGTTGATTTGAACTCAGATTGTCGGTGCTCCTACTAAACTTAAGGGGTTTCTTTTGTTTTGTTTGTCTTATTTTCTGTATTTTTCTATTTATACTTGGAAAGTCCAAATATCTCCAACATGTCTGTTTATATTACAATAATTTCCAAGAGGATCCAAGCCATTCTCCGCACTTGTCTTAAAAGCAATTAATTAAAATAAAACTTTAATATTTCTTTTATTTGAGGATCTTTTAGCGATTAAAAAATAAGTGGTGTGTATAAATGGATTCTAAAATTTATGCGTGAAAAGGAGAAATAACTTTACAGTTACGATACAAAACATGAATAAGAATATTGACACAATAAAATGTCTTTTTCCAGATTTCCTTCCCAAGTAAATAATGAAAGTTTGTTATGAATGTATCGACTAGATGGAAAGATATTTAATAATACATCCCTCTTTCTGACATTTTGTCTCAGTTCTTGCTTTCAATGCAGAGCAAATATTTAAGTTAAACTTATATGTTACTGTGAGCTGTCTTCATCAACATTAGCTCAATTGAATGGTTTTAAGGCATGTCAACCCATCTGGGATTATTCTAGGCTTGCATGTAAAGGAATTACATACATTGTAGGCTTACGTTTTTGTGTTATTTTTTTTTTTTTTTTGCACCTGGTTATATCTTGTATTCAGGGTGAGTCAAGGTTTGACGAATATCGTCTGATAATTTTTGCCCCCCGGTTAGATATTAAATTTTTCAATCAACTACAAATAATTTGCATACAGTTCAATTATTTCAGGTATTTCTGTCTAACACTAATAACTTATGCATAATTGTAGAGTTTAAAGTAATTAATGCTATTCAATAATTTTTTGCTCACTAATATGGTTTCAAGTAACAAATAATCCTTAATAAACAAATATAACTTCGATTAATTCTCATTTACAGTTTTATATAACTATGGCCTAATGAGTAGAGTGTTTGCTAATGGTCCGGGAGACAAGGGTTCAATCCCAGGTCGAGTCATACCAAAGGCTCAAAAATTGTACTTGATGCTGCCTTGCTTAGCACCCAGCACTATAACGTAAGGATCAAGGGTAAAGTGGAGCAATCCAGGGAATGGAGTTGCGCCCTCCCCTACACCTCGGGGTAATAGCTATTGAAAAGGTAGTCTTCAGGTCTTAACCGTCTTATCCTCCCTGTTATGGGTTAAATTGCATCACTGAAGTTCTAGAAGGATGGCTTAGGCATTAAATAACCCACGAAAGTTGATATGCCATTAAAAAAAGTGAGACCTATCTGAACCGTAGTTATAGTACCTACAAAAGTCCCGTCTATGGGTTAAATTGAACTGTTTGAAAATTATAAGTAATACCTTGATTACTTGATACCATATAACTGTAAAATATTTTTATTAAGATTTACATTAGAGAGAAATGCTTGATATCACATGCTGGGAGATTAAAAGATGTCCATACTTAAAACAAAAAAATCTTAATATGAACGTACAATAAACACGATTTCTTAACTACTTGTGATATAGTAATCCAAGACAGGTTGACATGTTGTTAAAATCCAGCAAACAGTCGATTAATTTCAGGTTCGAGATTAAGTTATAAGACAACAACACTATTCTTTATGACTGATACTGGGTTGACAAGTCTTATTTTCTTCAATCATGTTATGTAGAACTGCAGGGCATATAGGATGTTTCAAAAATGTTAACTCTTCTATCGGAGTAACTATTTAACTGTGTGAAAACAAAGGAACCCCGGCTCGTTTAAAAAATGTTGCCTACAAAGTATGTGTTTACAAATCATACATATCTAATGAATAAGAAAAAACAGAACTTGGCATGGAATAACTTAAAAGGTTTGATATGCCAAAAAATAACCAACCAACATTACCCGTCGAAGATAATTACTTTAGCTAGTATTCTATATTATCGTACTTATTCAGAACTAATTTAAAATGAGTTTTACTACAATCTGATTCAGAACTGCTCTGATATTTCTAATGTCTCTTCCTCTTATTACGCGTCTGGTTATCAAACAGAAAACCTTTCAATGGCTACTCTGAACGTTTGCCATAGAGCTATCACCTGGAGAATTGTATGAAAGCTATCGATATAATCTTAGCAAATGCAACTAGTATGCCGAGTCGAATCAGTGCCAACGAGGAAAATGAAAAAGTTGGAAAAATGCAGTCTTTGAAGAAAAGACATAAATAATTCAAGGATTCAATAAGGTCGAACGAAATGTGATAGAACCACAAACGAAGGAAAAAAAAAACGAAACTTTCTGCACATACACACATATATATATATATTAGTTAGTTAGTTAGATTTGCGTAGGTTTCTATATGTTTACTCTCTTTTTATGTTACTTATATATAGGTATGTATACATACTCTCTCTCTTTCTTTCCTAAATGTCCTAAAAATGTATATCCACACTTCATTCATTTCCCAAACAAAAACTGTGCCAAGTGAGTCGTCGTAATGTCTGCGTGGTGACAGCGTCTGCCACGTCTCTGTAGACGCTTATAGTCTCAAAGGCCACTGGCAAGAGCAGAAAACGTTCCGACAGGCTGCGTATTTAGTGTGTTTCTCATTCTAGGCTCTCAAAGCGGTTTTGTGAGCTGTTGTGACCAAGGAAAGCCATTGACCTATGTCAAGTGTCGACACAAATGATGTGGCCAGCACAGAAAATTAACTAGAGGAAATAGAAAGACAATGAGTTCGTCTGGCCATTTACCATCTTCACAATTTACTGCCAGTGCTTTTATGATATTTGGGTTGCATATTGGCGCAAGGCCCTTCAAATTTCAATTCGGAGAATAACAATCGGGAGTCAGAACAAGTAAGGGTGTAGACCTTTTAGATCCACATCGGCAGGAATGCTCAAAACAAGTCAGCGCCTTTGCAAGAGCCATCTTATACTGGCGATCGAACTCAGTAGATCCATATTCAAATATTGTTCCGCCCTGTCGCTGTGGCGTAGTATACGCTGACTGTATCGGCTGCAGGATCTTAAAACCACTAAAAATTGCATTTGGTGGTAAGATTCCAGTGCTGGAGATCTGAGTGGTATGAAGTATCTATTCATTGCCATTACTCCCAGATCCACTCTGACCCAGAGTAGTTGTACCTTTTAGGATCCCATCTATTATTCAGCTGGATCTGTCTAAGTTATTTGTACTAGATGGCAAGGTGGGGTTTAGAATCCCCTGACGACTATATCCTCTGCTGATAACACAAAGTATGACACTCAATTGCACCTCATAGTGAGGCTCCCGTTCCGGAGATCTGAACGGTGTAGGGTAACATTAACCTCAAGTCCACTCTGATCCGGAGAGGTAGTAACTTTCAGAGTATCATCTACCGGCCAAATAAATTTGTTCAATTTATTTCATATTCTATCAGACCGTGTGTCATCACCCGACGAAAAAAAACCTAAAAACTACGAAATAAATGCACAAAGAAATGTGGATATAAGCATACAAGGAGCATCATTCATTTTCTTCTACCTGTAGAAATCTAAAATGACAAAATAATCGTCATTTTCTCTTTTACCAAAAAATATACTATTTTAGATATGGTTATAGCAATTGGTCGGGAAAGCTTTATATCTCCTAAAATAACCCTTGACGTGTTGACCTGCATTTAAATCAATCAATGTTCTTTCATTCGGTTCATATTTCCTACTTCTTTATAATACTTAAAGACTTGCTAAATAAAAATAACGACTGAATTCTAATTTTGAAAAAGGATACCTGCGACAAGTAACTGAAAAAAAACTATATCACACACTGTGACATTGTCTTTTAACGAACTTCCATTGATAAACAGTCTTTTGTGGGTCAGGCAGTGCTTACAAAATAGGCCAATACCAGGAGACTGGAACGAGAATGTTGGCTCGCGTGAGAATGAACGAAACATTTCAATTGTTCATCGGGTGACTCAAAATGTAAAGAATATTAATTGATAAAAAATGGGGCATTCGAGAATAAGAAAACGAGGTGATCATTAGAGGTTTTTAAAGTCTTATTCTTCATTTTCAATGATATTTTACAAAATAGTTAGAAGAGCAACAGTCAGACTGGGACATAGATGAGCCGTAAATGTAAATTTGGTCTCAGGGTCTCAACTCATGAAACATTTCCTGGACAGGAATTGGCTGGCAGAGCCCATACCTATCCGGGAGTAAAACAGATATGAATACAAAGTTTTGTTTCTAGACCGGTTGCCATACTGAGGTTAAAGTTGGTTGGTTGGATTGGGTTTCATGGCATATCAACCTTTGTAGGTTATTTAACGCCAAATCAATTTTTATGTAAATAATCAGTTGTATATCAAACAATTCAGTTTAGCATGAGTACACAGTTTAATTGTCAAAAGCATTTCTATTTCAAACAATTCAGTTTATTCAAACAGTTTTAATTCAGCTATCTCAGTTTAGTCTAAGTATTTGTTTTGTTCACACACAGTTAAATGTCAAGACTGCACTATATATAATAATTCAGTTTAGTGTAAGTACAGTTTCAATGTCAAAACAGTTCCATTTCAAACAATTCAGTTTAGCATAAGCTCGTTGTTTAAATGTAAGTACAGTTTAATTGCCAAAAAAAATTTCTATTTCAAGCTATTCAGTTTAATCAAACAGTTCTAATACAAACAATTCAGTTTATCATAAGTATGTAGTTTAGTTTTATTTAACCCATAGATAGGGCCCTATCAGGTGCTACTATTCCGGCCAGAGTGGACCTAGGAGCAATGGCAATAAAGGGGTGCTCAGCATTTCCCAGCATTAATGGAACCTCTCCTGCAGATTGCTTAGTGTCATATCCAGGACTTTCATTGGAGGGTCTTACCCCTCTGCAGAGAAGCAGTCGGTGTATTCTACAGCCCCAGCGGACTGAGCAATGAGGTTAAAGATCCCAGTCCGTTCTATTTACCGATAGCAGGAGGGAGGATTAAATTCATACATTTCCCCTAGGGCATTAGCGCTATGGGAAATGAAAACAGCCTTGGTCAGGACTTGAACTCGGATAGCCCAGTCTACTTCCTATAACGATAACCGTTTTACTGCGAGAGCCTGATGGATTGATTCAGAGATATAAAGATAGATAATATAAATAGAATGAGATAGATACGTAGGAAGAGACAGGAAAACACACACACTCTCTCTCTCTCCCTCTCTCTCTCTCATGTACATATGTGAGAGCGAGAGAGAAAGAAAGAAGAGTCAAATATGGGAATTCAACTGCTAAAAGCTGTAATTTTTGTTTCTTATTAACAAATCGGTTAATTTTCGTTAGTTTTAAAATCTCAAGACACTTTGCAAAAAAAAAAATATTTGACTTGCCACGAAAAATTGGAAAGAAACAAACCGAATTAATATAAGCAATCTTTTCACTCTAAAAATATTAAAAACAATTTCTTTGCAAATTATAATCATAGATACATCAACATTTTCATCTAATTTCGAGCCAACCTAAATTGTATAAATAAGCAAAGAAATAAATATTTCTTCTTTAATTGATGGAATTGTCTATCCTTACTTAACTAATAGAATTTATTTGATATCTTCTAAACCATTCAGTTTATTTCTCTTTAGTGAAAATCTCCAATATTTTTTTAAGAATGCATTTCATTTCAACATTACTTATCCAAATATTGAAAGGATATGTTAGCATTTACAGAGATTTATTAATACTGATATTTAAGCATAAGTCTGTTCAGGAAAATACCAGCAGCAGCCGCATATTCGTTAAGGCATAAATACATTTTTTTGAGGAGGTGCCCGTGGTGTAATGGTTATCGTCGTAGGAAATAGACACGGGGACACGAGTTCAAACCCTGGATGAGACTGATAGCATTTCACATAGCACTAATACCCTTGGGAAAGGTATGAATCCAATTATTCTCCCTCCAGCTATGGGTAGAATAGTTAGGCAGACTGGGTTCTTCAGCCTTGGTTTGGCAACTAGTCTAGGAGAAGGAAAACTCTGAATTCAAACCTGTTAAACTCTGTTTAAAAATTGACCTTGTGTCATATCCTGCCCGAGCAGAGGGGTTGGGTAAATATGATAAATACATTTTTTTCGCTCTCATAATGACACATACCTTTTTTTATTCTCACACAAAATATATTCCTTTATTTTAAGCTATGAACTGCTATACTTCATTCACGAATTTTATCTGTCTCTATAAAAATATCTACACGATGTTTACAATAATGTATCTTATAATTTTTGTTTTTCAGCAACCTTTTCATTCAATTTAAAGAAGCGAAATTTATAAACTTATTGATCGGAGTTTTATTTAACCATTTTGCATCTTTTTTCTACTATAGATACTTTGAGGGATAGTGTGACGGCAAATTCTTTAAAATCCCAAAACAGGACTTTATTTTTGCACGTGTGAAGACGGGGCAGATTGGCACTTGATCCCTTATAGAATAAGTCCTCGTTCAGAGTTTTTCTCTCAGGCATATAAGAACTGGCATATTATGTGAGGGATTAATTTAGGGTTAGACTGACCGCCGCTGGCAAGGGGTTCCAAATTTCACACTATCCACACACCCACCAGGTCGCTTTTCTTCCTCCCCTAGACAATGGAAGATATGGACCTCTAGGTTGAGACGTAATAATATTAATTATAGTAGTCGGCAATTCCAGTTTCCCGTGTGATATTTTAGAGGAATTAATACAATTATAAGCAAGATAACATAAGGCGAATAGAAGCTGAAAAGGAAGCATGAAGTAACAAATTCGTAGCAGACGCCGTAAATAACAACTTAGACCACGTGGTAACATTAAAATACATGAATCTTTTACTACAATTATATACACCTTCAAAGTGTCAAAATATATAATAAATGAACAGTCCATGAACATAAATGTCTTTCTTCTTTTCTTTCGTTTTCCTTCAAATTGAGAGAGAGAGAGAGAGAGAGAGAGAGAGGTATATAAAATTGGGTATAAGGAGAAATAGTCCCAAAGTTACTTATCTTATTTTTTTGATAGAGTTCCGTGGAGAATCTTTCTTCTTTTACGGGCTAATAGACTTTATGCTATTTTTAACACTGGCTTGAAGAACTTGGGTCCCTCGTGTCCGAGATATTCTTTTGTCTTCTTCTACCCGGAATACTGGCTTTGGTTCGTCTGCCTGCTACGAACCCTGTCCAACGACTAACTTTCTTACTATCTATTTCCGCTGACGGGAAGGAGTCCCCACTTCCGTTTTGGGATCCCAGCCAATCATTTGGCTTCTCTCTCCTTCCCCCTGGCCAGGCGATCATGTGGGCTACTATATGTCACCCAAGTCCCATTTTTTTCCCATCAGGTCACCCAGTACAAACATCTGTTTTTCCATTCTGACCTGGGTTTGTTACTTTGGGATTGACCTACATTCTTTCATGTCTTAACGGCCATTCTTTGGCGGCTTGCCACTGTTAATTCAAGCGGGAGGATAGTATTAATCTTATTTCTATCGTCTCAGTGGGACACCACGTGACAACAGGAACAAACAGAATGAGATTGATATGAAAAGAGGGAAAGAAAGAATGATACGGGGAGTCATGATATAAATAAAGTGATAAAATATACAAAGTGATGAATTGGTTTGTTTGGTAAATTTAAGGCATATCAACAATTGTTGGGCTATCTATTGTTGAAGTTTTTTTTATTTTTATTCTTGCAAGCATTTATATAGTTGAAAATAACTACTGTGAATCATTTGTAAACAATCACAGCTTAAAGTAACTCTACCTCCTATCACGAAAACTATTCAAGTTAGACGAACCAGACATACAGGACACTGCTGGAGAAGCAAGGACGAACTCATAAGTGATGTACTCTTGTGGACCCCCGCACATGGCCGGGCAAAAGCAGGACGGCCAGCACGAACATACATTCAGCAATTATGTGAGGATACGGGATGTTGTCCAGAAGACCTGCCTGAGGCGATGAACGATAGGGAAAAGTGGCGAGAGAGGGTCTGGGATATACGTGCTACCAGCACGACATGATTATATATATATATATATATTGCACTTGGTTAGCCACAAACTCACAAAGGATTTAGTGACAACCAAAACTTTTATAATACAATATAAAACTTTCTCATATGCGTTTAAATATTCTATTTGTTACTTATCAGTTGTACTTAGACATATTGTTTCAAGTAACAATTCATATAGTAAAAGTAATAGTATTTTGTTGAATCACGAAACACTTGTAGTCAGTAGCTCGGCTAAGACCAGAAGTAAATCAGTCCTCAATGAAAGAGCTATTTATGGCACATTGGCTAGAACATCTCATTGGATATGTTTGTTCATAAATACCAACCCTGTCCAGTAAGCTGTTAGTCTTATGAATAGGCTGGACCTCTGGTAGGTGTTGCTGTTATTATCACTATTATTGCTGTTGTGTGTTGTAGCTTTCTATAGTTCTTTTTGTTTATTCTACAACTTTTATATTGTTAAGCTTATTCCGATTTAATACAAATAATTTTATAAACAGGTTCCCTTCTATCGATCAAGCAGAACTAAAAAGTACTATCACTCTGGATCATAATGGACCAGAGAATAATGACAACAAAGAGAGTGACTGCACACTGTTCAGAATTCCCGAACGGGGCCCTCACCCTCTGATTCAGTTTAGTGTCATATCTAGGACACCATTACTCTTCTTTTTTTTGTAGGAGAAACAGTCGTATCAATTCTGGACCCCACAGAGCTCACAGTGATAAAAAGACACTAAATAGCTGACACGTAAAGATATATAGACGTTGTGTAGTTGTGATGTTTGTTGCTATTGTTTTCATCAGTATTCCTCGCTGAGCTAAAGGTGTTAAGTATTAAGTGGTTATGGTCACAGACCAACGCTTGTGAACTCAGTTATATTGCTGATTTGGCATTACTCAACATTTTGTGAACTTATAGCATTTCATAATTAGTGAATTGAAGTGGAGAAGCTTAATGGTTCAAATTATAGGGACGGGAAATTTGCCATACGTATTATGCTGAAAAGTTGTGGTTTGGGGAAATATATAAATGAGACTACTATCTACCCTGTCGATGAAAATGTTAAGAGATACGTGTTATATGATTAGGGAAAGTGATCTTCCTTCTCTTATCGTACAATGCGAGGGACAATACATCCATGTTCGATTCTTTTAAAGATGTGTAGGATGATCTAAGTCAATAACATAACAACGTTTCATTATATCAATAGAGAATTTTCTGCTTGAAGTAGTATTGTGTTCTTTACCAGTTGGAAAGTAACATGCTTGAACTTATAAATTACATGAAAACCTCACGTGATCAGTAGAACGAAATGAAGGATACAATTATTGAAAAGTAGTTTACGTGCAATTTACTTGAAAGCCTTTTTCCTTACCTATATGAGGCGTTGATGACCTCACTGGATGTGCAGACAATCTGCAGTTTGATAGGTAAAAGCATCTACCGTATTTGACGGTGTATTAGACACACCCTAATTTCAACAAGACAAATAAAAAAAAACAAAAGCAAAGTACTAATATTAATCGTGATGAAATTAATATAATTAATATCATCAATGATAACAATTTAATCTGCATAGCAGCCTTTTAAATGATAACAATAGGTATATTAAAGTTACTCTAAAGTCTAAACTAAAAGAAGTTGCCCAGTTGTTAATTTCGGCCGACTATCGCAAATTTTAAGACGCAGGGTAATTTAAAAAGATAATTTTAGTAAAAAAAAGTGCTCCTTATATGCCATCAAATATGGTACTTTTACAGTTCTTTGCTAGTGAAGCTTTTACCCCTTCTACAAGCAGAGACAGCGTAGGAAACTTTTCAATATTAAATATGAGTGATGACAACTCCTGGGTTCCTGGAAAGCAAGAAAATGGGTTGTGCTATATCTGTGTCTCACTGCACATTAAAAGCGATTGTCCACTGCCTAATGACAATACCTGTTTACGTGGTAAAAATTATTCAAATGATACACATAACTGTCATCAACAAAGATGGGGCCTTGGAAATAACAATTGGCATCGTCAAAAAAATTCGTCCGGTAATATTGCTCGTATGATGTTTGTTACCAGTTTATTCCAACAAAATATTATAAGAACTTTATAGGAAGTACAATGATGACTGTGTCTACATAATAAACTGTTTCTTCTGATTACATGATTTCCAACAGATCTAATTTGTCCTCAAATAAAACATTTGCTTTTCCTCTCAGTGATGTTGGTGAAAATTGCGAGACGTATGCTGAAGGGGAGAGGAATTTTGGTCTTGGTGATGGTAATGATAAGGTTTCTGTTGAATTTAGTGAGTCAGCGTACCGTTGTGTTGAACAGCAACAATGTCAGATTAGCCAATTAATACTGCCTTGGTGTCTAAAGCAACTAGTATTTATAGTACTCCATAATATCCCACTCCCGCCTCTAGGCAATCCCACTCCTCGAGTTCTGGTTGGCCCCTGGTTTCAGTGTGGATATGGTAATAGATAAATGTCCACCACTCTGCATTATACTCCTAGTGAATATACCTTGTTCAGTCCTCGCCCACTGTGTTAGGGCACCCTTCGACCGGTCGTGTTCACTAATACACAGATTAGGACAGGTGTGTCTGGGTTTGGTGGCGCTAGGTTTAGTCTGCTTGACGCGAGAAGCCCAGCTGAGACTAGCGTCCTCGAGTCTTGGGGAGGGGGTCTTTCCCCACTAGGTTCTGACACTTACCGGTAGGGCTAGGTTTATCGCTTGGGGCCTGAGGAACCCCCTTTCGGGGAATATCGACGGGGTTCAAGCATTTTTGGAACGTCCGGGTGTGTGTGAGTTACAGTTCTAAGCCTGGTTCCCACAATAAAAAAGCTTTGTGCCAAACTTACGCGTATGTAGGGGACTCGACAAATACTCGTGACTCTGTGGAGCTATGGCAGGATGCTCGTTGGAATCCAAATGGAATGGTGACTACCTTATTATTTTTACAACATAAATGGGTAAATTCTACAGTTTCAAACTATACTGCTACACTACACATTTTGTCTGAGACAAAATTTATTTCAGTCTGAAAGGGTGATGAGCACATCGGACATTTGTTCTATACAGAGAGAGTTGCTATTCGCTACAAGCTGCAACTTCATAGTGTTAGTTATTTGTCTAACTACATGCATCATATGCACTTAATTCCTTGACATGACTTGAATGCAGCTCTTGACAGGGATTCCAGGCAAATGTGGCTTAAAATATTTGGAGACATTGGTATGAGACTTTTATAAAGCATATTATCCGAAGATGCAGTATATGTTTCAAATTCTTCTCCCAGAAAATTCCTTTGTAAATAATTAACAAAGGAAAGTATCACAAAATACCCTTCCGAATCAGGGAATCTCGAGCATCTGATTCGCTTGAACTATTGCACAGTGATATTAATGATATGATTGAATATTCAATTAGTGGCAATCATTACTTTATTACATTTACAGATTACAAGTCCCGATTTGTGCACGCAATGTTCATGAAACATAAGGGAAGCATTTAATAAATTTAATAAATATGTAAATTCGATTGAAAATGTAACAGGAAAATACGTTGATATTATGCCATCAGACAATGGGAGAAGAGTATGACTCGCAGAAGCCCATTGATTTTTTTTTTTTCATTTTTGATTCAGTGCTCAATTCCTTAGACACAAAAGCAAAATAATATTTTGGAACGGATGAATCGCACATTTTATAAATCGGCTCGTGGGATGGAGCTATTGCTAGCGAAATTTATATCTACAATCGTTCCCAAAGATCTAGTGCAGAGAGCGTCACTCCATGTGTTATATGATTAAGGAATGATTTTTTAATATTAATCATTTTTCGTCATTTCTATTTTATGATTCAGTTTGGTAAGGCTTTGAACTATGCGGGTTTAGAGTTCAGGTGCATAGTCATTGGTTGCAGTTTTACGCTCGGGCGCAAAGGATATGACAAAGGAAATGGGGCTGGAGTGAGGATGTGATTAATGAGGGTAATAGTGCCGGCAGGATCTTATACCATTCCTACTGAGGGGAATCGTACAGCATTTCGTCTATTTATATTGTGCAATATAATAGTTTTGTATTTCAACTATCCTTGTGTTTAAGATTGGATAAGATTGTGCTTTTTTCGTCTTCGCATTGGACATGGTGCAGCTGTAATAATTGTTGCTATTGTTTTGGTCATTGTTTCTTGCAGAGTTGAAGGTGTCATAGCTCAGCATTGATGATTAGCACAAACACAAAAATTGATATAGATTTGAAAGACATATTGATAGTGACAGCATGTCAAACTGTCCAGGATTTATACTTAGAGAATTGCGTTCATCATATGTATATACTTACATTTTATTTTGTGCTTTAAATGTTTTGCACGCTGTTATTTAACAAGTATTTCTATCAAATATAAATAGTTAACTGCTCTATTTAACCCAGAGATAGGATCCATTTGGAATCAGAGTGAAACTGAGAGCAACGGCATTGAAGAGGTACAGTTATCAGTTCCCCTTAACAGGCGCCACGCCTCCTAGAGCAGCTTAGTGCCATACCCATAACACCCGTTTTGGAGCTATCTTGCTCTTTTGTAGGGGATATATAAATGCTAACCTCCGTTATAAGAGCAGGCTTCAGATTTCAATTAAGAAGAAAACAATTTCCTTTAGTTGCAACTGAAAGTTTTTTTTGTCTTTCAGTGCAATCAAATGAAAAAGATAAACAGACAGTAATATAAAGAGATAGGTATTAACAGAAAAAGAAAGAAAGGCAAAAAGAAATGCTCAAGACTAAGTAACAATTATATAATTCAGCAGAAAAATCACTATCAGAGATAAAAGAACAGAAAAGTGACGGAGAAAAAAAAAAGAAAAAAAAAAAGAAAAAAAAAGCGCAGATAAAACGAGAAACGGCAGTTGAAAAGATTGAGAGACAGACAGATATGCAAGTAGATAAACTTATCGAGAGGGAAATAAGAGGAAAGTTGCGAGATATAAAAAGTTCGTCTGCTAAATGACAGGTGGACCGCTCAATACAGCCAAGTAATTGTTGTTATATTCTGAACTTACTTCTTGTACACAGGTAGGTTCATTACAAAACCTGCTGTTCCTAAGTGGTTATTTTAGTATTGAACCGGCTGATCTGACTGGAACCGATGATTTTAACGTGTTATGGATAGACCCATCCCTTCTTTACAGGCATATTGGGACGCAAGACCAAATTTTATACAGAGGTAGGTTGCTAGCTCGATAATAAATAGAACAATGGATGTATGTTCACTTCCAACTTCAGTCGAAATAGAATGAAAAAGAAAAGAAAGAAACAAAACAAAAAAAAAAAAAAACGGGTGCGAAATAATATCTTTTAGATATCTTAATTTTAGCTTTTTTTTAAAATCGTAACTCACTTGGTTCATATTTTGTGTGACAGCTAGGAACAATGAATATCAGATCGTCAGACTGCTTGATTTAACCGCATATTAACTCGTCTAAAGGCATAGGTGGCGCAAAGGTGATCAATTTTGGAAGTAGACTCAGCTAACCGAATTCAAATCCTAAACGAGGCAAGGCTGTTTGCATATAACATAGAATAAATGAATACCTTTGAAAAAAATATATCAATCGTACTATTCTTCCTTTAACTATGGTAGAAGGGAAGACAGAACTCTTTAACTTTAGTATTTGTTAGTGATTTATAGCATATCAACCTTTGTTGCTTATTTAATGCTTTGTTCATTTTTATACAAAGAAACGGTTCTATTTCAAACAATTCAGTTAAGCGTAAATACATATTTTAATTGTCAAAGATATTTCTATTTCAATCTATTCAGTTGAATCAAACAGTTCTATTTAAAAAAAATTCAGTGTTTGCAAATCCCGCTGTTTAAATGACAAGACATTTTTATTTCAGGAAATTCAGTTTAGCATAAGTACGCAGTATTTTACCCATATAGTTTACCCTATCAGATGCTACCACTTCGGGCCAGAGTGGACCTGGTAGCGATGGCAATGAAGGGGTACTCTGCATTCCCCAAAGCTCTAGCATTACTCGAACCTCACCATCAGATTGTTTAGTGTCATATCAAGGACATTCGTTGTAGGGAGGGTCTTACCCCTCTGCAGAGATGCAGTCAGTGTATTCTACAGTCCCAGCTGACTGGCCAATAACTTTGGTGTTGCAGTCAGTCTGAGAGATAGAAAAGTCTGAATTCACGCAAGTTGTAGACCAGCAGTATCAAGCCGCATGAAAAGGACCCTCACTACCAAATCAGGTTTGGGGGTAGGGCCCTTTTTAAAATCATGTTGGGTTATTTTATGCCAAAGGATTTGTTAATTATGTATATTCTACGTTTATATTTACATTTTAGTCTTGTTTCTTAATATTTTGCGCACGATGCTACGATTGAAAGTATTACTATCTAATACAAATAATTGGCAAACAGGTCTATCTGATACATAGATGGGAGCCTAACAGGTACTACTGGTCTGGGACAGAATAAAATTGAGGAAGGTTAATGGCAATGAAAGGGTGCTACGTACTGCCCAGAGTTCCCAAACTGGAACATCACCAACAGATGCAGTTTAGAGTCATACCCAGGAACCTTTTTTTGTGAGCGAAGACTTTACCCCTCTGCCAGGAATACTGTCAGCGTTTTTTGGCAGGGCAAACAGTAAGTATCAGAAATAATTGGAGGACTCCCCGTGGTGTAACAGCAAAAGTGCAGGACTGCTGTAAGCGAATTTGAACTGGCACTAGTACATTCACTTTTGGGCTAATACCCTTGTCCCCCCCACCAGTAATCAGTTAAATTGTATCACTGGTGTTCTTTTATAAGGGTGACTTTAGCATTAGATAACTCGCAAATGTTAATGTGTTATTAAACAAAGAAGCTGAACCAGAAATGAAACATTGAAAATAAGGAGAAACATTTAGTGAGACTTGAACATAAACACAAGTTGTCTTTTGATCGGAAAAAGCTGCTTTACTAACTGGGCTACGTGATTGTTATCGCAGTAGTTCAAATCACACTCATTCTCTATCTCGTCTCCGATCTGTCGGAGCCATATTGGTTGATATTGTTTTTATGATAGTGTCAATAGAATATGTATCTTTATTTTCCTTTTTCAATGAAAAATGATAATAATGATTATCATTATTGATAACTAGCATTTGTTTTCATTTTTAATTTTAGTTGCTTATTTACCACAACTCACTCAGGTCTTCCTTTTTATGACAGCAAGGAACGTCGACGACAATAATAATAGTAAACGGAAAAGAAGTAAAAGATGTGGACAGATAAGTTGAACGAAGAAAAAACAAACAAAGAACTGAAGAAGAAATACTAGTGGAAGTAGAAGAAGAAAAAAAAAAGGGTGTTGCATTTAATAAAAGAGACCATTTGTAAGGTGAGGGGAGTGAGAAAGAGACGTGGGAAAGGTAGAAATGAAGAGTGCAGCTCCAAAACAGTATGTATAAGAATGAAGAATTAAATAATTTGAATTAGTATTAATAGATCTTTTAGATAAATAAGTAAGTAAGTTAGCGACCATAGTCGAGGGTGACTCGAAGGCTCCCTTTTCGATAGATACTACACCAAGTTGTATGGGAGAGCGCTACTCCATTCCCAGGATTGCTCCACTTTACCCTTGAACCGTACCTTATAATGCTGAGTGTTACGCAAGGTGGTATCAAGTTCCATTTTTAAAGTCTTTGGTATGACTCGACCTGGGATTGAACCCGGGCCATTGGCGAACACCCTAACCGCTGGGCCAATGTCCCGGGATAAATAGATAAATACAGAAGTAAAAATAGAGATAATGAAATTAATGTAAGAATAAAGTTAATCTACTGATAGAAAGGGATTAAAGATATGTAGATTGTTAAAGTTTATTGAAAAGTTTAAGTGGCATTAAAATTAGAACCAGAAAAATTTAGACAGTGCGAGTTACTGATTGACAAGATTTCGTTTAAGTAACGGTTATCGTCGTTGGAAAAAGAATCAGTGACCCGAGTTCAAATCCAGGACGGTGCTATTTGCATTTCTCGTCACGGTAATGCCCTTTAAAAAGGCATGAATCTATTTATTCTCTCTCCAGCTATTGGTAAATAATAGGACAGGCTGGTTTCTTTCTTGGTTTGACGACCAACCTCGGAGGAAGAAAACTTTGAATTCAAACTAGCTTTACGACGCTAACAAATTGACCTTGTGTCGCATCCTATCTGCGACGGAATAAAGTAAGCTAACAGAAAACTAGGCTGAGCAGTTAGATGATTTTAACAATATTTTCATGAAATTTCAAGTTTCAACAAGTGACGTTTAAAGTAAGAAGTGTATATAAATCTAATTATTTTGGCTCTCGGCCAAACCAGACCAAACTAACAGGGGAGAATTAGAATCAAATTAACAATATTAGATTGAATGAACGCTGTAATCTATGTATTCCGATATATCATCTATTGTAGGATTCTATTTAAGATCTTGGAACTTTATGATGTGTCATATATTAAGATGAAATGAATGAATGATATTTATATTGATTTATAAATAATTTCCGGGACCAACAAACATTATTTTGAGGATTTAAAACTTATCCCATTCCCTGATCCATTTGGTATTATCGATATATATAATCATCATCATGACGTGCGGCTAGCCCGGATATCCCTGACCCTCTCTCTCCACGTCTCCTTATCATTCATCGCCTTCGGCAGGTCTTCGGGGTTACATCCCGTATCATCACATAGCTGCTGTATGAATGTTCGAGCTGGTCGTCCTGCCTTTGATTGGCCATATGCGGGGGTCCATAGGAGCACATCACTTACGATCTCGTCTTTGCTTCTCCATCAGTGTCCGGCATGTCTGGTTCGTCTAGCTTGTATAGATTTCGTGATAGGTGGTAGGTGGCCGTACAGTTGGCACCGTGTGGGGTGTTGCTGCCAGGACCTGTTCAATATTGCTCTTAACATTCTTGTATAATTGCCGTCGAGCTTCTTCTCCAACCGTTTAGTCAGCGTCCAAGTAGTGCATCCATACAGCAGTATCGACACGACCGGAGCCTGGAAGAAACTTCGTTTCATTTTATCGGTCAGGTTTGATTTCCATATATATTAAAAAGTCATACTTTTTTTAAAAAATCGAGTTCACATTTTTTTACTGGCTTGAGACTAGTTATTTGCAAACTATCCTTTTCTCATTCAATTGAAATAATTTTTTGGGAAAATGTCAAATCTAATTCCTTTCAATCGTAAACATTTGGCAAAAGTAGTAATAGTCGAAAAGGCTACCGAAAATCATATCTTTATACATTTTGATTTAAAAATATAGTGTTCGATTTATTCTAATGCAAATAGATTTGTGTTTATTTTCATTAATTTTCTTCCGCTCAACTGCTAAAACTTAAATTGTAAACCTTTTACCATTTTCCTCTCCGTAATAAAACAATCCAATTCACTATGGGCTATGATAAACAAAATTGCATTATCTTGAAGGATAATGTAAATTTTGACGTGGATAGACTATGTGCTCATCAGGAGCTTGAAGATGTTAGATATTTTCAGTCTTCGGCCATATTTGTATCCACACGAGAATACATATCAATTCAAACGCTCTAAGAGAATAAAAAGTTAATAAAAATGGGGTCTGTGCTCTTATATTTTTCTATATGTCACCATTTATTGTTATATTATCTATACGTTTAATTTTGTAAAATTTTAAGTACCCAGAAACATTCAGATTGTTTGGTTTACGGTATATCAACTATTTATGGGTTATCTAATGCCGAAATTTGATTCCTTTGTAAATGTTTGATTGTGATAACCATTTATATTTTCGACGTCTTTTTATATCAAACTTTTTTTAAAACTCAAATGATCATTTGTTTACCCATTTATATGGTATCAATTATTTAACACAAATAATTTGCAGTTATATGGTTTCATGTATTCCTATCCAACACAATTGTCAAATAGATCTATTTGACCGATAGATGGAACCCTAACATGTATTACGACTCTAGGTCAGAGAAGACCAAGAGATTAAAGTCAATAAAGTGATACTCCACTCTTGCAAGAGATTCAGAGCTGAAATATCAAAATCAGATGGAGTTTAGTGTTATAATCATCAAGGCGTGCCGATAGCATGGATTCATTTTGACTTACCATCTGTCTCTATCAACCATCGCACTAGGTAAGTCTTCTAGACGACACTCAATTTCATCGAGTGTATGAATGTAAGCTTTTGCTTCTTAGCCAACATTTGTGGTTCATGTGTAGGAGTCTGTAGAAGAAAATCATAAGTTCTTCCTTATTTCACCCAGCATGTACAGCACGTTTTTGTAAGATGGTTTGTTAGATGGAAAGTAAACAGCTGTACAACAAATTTTGTGGGAAGCTGCTTCCAGTATTTGTTTAAAACAGCCTACAACATTATTGTTTAGTTCCAATATAGGCTTTCCTCCAAACTTTTCGTTAGACTCCAAGAGGTGAAACCTCACAGTAGTACTATTACGGCTACAACTTACTTAATTTCTAGTTTTAGTTCATTACAGATATCAGATTTCTATTTAGTCGTTAATGTAGATTGAACATTATATTACCTTCTCAGGAAAGCTGTGACAAGTATCCAGTCACCCCACCAAAAAAAAAAAAAAAAAAAAAAAAAAAGAAATAAAAATAAATAAATAAATAAATAAATAAAATAATGACAGAGTGTAACCAAATACATTCTGGAGCAACTACTAGACAGGGCCAAAATGTTCAGTATATAGGATAAAAATATACTTACCAGAACTACCAGCCATTAAAAAGCAAAGGAATAAGATCTTCCCATCTGCAATAATGGGACGTTTCTAGGGCTATTAATGCTTGTGATTTAAAAGGATCACTCTTTTTTCTTTGAACTAAACATTGTTGCTCAACAACAGTCTGCTCTTCACCTAAAACTCGACATTTAAACTGTCAATAGTTGGGCACATTTTTCTTCTACATATCATAAATGTCCCAAAACAGTTATTTATTAAAACCGGATTTTGAAAATCATTTTATAAATTATATATAACATGACTGATGAGAGATATTTGTTAGTACATATGATACACACTATATGTTGATCATGTGTATTAGCAAGTCAACATTGTTGAACAGCTGACGAGATATTTCGCTTGAAACGTTCTTGTTTGATGAGAAGTGTCTCTTGAGTTTTCATATTTTAGCTGTAAATGAGATGGTAATTTCATTTAGACATTGTGACGAAAAGCATTTCTGAAATAGCGGATGAGATATTATGATCAATGTCAATCTATTGGGTGTTAAATCACCCACTCTTTGATTCTTTTCCAAATAAAGATACTGTGTAGATTATGATTAAGTCAACTTTCTTGAGTGGCTAGTGAGACCAGGCGAGAAATTTTATTGTCTCATTTCTTATTTTATCAGAGAGTTGCATATTGAGTGATTTCAGACAAATTGTAGATGCTGATAAGAGAAGTGAAGTCAATGACTATTTTGGAGCAGTCGATGAGTGAATTCAGCGGCAGGATATCGCACAAAAATATCTTGGTCCTAATTTGTTAGGTATAGGACGAAAATATAAAATGGATAAATTACACTCGATTAAGTTTCATGAGACCGATCTTCCACTGAGATTCCTTAAACTTCGACAAATCTCATCAGATGAAATAAATGCACGAAATGAATAACCTATTTGATGCCTTATAAGATCCATGTGCTTATAAAATGCACCTCAATTTGAATATACACTTAAATTTAGAAACAAACTAATAATCAATCAGCCCAGTGGGCTGGAGTTGAACAATACACCAACTGCATCTCTGCATAGGGGTAAGACTCCTCCAATTAATTGTATTTTCGTTGATATGCCATAACACCAAACCAAACTCTAAATCTACTGGTTTAAATTACAAATGTCATGAAAGAAAGGTAAGGGAACGTACATCTTAACATATTGGTCAATAAGTGGGTATCCAAATTTGGGTCTATCACATCTGTTCTTGGCTAGAGAAAGGTCTAAATCAAATGAAAAGTCTTCAAACATTGAAGAACTCGAGGATTTCTCTGGGATTTCATCTAAATTTAAAGACAAACATAGTCTTATCTTTTTGGAAATATATATTTTTCTGTTGTTTAAGCGAGGGACAAGCCGAAAGAATCTTAAGTTCTACTGGCATAGAAATAAAGAGATGTTACATTTTTATCTTTAAAAATTCTTCATGTTCACTTTTCAATATCTCTTCATTTTCTGTATTTTTTTATAGAAAAAAATCGTTCTGTTTTGCTTTTCTATATTTCCCCACCTTTTTATTTTTTCATTAAAATCTTTTGTCCTTTCTGTAACTTAGCAGCAGCCTTTCCAACTTTGGTGTACATAGTTAAACGACAAGAAAGGTCTCCTATGAGAACTCGTGTGGTAACTGCGAGAAACGGTCACACGTGTGTTGAGGACAGTTAAAATGGTTAGTAAGTAACTAGCAAAGGGTGAGTAAGGAGGTAGGGCTTCAGAACTACGATAATGCCCTCATGCCGCATTTGGGGTTTGGTGGCTATGATTTAATAGAACAATAGAATTTTTCCTTTAAAAATACAACTCCACCCTCTCAGATTTGAGACTGATCAAGAGGCAGACTGAAACTTTCTGATAAACTTTTGTTAAGATCCAGTACCGTTATTGTCACGTCATTTTAAAAAAATATTTGCTTCGTTTTTATTTTTTTAATGAAACTTGTTTTTTTTTTTTTTTTCTTCAAATTTTTTGCTTCGTTATTTTAAATTTTGTTCTCTTTTGATACCTTTATTTCAGTTTTCTCTTTTTTTTTATATCATTACCTCCTTCTTTTCTATCAACATTCTTCATTTTTATGTTAATCATACTTTCTATCTCTTGAAAAATTCATCTTTCCATCAATCTATTTTTCTCTTTATTAGTAATAAATCTTTTCTATTTTTTTCTCTTAAAACATTCAATTTCTAACTGTATTTTCTTTATTCTCTGATTTTAAGCATCCCTTCTTATTTCCTTGTATTCCCATCCATATCCCATTGAGGTATTTGTTTCACCCTTTTGTATAGCTTGTCAAACGACTGTTCTGTCGAAAATGCAATAGGAAAACCTTTGAGAACTACAAAAATTGAAGCTGATCACAAATCACCGACGACAAATCTTGTGAGACTTCATTACCGTATGGCACTCATGAACTTTTCTAAAACACCCCGTATTTATTTCGCGTGCGAACTTTGAATAATGTTTAACTGCAAAAATACACCAGCGAACCGATGAAAACACGGAAGAAAGAGTCATTCCCAAACCAAGATTTTATACATAAAAATCATTCTGATCTCACAAAGATTCATAGCTATTTTGGAATCACTTATGTATATGTAAATAGATAAGATTTCAGAAATATATATCGAGGTCACTAAGACATTTAAGTGAATAAAAGTATAAAAACGTTGGTTCTTTCATTAAGAAGCGTTTGACTCATATAGACTTTAGATTAGCAGCAACATAACCTTTTTTTAAAAAGCATTTTTGAGAATTTAAACAATTATTTTCTGTCGCAAACTTTTGACCTGTAGTAAAACATACGTTTTAATTCTCTGAGAAAAGAGGGAATATGGGCATTAAAGTCTTTCTGGGTTCGGAACGTGCCCACCCAAAAACATTAATTACATCAGAAAACAAAGAATAAATTTCTCCAGAATAATTTCGTTTAGGCATGATAGAATAGGTAATCCCACATGTGCCTGATGTAGATAATAATGTATCTCCTTGCATGACTCTAAAGTCAACGGCAAAGAAGTTTGTATTTCCATTTGGGGAACAAACTATTGCTTTTTGTAAAGAGCGGGAGTCCCTCATAGACATATAGAAGGTTCTTTGACAACACGGATACCATCAGTGACATGGAGAAGAGAGATTTATTTCGTAGGCAACTGCTTGTTTTCCACATTACTTTGCTCTGATCCAGATACAAATCCATACAACAATATAGATGCACCGTATGGACAGAAAGAAAACCCTTGATGGAAACTACACATGAGTGTTGCGTGCTGTTAACAAACCCAGGAAGCCATTAAACTGTAGTTGTATGGCTAAAACCTGCCTGGAGCGATGGATGATAGGGATAGATGACAAGAGATAGAGAACTCCATCCTCTCTGCGTGACTGGATGATCTATATAACTGTGGATTTGTATCAGAGGAAAGTGACGTGGAAAACAAGCAGTTGCCTATGCAACAAATCTCTTTTGTCTATGTCACTGATGATATCGATGTTGTCAAAGAACCTTCTATATGTCTTAGGGGCTCTAGCTCTTTAATTCAGTGATATCCTTCTCCATGACGGGTTTCCCATCAAGGTTAGAGAGTCCTGTCTGTTATATATATGTATATATTACTGTATGCATTCATTTAGAACGTTAATGAGTGAATCAATCCTCACGTTAACTTATTGTACTTGCATTGATCGACTTATGTAAATCAATGCCAAGTGCTTATATATATATATATATATATATATATATATATATATATATATATATATATATATACACACACACACAACCAGTCAAAAGTAGTTGGTCATCTTCAGAATTTTTTATTTCTCATCCAAAAAGTATCATTTTTGCGAAACAAGTTAAGCATCAAAATATTTTATCTATTACACTAAATACAAGTTTTCATCAGTAACTTTGACCTTAGATAACTTTTGAAAAATTGTTTTGAAGTTGTTTTTCTTCTTTAGTACCGAGCATAAATAAAGGTTTTCCAAAGGTTACATTATACCACTACTTGACCTCTCATCAGACTATTTTGGGTTCAATCACTGCTTCCTAGATACTAGCTATTTTAGCCTAAAATAATGGTAATTTCATCAGTTATCAGCTTGTGTGACAGAAAACTGATTGCTCCAAACATCACCACACAATTCAACCGATGACGTGAAAAAAATGTGCCAATATCAACTCAGCTACTCTGAAGCTGGCCTCTATGGCAGAATTGCTGGCAAGAAACCCCTGTTAAGGAAGCTAAATAATCTCAAAAGGCTCCAGTTGGCTAAGATGCACAAAGACTACACAATAGAGTAGTGGACTAAAGTCTTTTGGATTAAGGAATCTAAGTAGGAAATCTTTATGCCTAATAGGAGGGTCTATGTGCGGCAAAAAAATTGGTCAAAGAGTCTATCACACTAACGGTAAAACTTGATGGAGGCTCTGTTATGCTGTGTAGGGGGCGTTTTGCCAATTGCACAGTCGGGTATGTACACCAGGTGAAGGGAGGTTGAATCATCCCGGTTATCACAGCATACTGCAGCATCACACGATCCAATCTGGAAGGTGGCCTGTTGGTCAAGGATTTTTTTTATTCATGTTAGATAATGACCCAAAGCATACAAGTAAAATCTGCTAGAGGTAAATTAAAAGCAAAGAGGAACAGGATGTCCTTCAACTGATATCTCGGCTG
This sequence comes from Sepioteuthis lessoniana, assembly GCA_963585895.1. Classification (NCBI taxonomy): domain Eukaryota; kingdom Metazoa; phylum Mollusca; class Cephalopoda; order Myopsida; family Loliginidae; genus Sepioteuthis; species Sepioteuthis lessoniana. Next base: position 100,177,250 of record OY757912.1, read on the forward strand.
GCGCAATCGGTGGACTTAAGTCCCAGTGGTGTGGGATGAACTTGACTGAAAAGTCAGAGCTAAACATTTCCATAAGTACGGCTCACCTCGGATAACCCTTTTCCAGTCTTTGGAGGAAAGAATGTTGAGAATCTGTGAAGCAGTGATAGTAGCCAAATAGGGTCATTTCAATGAATCAAAAATATCGAAACGTTTTTGTGTAGTGTTTTTTTCGTTTAATTTGTATTTAATGTGGCTCGGGAAGAAATGTATTCAGTATGATGAATAGAAACAATGCCATGCTTAACTTGTTTTATTACAAAGAACACTTTTAGGATGAGAAGTAAAAAATGTTGAGTATGGGCAAATACATTTGAATGGTTATATATATATATATATATATATATATATATATATATATATATATATATATATATATATACATACACGACAACAAATACTAGAAGCCTTACATTTAAAATTTAAAAAAAAGAACTAAATTTAATAGAATTAATTTTGAAAATAGCGACAATGTTTTGAAATGTTTTTAGTTGATTTTTGGGTTTTTCCCGGTATTTCTTTTGTATTCTTTTTCCGTTGATAGCGTTCCCTTTTTAAATACATCAATTACCCTGTTTTATCCAACTCTGCGTTCCCATATTTTCGTTAAGACATAAACTTCAAAACTCTTTTTTTAAAAAAAAAAAAAGCAACCCCCGATGATGGCCTATGGAGGGTCCGAAAGCGTTCGGGACAATTTTGGGAAATTCATCTACCAATTTCAACTTGAAATTAAGACACTTATCAGAAAACCTGAAAGCATCTTAAATAAATTATACAAACAAAAATTGTCTTTATTATTTAATGAAACATGCTTAAATGAACGACTGCTATATATATATATATATATATATATATATATATATATATATATATATATATATATAGGTAGCTTGAGAATGATTTTCACCTTTATATTTACTTTTGCTAAAAAGACAATTGTTATATATATATATATATATATATATATATATATATATATATATATCTCGGATAACGCGAGAAGAAAATTCTTAACAGAAAAGCTCATGTGCTCATGTTGTTGATATGCTATGTGTTTATGTATATCTATTTTGCATGTGAGTGATTCTAAACGGAAAAGTTTGATATAATAGTTATACAGTCTCTATTGTCGAAAACCAGACTCAGTCTATAGAGTGCATATGGGAATTGGCTTGGAACTGATTGCATAATTTTATCAACATGAGATTACTCTTTGTTATATATATATATATATATATATATATATATATATATATATATATATATATATGCCCTGCAGATAATTATTTGAGTAAACAGACTCTTTCTCATCCCTTATTTATTTAGGCTAAAAACAGGGTCCTTACGATTAAATCAAATACTGCGGTAAATAAGTTATTTTTTTCGTGATTGTGAAATCTTGATTTTTTCATTTTGAAAACATTCAATTCTTTATTAAAAATAAATACTGTCCTAGAATATTACTTGAAATAATTTTTTTTAAAAGTGTTATAAAACGTGCGAACAAGAGGGCTTTTATATTATCGAAATTTTTCATGAACAAAAGATTTTGAAAATACAGTTTAATCTTGCTGGCGCGGAGAGTTAAGACCCTCCTAAAATAATGTTCCAGATATTACACTAAACTACATGATGATGAGGCACTGGTTATGGAGATATGAAAGTGTGGAGTACCCCTTCAGCGCCATTACACACATGTTCCCTTTGATGCAGAGTAGTTGTAGCTGTTGGGTTCCCACCTATGTGTTAAATAGATCTGCTTAAAAATTGTTTGTATTCGATTGGACTATGTGCAAAAAAGGTTAAGGAAGTCCACAAAAAATGTAAATGTGTATGTGTAATCCATTCAATTCATTAAGCTCTTCGCATAAAATAACTGCAGACGGGACGATATATCATTAAAATCAATCAATTCTAAGGGAGAGTACCTCATTTTCAAAATGAAATACGTAGACTTTTAGCCCGAAAGTTAAACTGATTGGTTCAGTTTAAAAAGAAATCATAATTTTCGTCCCGGGTTTTTTCACTATCTATAGTCATTTTCTATGTTAAAGTATTTTAAATACCTCTGAACTGTTTCTTTCCAGAGTGGTGAATATTAGCTATTTTTCAATAGCATTTTATTACCTTATGTTTTTAAGGCATGGACAGCTAGCGATAGGCTATCGGTCATATGGAAGTCAGACCTGACCGATAAAATAAAACACAGTTTATTTCAAGTATTGGTCGTGTCGATTCTGCTATATGGATGCACTACGTGGATGCTAACTAAACGTATGGAAAAAAAAGCTTGATGGCAACTACAAAAGAATGCTGCGAGCAATATTGAACAAGTCCTCCAGGCCTTGTGCCTACCCCAGGCCTTGTGCCTACCTGTAAATCTACAGGAAATAAAAAAAAAAAAATATTGAACAAGTCCTGAGACAGCACCAGTATGGCCATCTACCAGCCATTACGAAAACTATCAAAGACTAATCAGACACGCGGGACACTACTGGAGAAGTAGGGACGAGCTCGTAAGTGATGTACTCCTGTGGACCCCTTCACACGGTCGAGCAATGACAGGACGACTAGCTAGAATCTACATACAGCAGTTCTGTGCAGATACAGGTGGTAGCTCTGAAGACCTGCCGGAAGCAATGGACGAAATAGATGGCCAGGGAAATCCGTGCTGGCAGCGTGACATGATAGTGATGTTTTTCCAGTTTAAAATTTTAGTCGTCATACGTTCATGACGTAATGCACAGTTGGTTATCTACTAGAGTTGCATGAAGGTAAGAATTTCCATAAGGCCTAAGATTCATACCACAAGTCCTGTAGGCGAAGGGGCAATCATATTGGAAGATTGCTCACAATCCTAACTTAAATATCTTTGTGAAACTGAACAGAATTAAAGAGAATTCATCAGCAGAATCCTCATAATCATTAAGAGTTGTAAGTAGTCAGCCACAGAGAATGATATCGAATACCAATCATCACCATGGTATAATGGTTATCGTCGTAGGAAATGGACACGGCGACCCGAGTTCAAATCCTGGACGAGACATTGCATTTCACATAACACTAATACCCTTGGGAAAGGTATGAATCCAATTATTCTCCCTCCAGCTATGGGCAAATAGTAGGGCAGACTAAGTTCTTCAGCCTTGGTGAGTCAACTAGTCTAGGAGAAGGAAAACTCTGAATTCAAACCTGTTAAACTCCGCTTAAAAATTGACCTTGTGTCATATCCTGGCCGAGCGGAGTGGTTAGTACATATGAATACTAATCATCATCATGTCGTGCTGCTAGCACGGATTTTTGACCTTCTCTAGCTACTCGACTCTATCGTCCATCGCTCCCAGTAGGTTTTTCCAGCTACATCCTGTATAAGTACAGAGTTGTTGTATATAGGTTCTAGCTTGTCGTCCTACATTTGCTTGTCCATGTGAAGGGGTCTACAGGAGTACATCGCTTATGAGTTCACCCTTACTTCTCCAGCAGTGTCCTGCATATATGTTTGTCTAATTAGGATGATTTTCGAAATGGGTAGTTGGTGGCCGTACAACTGCTGTTTTGTGGAGTTTTGGGTTAGTTGGTTGGGTTTTATGGCATATCAACATTTGTAGGTTATTTAACGCCAAATCCATTTTCATACAAATAATCAATTCTATTTCAAACAATTCAGTTTAGCATGAGTACACAGTTCAACCGTGAAAAACACCTCCCTCTTAAGCCATTCAGTTGAGTCAAACAGTTCTAATTAAAACAATTCAGTTTAATATAACTATAGACTGGCCACACAGTTAACTGAAAAACAGTTCTATTTCTAACAATTCAGATCAGCATAAGTACGTAGTTCCGATGTCAAAACAGTTCTATTTCTAGCCGTTCAGTTTAGCATAAGTACACAGTTTAATTGTCAAAAATATTTCTTTTTCAAGCTATTTAGTTTAGTAAAACAGTTCTAATTCAAACAATTCAGTTCAACATAAGTACGCAGTTTAGTTCTGTTTAACCCATAGATTGGGTCCTATCAGGTGCTACCACCTCGGACCAGGGTGGACGTGGGAGCGATAGCAATGAAGCGGTGCTCCACATTTCCCAACGCTGCAGCATTCCTGGAACCTCACCATACGATTGTTTAGTTTGGTTTCATTGTTTAATGGCATATCAATCTTTGTAGGTTATTTAATACCAAAGCTATTCTCCTAGAAGAACGGTAGTGGTACTATTTAACCCATAGCTGGGAGGATAAGGGGGTTCATACCTTTTCCAAGAGCATTTGCCCGAAAGTGAATGTAATAGCGCGAGTGGAGTCCGAACACGCTTACTACGATTCCGCAGTCCATCGCTCTAACCATTACACCACGAGGACAGCCCCCATACGATTGTTTAGCGTCATATCTAGGACACTTGTTTGGGGGCGTCTTACCCCTCTTCAGAAGTGCAGTCGGTCTATTCTACAGCCCAGCCGACTGGGCAAAGTAAACCAAATAAACCACGCCTTAGTTCTATTTAACCCATTGATAATACCTTATCAGACGCTACCACTCCGAGCCAGAGTGGACCTGGGAGTGGACCTGGGAGCGATGGTAATAATGGGGTATTCCGCATTCTCTATGGCTCTAGCATTACTGAAAACTCACCATCAGATTGTTTAGTGTCATATGCAGGACACTCGTAGGGTGGGGGCTTACCCCTCTGCAGAAATGCAGTCGGTGTATTCTACTTTCCCAGCCGACTGGGCAAGAGTTTTGTGCTGTTTTGTAGGGTGTTGCGTATACCAGTAAAGTTGGTAAACCATTTGTACGCATCACTTCCAAGACTCATTGAAGCAATAATCCCAAGTGAAGGAAACCATATGGAATATTAAAAATGTGGCAATGAATATTTTGAAATAAATTTTCATCATAGAAATGTTTCTGTTTTAAAGCACTGTATAAGGTTTGGGAGCCATTTTCTTTAAGTGTTGTATTGTATCTTTTTCCTTTCGTCAGAACCTTTCCTACAAGACATTATAAATCGGTATGAAAATGACTACAATTGAACGAGTGTAGAAAACGTAATGCGAAATATTCACTTAGAAATTGTCAATTGTTAAAATTGACTGTAGTTTAAAATATCCGAAGACTTTTTTTCCCGGAAAATATATAACTATTGATTTGAGAGAGATAGAAATATATATGTTCTTAGTTGTCTGTATTTCAAAACCCGTGAAGTCTCATTTTAGTATTCACATTTATGACCTTGAAGCCTCTAAATGTTATTTCAGGATTGAACACAATTATTGAAACTGAAAGGTCTAAATAAGATAAAAAACAACAAAAAAAAAAAAAACTCTTGTAATATTTTTATAAACTTCCCTACTCACTCATCTATTCAGTTATGTACATATTAATAAATACACACATTTATAATATTCGTTGTTTAAATACGTATATAAAATCGGAGGAATATATGTCAGACCAACGGTTATAGTCTCATTCATATTTTTACGAAAATGAAGCTGGCTCTGTATTTATATAACGTGGAAGAAGGGAGATAATTTCCCCTTGTTCCCATAAGACACACACGCACATATCTTTATATATATTGTGGAAAATTAATATGACCTACAGAGACAGCAAAATGGTTTGATGTAGAATTACCAAATTCGGTATGCATCTTCATGGGACGCAGGGGAAAAATGTCAGAAAGGAGTTGCTTTAATTGCATAGGAATCTAACAATAAAGTCTAATAAGCGAGAAGTAATGTTGCTGAAAGCCGTAAATCATCGTAAAGAATTTGAATTCCCATTAAAGAATAATGGATCGGTTTTATTACTAAAATAGTTCTTTACTTTTTGACAATAAAAATTAGGTTTAGAGATTGTTTTTCCAAGTGCTAACGACAAAATGATTACGTAGTTTTAAATTTTGTTACGACAGCACATTTGCGCAAAAAACGTTTAAATTTTTCATGTGTCACTTACCAAAAAAAAAAAAAAAAAAAAAAAAAAATTCCCAGCAAAAGCTTGGACAATGTTTTGGAAAACAACTTCATAATATGAATAAAAGTATAATTGGCAAATCTTTCCTGTTTCGTTATCTCTTATGGTAACAAAAAAAAACAAAAAAACAAACTAATTTGTAACAGACGTCTGCTTTATTGTTTTTAATAATGGAGGTTAATTGTCTGTCTGCAACCAAAACTACGACGCTATCTATTTCACAAAACCCTTTAGTTATTTCCGTTACATTCTTCTTGATTTTATTTGTATTTACATCACACTTATTAATAAAATTATTTTTTATTATTACTACATTTGGACTTATATCTATACAAATAAGATGTCGTTTTATTTTTAACCAAATAGCGGTTAACAGTAGGGACGGAAAGGCTTATTTAGATGTTAATCTTCAACAATTGATTTTTATGAATATTTGCTTGGTTTTATTGGTTTCGAATAGTTTGGTTTTATCTTAATAAATACATGCGAAAATCCTGTCGATAAATCTAAAAAGAAATCCATTAGCGAAAAGAAATAACTAATTTTATTCTAATTAATTTAATAGCTCAATTTAAAAAAAAAATTCAATGAAAGCCGGAAATGATAGGAAAAGCTAGTATCCAAGTTGTTCTATTCTCCCTTTATAACTTCCACGATTTTAAATAATTTTGGCGTTATAATCTAATCTTAAATGATATTAAATAGTATGTTTTTATTACATTGTTTTGCTGCCTTGTTCTATATAAATTTTGCTTTTATATTTACACATAAACACTAAATAAGAATAAGTCATAAAAAAAGAAATAAAATAGTTTTCTTTGTATATGCATTCTTATTTAGTTTCGTTGTTTTTTATATTTTAATATTTCATTACATTAAAACTTAAATACTTTAACCTGGAGGGCGCATACTTTTCCTTGTTGCTTTTAATGAGAAAGATTTTCAAAAAACCAGCTGCGAGAAATAGAACGACGATGAGAATAATGAATATTGAATGTTAAAGAATATTTAAACGTTCCTCACATTGTTTTATAATATCCCTTAATATATGAGATAATGTGAGATATGCACACGTTTCAATTTACTTTACACAAAGGAAATGCAGATTTAATTTATTCAAAGTATCTATTTTCTTCTTCAGAGTAAATGTGACTTTGCCATGTCTGTCTTTCTTTTTATCTATTGGATTTATTTTATAATCTTACTTTCTCGACGCGTGCTTATCTATGTATACCTCTCTCTCTCTCTCTTGCTGTTTCCATTTCTCTCTCTCTCTCTCTCTCTCTCTCTCTCTCTCATACTTGGAAACCTATCTTCTGCTCCTTTGTAGAGTCTTGTTATATATTTGCTAGCTTCTATTGAATGTTTCCTCAACTTATCAACAATTTCATTCACATTTTGTTAGCAATTTATGTATTTACCATATCCTACCGCCACAAACTGTGTCTAAAACAGTGTCAATTTTTTAGCCGAAGGATGCTGGTTTGAATTCGGAGTTTTTTTTCTCTTAGACTGGTTGCCTTACCAAAGTTAAATAACTCGCTCCCCTATTAAGTCTGAATATTTGAGACCGAACTTGTTAATTGTTATTACTTAAAATATTCGGTCAACTATTCTCATTTTAAATGTTATAATCACAACGTTTCAACCGATATGTCTTTTGGCCTTCTTCCGATGTTTTATGTTAAACTCAGGAGCCCCCACAGAATCTCGAACTAAACCCTTTATTTTAACGACAGGAGTTGTCTGTTCAAATTCTTTTAACCATGACCGGGTACTAGAGTTAAGTTAAAGTAGGTATTCCTTGTTATTCTTATCAGTTGTTGGGATTGAACCTGATTTTACTCAGAAGCACTTTCCAACCAAACGCCTTGTCCACCGCGCCATGTGAATTCAATGTGAATTTTTGGGACTTGTAAAGCTAATGTCTCCGTCAACTCATGAAACACTCCTCTCCACAATCATATCAGTTTTTTTTATTTAATTTACCCATGGCTGGAGAAGAGATGGATTTTGGCCTTTCCCAAGAGCATTAGCGAGAAGTGAAATGCAAGTATCTCCCTACAGGATTTAGATTCGAGTAACCGATTCAATTTCTTACATTAGTAATGTATTATATCAAAATTCCAAGGAATTTTTGCTTGTAAAATTTCTTGGGATTTCATTGTGAATCATAAAAAAGTATATATTGGAAAGATCATTTACAGAGCTATATCAAATTATATTGAAATCGAACTCGTTTATATTAAAAATGAATATTAATAAATTCAAAAGAATAGTAATTTAAGTTAAATTCACCTCTTTCAGCATGAAATCAGATGCTCTCTATTCAGAGAACGCAAATTTTACATCATCGCAAATGATTAATGGGAAGTAGTGTATGGTTAACATTTAATATCAGTCATTTTAAAGAAACTATGCTGATTAGGATGAGCATGAATGCTAACAGGATTATTATCAAATTTCAAATTGTTTTAGTTTCTAATTTTCAACATTTTAACTGAAATTTCGAAAAAGTTATACCTGATTCTCTAAGATACAAAAAATATATTATAGTAGAGATAAGTTCAGATAAAAAAATTCAAATAAGAGTGTTTATTCAACAGCGAAGTACCTGCATTCTATGTTTTGTTTTTCTTTAAGCTTGAATAATTTCAATAAAATATATCAGTGATCCGCAGATTTTTGGGCAGATTGATCTCGGAATTTTTTTCTTGTTTTTTTTTTTTTCCATTTATTTATTTTAGGAAAATATCGTTGTGACGTTTGAATTATTTCACCAAAGTTTAATGCAAAACAAAAGCAAATTAAAATAATAATTTATGAAATTCCTCGTAAATTACAACTCAGGCTTTTACTATAACATTGAAATGAATTAGGCTACTTTTTAAAAGTATTTACCAATTGTATACAATCGAAAAAAAAAAAAAAAAAAGCAAAAGATAAATTTGGATTTTGTATAAAAAGGATATTTTGAATTTGTGCATTTTTACGCCCTGGGAGTAGAACTTAGAATATACGGACTGCATTTCTTGGAGACGGACAAACCATAAAAAATTGATCGTCCTGGTATGACACTATTCTGCATCTGATTGGCTGGGCCCCAATCCAGGAGATTTGGGAAATGTGCAGTCCCCCTTTATTACTCTCGTTCTCCATACCACTCGGACCCCGAGCATTAGTACCCGTTAGAGTCCCCTCTATGAGTCAGATACATCTGTTTGAAAATGATTCGTATCTAATAGGGATATGTGATAATTTGTTTAAACACGTTAAGTCAATGAATAATATTTATAAAAGAAAAGAGATATAATTCATTTAAAAAAAAACAAAAAACAAAAAAAACAGAGGCATTAAAGGAAAAAAAAAAACACGGGAGTTGTGACATTTGAGCCGCTGAATCAACCATTGAACGCTGAGCGGGAATTATTGATTAAATGCAGATGATAGATTCGAAAGAGACAAAAATATTTGACGAAAAAGAGATATGGGAATATATTTGGAAGACTGTTGGATCAGAAAAAAATACCGAGACAGTAAAATATTTGGAAGCAGAAGTTATTTTGCCGCAGAAGTATATTTTTGTTTTCCTCTCCCGGGGAAAATATCTTGAGTAATTATTTACTTCGTGTGTGTTCATAAACACTGAGAGAGAGTCGTCTTCCAATTAAAATTGAAGAAAGACCTTTTTTCCTTCCGGAGAAGAAAATAGAATTTTAGGAAGCATTTATGGAATTTTGAATGTTAATGTTATTTACTTTTATGCTTTTTCTCGTATGTTAATAAATTATAAAATGAATTAATTATTTCAATTGTCTTGTGTTGTAATACTTATTGATATCAAAAGGTTTTTTTTTCTTTAAATAGAGGAATTATATTGTGAATTGAATTACCATTACCAGAAAATCCGGCGAACACCTACGCACGACATACGGAAACACTGGACAGCTGTTTTGACCTTATTAGGTCTTATCAGCAGTGTATACCATGATCTCCACCACTGGAGATCGAACCACGACCACGGATTGCAGAACCAAAACTCTACAACTGAGCCAAAAGTTCATATCACACAAGTGACACCAAATTAGTGTGATATGAACAGTTGTAGAGTTTTGGCTCGGCAATCTGTGGTCGCTGGTTCGTTCTCCAGTGGTGGAGATCACGGTATACACTGTTGATGAGACATAAGGTCGAAACAGCTGTCCAATGTTTCCGTATGTCGTGCATAGGTGTTCGCCGGATTTTCTGGTCATGGTAATTCAATTCACATTAAACGTTTTGTTCAAATTTATTTTCTATTTTCCTGAATGTTTTTTTTTTTCCTTATTAACGATCGTCTGCTGTAGGGATTAATTCCCATGCCTGCCAATTGTACTTTTTATGGCCGTGAGGTGAAGCGACTCAATAAGCATATAAAAGAAGCGCCCGCTAAAATCAACTCCTTTCGGTCCTGCCTTGACAACCAGAAGCACGAAAGAGTGAGGGCATTTCCCGAACACAAAGAGGTTTCGCTCCAACAAACCTTGTGTTGTATTGCGCACGATACCATACTTTGACGAAAGTCATCATAAACAACTACCATTCTATTAGAGACATTTAACTAGTACTAAAAAACGTCCTAAATATTTCTTTCATACAACTCTTTAAGCTAAATCTTGTCTCTCATGCCTTTCTTGTATTCGTTCTTTTAACTTTGCTCAGAAAATAAAATTTTGTCGTAAATTCCTCGTGAATTCTTTTACATTGTTTAACACGACGAAGAAATAGTAAACCCTTAATACTTTTTATCTAATACAAGAGTCGAAAATGTGTTCCTCACACTCAAATGTAACAATGAGTTACGGTATTTATATACGACAAATATACAAAGAAAAACCTTCAAGTCACTTATCCAATAGCTCATTTCATTGCACTAGCTTTATTTTCCAGGGGGTGTCCTCGTGGTGTAATGGTTAAAGCGATGGACTGCTGAATCGTAGTACGCGAGTTCGTACTCCAGTCGAACTTTTACGTTCACTTTCGGGCAAATACCCTTGGGAAAGGTATGAACCCCCTTATCCTCCCAGCTATGGGTTAAATAGTACCATAGCTGTTCTTCTAGGAGAATGGCATTAATTAACCTACAAAGGTTGATATGCCATTAAACAAAGAAACCAACCATCTATTTATTTTCCACTACGATGACTGTATGATGAAAAGGTTTCGTTTTTATTTTAAGTTTAAAATATAAAGTTCCTTATATTATACTTTATGTCATATCTGTAAATTATTTGTATTTGGTAGAAATACTGATACTATAAGTAAATTATTATTATTAAGAATCGATAGTTGAAGCAATAACTGCGTGTTAAAAAACCTTAAGAAATAAACATACAAAAATATATGAACACTATTCCCTAAACTCAAGGTATAAATAACAATCAATCAATCTCATGTTCCTTTCAAATACAAATAATTTAAAGATATAGAACTTAAGGACTTGCCAATGGTCCGAGAGACCAGGGCTCAATCCCAGGTCGAGTCATATCAAAGACTAAAAAAAAATGGTACTTGATACCGCCTTGTTTAACACTCAGTATTATAAGGTACGGATCAAGGGTAAAGTGGAACAATCCAGGGAATGGAATAGCACCATTCCGTACGCCTATGTGTAGTAGCTATTGAAAAGGGTGCCTTTTGGTCATCCTCGCTAAATGTCGCTAACTTTACTCATTAAATACAAAAAATTAAAGCGGTCTATATTACCCATAGATTGGACTCCAACAAGTACTACTGCTTCGGAACAGAGTGAACATGGGAGTAATTACAATGAAAAGATAGTCCACACGTCACAATATTTCCAAAATTGGTGTCTCACCATCAGTACAGTTCAGTATCCTATCCAGGACATCTTTTTTTGGAAAGAGGGTTAACTCCTGTTTAAGGAATACAGTCACCGTCACCTGGGAACACAATCCCTGTCACGTGAACGTCAAGTGAATTCAGTAGAAGTCACCGTATACACAATGATGCAAATTCCTGAATGTTATTCTTTATTATTTCTGATCCACACTTCGTTAATAAAAATATCAAAAAGAAAATTCTTGTCAAAATTAGAAATAATACAGACACATATATTTAAATAAAAGTAGCTAAACATTTGAATAATTAACGATTTTACCAAGAATTTTTCGCATTAGCTATATGATAGGTTTCCGATTTTAACATCGACAAACGATTATAGCCAAACATCGAGGTAAACTTATTCGCCATTTTTAGATAATGATTTACTGTCAGAGAAAAGCATATAAACAAATGTATGTCTGCATGAAGTCCTGATTCATCTGATGCTATAACAGTCCTAATTTATATACGAAACTAAAACGCAGGGAAGAATTTAATCAATTATGTCTTGTCTAGACAAAATTGAACTTCGAAAGAATAAAAGTCAGGAAAAAAAAAACACAAAAAAAAAAAAAACTAACAATAAAATAAAATAAAGTAAAATAAAACAAGTCTAACTTTAAAAAGAAACTTTTGGTTCATAATTCATTGCTCATTTGTATTCTCTTAAGAAATAGACATTGTACTTTGTTGAGATTCAACCTTTTTTAGTGCATCTCAAACAAAAGCTTCATTAACATCATGAGTTCCTGCCACCTCGTATTGAGTCCATTTTATTGCAAGTGTGACAAAAAGCAATTCAAAAAAATTAAATGCGCTTCTCCTTTTATTTCTAATTAGGGAAAGATATTCCAACAGATAATTTATCGGTTTTGCGCCGTTCTTAAACTCAAATGTTTTTTTTTTCTAAAGGCAATTGATTGAAAAAAGATTTCGGTAGATTTTTCTCCTTTTTTTTTTTATTTGAAGGACTAGGTTTTTTTTGTAATTTAGAAAAAACAAATGGGGTGGTGGTGGAAGGGAATGTGTCCTTGGAAGATTTTAAGTATCCAGTTAGTATTTTTCTTATATAAATCATTTAAATCCATTATTATATTTGAATGTCAGTCGAACCAAACAAAAATACATTGAAAATGTTGCAAAACAAAGGAGGCACTTTTGTCATACAAAGTTGATAGTGGATTTAACATTCATTTATATTTTACAATCTCATATTTTCCCTTTTAACTTGTTTTAGTCGGTTAGATAATTATGTTTCAATGTTGGAGATTTCGGTAACAGATAATATCTAATAAAATCCGTTTGAATCGTATAATGTCCCAGTAAAATTAATAAAAAGTTTGTGATTTTAGAAGAAAATTTACTTTTATTAAAAAAAAAGTGGTAATAATATGCTTGTGTACGAATGGGAGTATATTTTGGATTTGGAGTAAATTTTGTTTTTCAATGTTGGAGATTTCGGTAACAAATAATATCTAATAAAATCCGTTTGAATTGTATAATGTCGCAGCAAAATTAATAAAAAGTTTGTGCCTTTGTTTTAGAAGAAAATTAACTTTTATTAAAAAAAAAAAAAAGTGGTAATAGTATGCTTGTGTACGAATGGGAGTATATTTTGGATTTGGAGTAATTTTGTTTATCAAATTATTCCTAAAGTAAAATAAATAAACAAATAAATGAATAAATAAAATATAATATAAATTAAAAACAGTCATATGCTGATATTTATTTAAGTTAACTTAGCGTAGGAAAAAAAAGCTGCGAATTTTAAGCCCTGCCCAACAAAAAGGGGTATGATACTTAACTGCATCTATTGGCGTGGCTTCAGTTCTGGAGATTTACATAGTTTTGAGTACATACATTGTCTTTACTCTTAAGTGGACGTACCGGTTCGAATCCTATCTATGCGTCAAATACTTCTGATTGAAGATTATTAGAATTAGATTGGAATACTTAAAATTCGCAGCTATTTACTTCGCAACACATTCATTCTTTAAGCTATGCTCGGTGTAAATTCCGAAACTTCCTTCTCCTAGATTGGTTGCCGCATCAAGAATCGGTGAAATAAGTTTACTTAAAGCCAAGTGAACTTGCATTTGGCTTGGGAAAGGATAGAATATATATGTTCAATGAGTTTAGGCAATTGATTAATCTTTTCTATTTGTACCGTCTAACAGTAAAATCTGTCACATATTACTTGAATAAAAGATAGGCACTGCCAAGTAACCACTGTGACTTGAACAAATGCCATGAAGGATCCAGTAAGTTAACCCGACGATCATCTTGGTCACAAGATCATTCGATTTAATTTGACTGTCAGTAAAATTTAAACAAAAATCTGTTTTGATTACATTTTCTTTATCCCTGCCAGTCATCGATTTTCGAGTCTGTTAAAGCGAAGAGTTTGATATTTATTCTCGAAATAAATAGTTTATTGGCTCTGTTTTGCGGCTTATCAACCCTTCTAGGATATTTTATACGAAGTCTTGTTTATATATATATATATATATATATATATATATATATATATATATATATATATATATATATATATATATATGAGAGAGAGAGATTTGCAAACGAATACTTTGGAGACAAGTTTCAAACGAGACAGAGCTCATTTGTTTGCACACAGTTAAAGGTTCCACGTATCACTATCTAACACAAGTAATTCTATTTAACATTTGTTTAGACACAGTCAAATGATTTCAAGTACAGAACATTCTTAAATGTTACTATTTGATCCATAGATGAGACCCTAATGAGTACTACCACTCTGATTCAGAGTGGATCAGGGTGTAATGTCAATAAAAGGACACTCAACATTTCCCAAAGTTCCAGGAGAGGAGTCTCAAGATCAAATGCTTTTCTTTCATATCGAGGACACTCGTGAGGGAGTCTTACTCTTTTGCAGAGATGCAATCTGCGTATTCTATAGACCCAGCCGACTAGATTGGCAAAGTAATTACGTTCGTTCGCTTCATACTAGACATAACACAATATGTCAACTCCATTTTCAATTCCGCTCCGTTAGTGGTGATCTTAGAATATACTGACTGTATCATCTGCAGTGAGGCAAGATCCCATCAACAGTGTTCAGGGTACGACATTCAACCGTATCCAGTAGTGAGGCATTAGTCCTTGAGTTCTGGGGGAGTGTGAACTACCATTTCATTGTCATCACGCCCAGGTTCTCTCTGATATCGAGTTACGGTTCCTATTACCGTCCTATTTATGGATAAACTAAATTAGTTTGAACCTTATAAGCATTGAATAGGAATATGTGCGAACAAATGGTTGTTATTAATAGAATTGTTTTAAAATTTATTAGGAATACTTAAAATCATAACTAAGAAAATTATATATTTTAAGAATAGTTACTTAAATCTATTTTTTTTTTGTTACTAGAGATTATTATTATTAGTTACTTGAACCTATACAAAAGATCGAAAATCATTAGTGCTATATAAGAATATTTGCCATATAACAACGCAAACCTGATATTGTATACGAATAGTTACGTTAAATCATAATTGTGTAGAGATTATAAACATTTAAGAAACATACTTAAAACTATACAAATAGGCTCAAATGTTAATGAACGTAACTATTGGTAAGAATCAATATGATTTTTCCAACGGTAAGGACGAGTATTCACTGAAGTAATGCAAATAAAACGTATAAAATATATAACAATGACGATATTAAAAATCTACAAAAATGTCATATCTGAACAAATGAAAATAAATTCAATAGTATGAAAATGAATAGAGATGAATTCTTCGGAGAATGATTTTCTTTTGTAGAAATATGAGCCAGTGTTTACGTTTCGGTTTGTAAACCTTCTTCAGGGCGTGAAAATATATTAAAACAAACGTAAAAAATGAGAAAGTTTTAAAATGTTCTAATTCACGTGGTAGTCTTCTGTTTCAAAATTGTATGACTTAATGCTCCAAATTAATTCATTGAAAATAACAAAAAAAGACCCCCCCCGCAAAAAAAAGAAAGCAAAAAAAAAATCCATATCATATCCATATTCCTAGCTATGAAATATTTATATTATTTAGTTCATATTTACTAATGAGAAACGTTGCATAATCTATCTGCCCATCTTTATCAATATTAACCTTCTTTTTCTATTTCTTTTTAATTCGAGTATCCGTTTATCTTTCGTAATTTATATAAACGATAAAACCGAATTATATTATATTAAATAGGGAATTGTGTCACTTTCCAGCACCAGAAGATAACAGAATACTACAAACGGAAATAGAAGGTTTTAAGAATTCCTCATCATTTTTGTATCCTTCAATAATATACAATATAGTAAAAGACAATAAATATCTGACCGTTCGTTGACCTCTGCCAAAATTGGAGTTGATTTGCCTTGTATTTTGGTAGTAAGTTTTCATTGCTTTTTTAATACAGTCCCTCTATTCAAAATTGTCGCCTAGGCTCCTAAACCTTTACTCTTTTATACAGATACACACGTTTTCTGGCGCTTGTGGTGGGAGGATCATTCAGTAATTCCGTTTCCGTTTTTTCCTCTCTTTTCTCGAAATATTTCGTCATTAACACGAAATTCCTAAATTATTCTTAACTTTGGTTTTCAATTTCTTATAAAGTCCAGTAGTATTAGCTTCTCTTGACAAGGAATTACAGTATCTGCGTTTTAAAATCCAAGAAAGATTTTATTTTTCTTGTAAAACACTGCTATATATTATCTGTGCTTTAAATGAAAAAGACAATTACTGTAATTCCAAGTAACGGTTTAACATTGTCAAGCTAATACTATTTAACTTTATTAGAAATTGAAAACCAAAGTTAGCGTAAAAATAGAATGCCTATAAGGATGCAAAGAACCATAAATAAGGGCTGATGAAATTTAAAAAAAAACAAAGTAAATGTGGACTTGTACAAAGTTAAAACTTAATACAGACAGATGGAAGAAGGAATCTTTTCTCTCTCGAAAGCCATTGGAAGTAGCTTGGTGGACGTATAAGCGAGCGGACAAATCCTATGAGGCTTCAACGCCATGCCTCACCAGGTTCTAGACATACGAATCCTTCGGTTCAAATGCCAGGATCAAATAGTTCGATCTGAAACTATTGCGGCTCATCTATAAGAGTGGCTTCTATAGATGAGCATAAAAACACAGATTACCATGACTTACGCTCGAAGCATTTGTCCAAATCGCATTGCTCTTCGGGCGGGTAAAAAAAGGGGCGCGTCCTGCCGAGATTAGAGCCCTGGCCCCAGTGTTCGAAAAATCATCTACAGAGCTCAAACTAAAACACTATTTACTAAAATGCAAAAGCACAATACAAATACTGACATTCAACGTTCAAATATTTAACAGAATAGGCCAAGTACCATAGCTGACAGCTTCGGCGATAGATCATTACATAGACATAATATGCATACAAGAACACAGAGACATTTATAGCGAGGATATTAAATATCAGGATACCGGCAATGGATGGACGTTAGTCACTGCATCTGGATGGAAAAAAAACTGTTAATGCTACGATAGTAGGTGTAGGTATGCTTTTAGGACCACGGGGAGTAGAATCACTAAAGAGCATCGACAAGATATAACCGAAGATGATGGTAGCTACTTTTAATGGCAACCCCAGCTCAACAATCATCTACTGCTACACCCTTATCAATGTTAGTGAAGAAACTGACCTATCGCCTTCTTTAACGAGCTATCCGGATTATTCGTAGCACCCCGAAACACAACGTTTTCGTCATTAGTGGAGACATGAATA
This sequence comes from Sepioteuthis lessoniana, assembly GCA_963585895.1. NCBI lineage: Eukaryota > Metazoa > Mollusca > Cephalopoda > Myopsida > Loliginidae > Sepioteuthis > Sepioteuthis lessoniana. The sequence continues at coordinate 100,194,918 of OY757912.1, forward strand.
CTCAAATTTGTAAAAGCGTAAACCAAAAATTCAGCTAATACAACTCGTCAAACAGAAAAGGGAACCATCTAACAGATTTCACGCTAGAAAATAGATTAACATGGCTAAATACTAAATTTCAGAAGAGAAAGGGAAAACTATGGACCTACACCGACGCAAATAATACTAAAGCACAGGGAGACTATGTCTTTATAAATAAGAAATAAAACAATAGAGCATTGAATTACGAGGTATTTTCCTCTTTCCAGTGTGTGTCTTGCAATCACCGAATTGTCACGGCAAAGATACGACTAGGCCTATGAAGGAATGCATCCTGAACAACAACCACCGTACACTATGACTGGTCGTTGCATGACAACAGGGGTATGAGATATAAATATGCGGTGGCACTAAGAAACAAATACGATGCGCTACAGGAAAAGACAGAAACACATACTCCGAATGACGAATATGAGAACTTCGTCAATACCTACTTAGAAGCAGCTGCAGAATGCATATCACCTAAACAAAGAGCTAAACCTAGAGTCCCATGGGAGACATTAGCAGTCAGAAAAAAGCGTGCAGACATGAAAACTGTCTCCAAGTGCAATAGGAGGAACCCAACCAATATCAATGACTTCAAACTTAAGGTACAAAATGAATTAGCTAACATATACCTAGACGAACAAACAGAATACATTCAAAATCAGATCAATAAGATTAGGGAATCGGTTGAAGATACATAATCTAGGATAGCATAGCAAATGGTAAACAAAGTGAGCAGAAGGAAGAGCACAGCGAAAGCTAAACTGAAAGCTACCAGCCAACAAGAACGAATACTCATGTAGGAGCAACATTTCGAGTATTTACTCGGAAAACCTCCGAAAGTTACGCATGAACTAATTACAAAAATCATTATTAATCAAACTAGGACAGCTTACACAAGAAGAACTCTTAGTTGTAAGAAAAATTAAAAATAGGAAACAAGGTGGGCTTGAGTAATTATCCCCAGAAGTATGGAAGACCAAGGAATTCGACAACGTACTTCTCCGACACTGTAAACCGTATATAACCAAAATGCAATATATAGATATACAAATGGATGCATCCTCCTTTTCCCCGAGAAGTTTGACCTCGGAATAACCGAGAACTACTGAGGTATAACCATTAAATCCCTAACGATCATGATCTAAAATGCTGTATTACTAACATTCCGAGAATTTACACGGAAAAAACCGAAAGTTACGCATGAACTAATCACGAGAATTATTAGTAATCGATTAGACATCAAACTAGGACAGTTTACGCAAGAGAAACTTGACTCAAAACTAAGAAAAATGAAAAATAGGAAACAGGCAGAGCTTGATTAAATAACCACTGAAGTATGGAAGACATGGAAATTTGACGACATACTGCTCAGACACTGGAAAGTCGTATATAACCAAAACGTAATAGACAGATGGACAAATAGATGCATTCACTCTTTTCCTGTAAAATACAGCTTGACTCACAATAAGAGACAAGGTAAAAATTCTCACTGTGCCGTAAAAAAAGTGATGCGCCGAAAGAGATTGACCTATGAACTGCATGATAGTTATTTCCGCTCGATGATGATCACACCTGCCATTCCGAAGATAGCGGATTCGACACATCCCAATGGCCAATAATCGAAAGAAATCGCGAAGGTGTACTCGGCTGATAATATGGGACAAGGTGAAGGTCCCACTTCAATGATGCACCGGAAGAGAGTGACCTGTGAACTGTATGACAGTTATTTCCGCTCGACGACGATCACACACGCCATTCCAAATGAGCGGAAGTAACACATCCCAATCGCCTGAGATCGGGAAGATTGCAGAGGCGTAGAGGCGTGTCTTTATCTCTGCGTGGGAGTTTGAAGGTAATATAAGGCCGACGAATTGATCAGAAGAAGATAGAGAAAAAAGGATCCCGCTGTTCACGAAACCTCTCTCGTCGTCACGCAGTGTGCGTTGTCTCGGTCATCGTCTCCTGACATCGAAAAGTTCAAGCCTCATCGACGAACGATCCTAATTCCTCTTCTGACTGCTCCTACTCCACACAAGCGTCCGTCGAGAAAATAAATATATATTGTTATATACAAATTCCGTGTTGTCGTTTGTTTGACCAGAGGGCGGAACGTAACATTCCTAAGAAGGGTGGCCTCGGAATAGCCAAAAAACTACTGAGGTATAACCCTTACATCCATAGCGGCCAAGATCTACAATGCTCTACTATGCAACCGTCTAGAACCGAAAATTGAGAAGATACTTAGGAAGAACCCAAATGGCTTTCGGAGAAATTGATCCACAACATCACAAATTTTGACAATCCGTCGAAATCTAGAAGGTATATGTACAAAAAACCTAGAGGCAACAATATTATTTGTCGACTTCACCAAGACTTTTGACTACATATACTGAGCGAAGATGAAACAAATAATAGTC
>OY757912.1:100202361-100204861 GCA_963585895.1 Sepioteuthis lessoniana
GTAGGTTATTTAGTCTTTTTACAGGTGAATATATGGTTCGAAGTAAATAATGATAATTTAATTTATACACATCATATGACTTCAAGTAACTATTTCTGTTTAATAATAATCACTTGTTCGTACACAATCATATTATATCAAGTATTCTTTTCTAATAGTAATATTCCGTTGGGCAAGGTTTTGATTTCCTATTCCCTTCAGCTATGAGTTGAATATTTCCACTTATCGTTGTCTATGAGAATCGTTTTGGTATTAACCAACAAAAAGGTTGATTTCCTAGTACCCCCCCCAAAAAAAACCCAACAAAACGAACACAATTCAAACAAACCAACAAAATCAAAGTGTAATAATTTTCCAACTTATTTTTGTTTTGATTTGTTTTTAGGATATATTAACCGTTGTAGGTTATTTAATGTCAAATCCGGTTTATATATTAAATATATAACATTTGTAAAACATAAGTCAACAAAGTTAAATAGTTTTAAGTATTGTTTCACAATCAATTCAATTAGATGGTTATTTGTTCACCCACCATTAAATGATGAAACAGTTCAATTTCAAACAATTCAGCTTAGCATAAGTATTTTGTTTGCACCGAGTTCAAATGTCAAACAGTTTATTTAACCCATAGATAGGACCCTATCAGTTGCTACCAGGTGCCCGTGGTGTAGTCGTTATCGTCGTAGGAAATGAACACGGCGACACGAGTTCAAATCCTGGACGAGACTGATTGCATTTCACATAGCACTAATACCCTTGGGAAAGGTATGAATCCAATTATTCTCCCTCCAGCTATGGGTAAATAGTAGGACAGACTAGGTTCTTCAGCCTTGGTTAGGCAACTAGTCTAGGAGAAGGAAAACTGAATTCAAACCTGTTAAACTCCGCTTAAAAATTGACCTCGTGTCATATCCTGCCCGAGCGGAGGGGTTGGTAAATAGTATCAGTTGCTACCATTCCGGGCCAGAGTGGACCTGAGAGCAATGAAAATAAAGGGATACTCCACATTACCCAAACTTCAGGATTACTAAAACCTCACCATTAGATTGTTTAATGTCATATCTAGTACGCTTGTTCAGGGAGTCTTACTTCTCTACAGAGATGCAGTCTGTGTATTCTACAGCCCGAATCAACTGGGCTAAACAGATCTTTGAGACCCATAGATTGTACCTTAACAGCTATGAGTATTCCGGTTCAGAGCTAATATGGAGTAATGTAATACTCCTTAGATCTTTAGAATAGGGGTTTCATTAGTAGATGCAGCTTAAAGTCATAAACAGAACAACCATATATGAGAATCTTACTTCTCTGCTGCTGATGCAGTCAGTGCATTCTCAGCCACGCTGATAGCAGATTGTGTTTGCACGCCAAATTCTTTGGGGTTGACTTTTACATTTATCTTCGCAGGTTAACACTATGAAACGCTAAACACAATAGTATATCAATGTGTTCATGTATTTGGTTGCACATATATTGTTATATGTATAAACGAAAAGCTTAGATAAAATTGTGGCTTTTGCACGAAACGATCCCCGAATAGATTGGGCTTCCGATTAAACAAATAGTGATAGATTCTAATTAGGATTTTATGGTTATATTATACCAACTGGACAGGACACTTTTTTTCCCCCGTCAGAGATGGAGAAAACCTAGGAAAAATATAACGATACAAATTTGGAATAATATTCAGTTTTTGCTTTATATATAACAAATAATGAGGGGTTTAATAACATATATATATATTAAAGCAAAAACTATAAAAATGTACATATCAAAGCTTATGTTTTATATTCATATGGACTTAAGAAAAGCTTTTGCCCATTTATAAATGTGTATGATCAAAAGGGTTGTTTGATAATTATTTGTTTGTTTCTTTCAATCCATTATACTTAAAAGACATGAGGCGAATATAATGTGGCTCCTATTGAGCTGTTATTGCGTAATACATTTATGTGACCTCTGTGACGTATGACATTTAAAACTAGTTAAAGATTTGCGTGTTATATATATGTACAACTACCCATATATATAAATTTACATTTTATATGTATACACACATAAATACACAATATATATGTCTATACAAACAACAGACACACACAATATATATGTGTCGAACGTTTGATATTTTTTATTCAAACAACAAACAGGAAATACATAATTTAACTCCTAACGTGTTCTTATTGACCCTTGAATAAGTGTAAACTTTTTTTTTTATCGAGATAATGTGTAAATCATACTTAAACGCGCTGAACTTTATCTTCTGTAATTTTTCTTAAATCCACAGTTCCCTCAATTTTCCCCTCACCACTTGTACTTTGAAAAACACAATTAAGTTATTTCCGGTTAATAGTGACGCCTGCGCAGTCACGCATCCCTTTCGATAGGCTACCATACATTTAATAATCCATAGGTTGTTGTCTTGATAAAAGGTTTTCTAAAAGATCTTGTACGGATTCACCTCTCTTCAAACAGTGAGATGTTGGTGATGAATGTTGTC
>OY757912.1:100806979-101066979 GCA_963585895.1 Sepioteuthis lessoniana
AATTTTATCTTGATTTAAGAATGTAGTGAGATATTCCAGTTAAAAATTCTCAATGCTTCAGAGCAAAGGTAGGAAAACTGGGTTACATGTGACCAGCTGCATTGTTCTGTGCGGTCAGTGGGAGCCTATATAAAAATAAAATAAAGAATAAACATGTGCACTTGAATCAAGGCTAAATGTTTCAAAAATGCAGGTAATATTCTTTTTTATTTTATAAGATGCTGTCCTTTGATAATTCATTATCTAGTGATGCAGCCCTTCCATCAAAATATTGTCCCATCCCTGGTTTATGGTTTAATAATAATAATAATAATATAAATTAAATTAAATTTAGAGTGCCTTACAGGAAATAATAAAATCATGCTATTTGGTTCAGAAGAAAAGTTTTTTATGAAAAACTTGGTAGATATGTACTTATTCATTGGCAACCAACAATATTGAGCTTCAGCATTGATTTCGACATTTTTAGGCCTTATATTAAACTGTTTCCCAGTGCCACGGAATCTGCATAACCAATTTGGGAAGTGGAAGGAAATACCACTCATGAACGTAGTATCCAAACTTGATTTGAACGTTTTAAGAGGGATAACCTGTCTCTTTAAGTAGAGTACAGAAATAATACTTCCAGATGAAAATAAGAACATGAGCTTGAATCACGTAAATATGCTAATAGATACCCAATACGTCAGGATTTGTACAAAAACTAACCAAGGATTATTAAAAATACTCCAACGCACACATGTATAAAGGAATTTACGAGCACCCAAGAGTATCTAAGAAAAGGAAATATAATAATGGTTTGGTCAAACAATTTGGAAAATAATCACATCACTTAGATGGAGATAGAAAGAAGGTGGCTTAAACCTATAAAGACTGAAATATATGTATTAATAATACATTATATATATATATATACACGCATATGAGAGAGAAAGAGTGCGTGTTACTGATGTGATATGGATTTTACTTAAAATCGATCACATCACAATTTTAAGACATAACACGACCAACGAAAATAAACTGTTTTGAAAATGTCTTTTCTTTTACGTTTCATTTAATAACTCATACGCCCTGATGAAGGTTAAAAATCGAAACATTTAATATTGGCAAAAATTATATTGATAAAACCATTCTCTGAAGAACTTGTGCTTTTTCATGGCTTTATACATTCACACTGTCGGATTTACTTTCAATTATATATATATATAAGTTTTAGTCATTTTTCCACTTTCAAGTTTTCCAAATAAGGTAGTGTATATTTCTGCTTTACAAAGAACAAACATACACACAAATATATATATTTGTGTTTGTTTACACACTCACACGTATATATCTATATATATTAACCACACCTATATACGCATATACACCCCTGGGCAAAAATATAAGAGCACTTTCAAAATTGAAGAAAAAGATATTGTTTAAGATTTTTAAATTATGAAAATCAGATATATGAAAGATAAGGCCCGGAGACAATTAAATTTAAAGTATGAAGAAATTTTAATTCCTTTTTATATGTATATTAGCATTGATGCTTAATTTAAAAATTTTGACATAAATATAAAATTAATATTTGGTAGATCCGTCGTTAGCTTTGATAACCTCAAAAATTCGACTAAGCAGACTATCAACTAGTTTCTGAATTTGAAACGAGCGTATTTGTCCAATTGGTCTATGATTGCGTTTTTGAGTTAAGAAATTGCTGAGTACTGTCGACCTTCTTCAAAAAACTTTTGCAACTATCAATCCCATAAATTTTCGGTTTGATTGAGGTTTGGAGGGCACGCTGCGTAGTCAAGAAGTCTTATTTTTGGTTCAAGCAAGTACTTCCTTGCTATTGATGCATTGTGAATAGCAGCATTACCTTGCTGAAAAATCCATTCTTCTCCACAGAGATGACGCCCTTCTTGTGTGAGAATTAAATCATTTAGAATCTTCACATAATCAGCAGCTTTTTGTCGACCACTTACAGATTGTAGTTTAAGTTTTTCTAAAGATGAGACGGCCCCTAGATCATAAGAGATCCTACTCAACTGTGCCTTGTTGAGTAATTCTCTTAAAATTTTTTGCCTACTAGTACTTCTGAAAGCCAACTGGATCATCTAAATTGAATTTCTTTTCGTCCGAGAAAACAACTTTTCGCTATTCTTTAGCACTCATTGTTTGATATTGACGAGTATATTCCAGTGGTTTCTCTTTGTGCTTCATAGTTTTCCTTGGACTATGAATTTTTTTCTTATGCCTAATTTTTTGGTTTTTTTAAAATAGCTTTTAGTTGTTTAGTACTGCAAGGAGTATCCTCAAAAGATTTCTATATTTTTGATGAAATTTTCTTTTTTACTTTATGAACAATTCTTCTCTTGAATTGTAGATATAATTTTGCAGGCCTTCTAATTGGGTTTCTTGTTCCATACTTATATGGACTTTTCAAGTAATTGCAGATAACGGTTTTACAGCGTCCTAAGGCCTTGAAATTTCTCTGATATTATACGGCTCTTTTCAGAGGTGTAATCTCGCCTTTCTCAAGTTCAGATATTATAGGTTCTTTAGATATTTGTTGGTAGTATTTTAAGTCTTACAGTTTTAAAAGCTTTTACATTACGTAGACTATATACAACAGAATTTTTCAATTAAATTGAGTCCTTTTTTCTCTACTTTTTATTGGTGGTATATTTATGTTAAAATATATATTTAGAATTTATCATAATTGCTAATGTACATATAAAAATGAACCGAAATTTCATCTTTTTTAAAATTCAAATGTCTTTTATATATGTGATTTTCATTATTTAAAATTTGTAAACTATATCTTTTTCTTCATTTTCGAGGGTGGTCTTATATTTTTGTCCATGGATATATATGTATATATATATATAACACGTCACTCGATATGTCTCGGGCCTGAGATATAGATGGCACTACTAATAAAAAGATCCATATAATTTTTATAAATTATTGACATTAAAGTGGCACGCGTCCAAATCTAAGCCCAGTCAGATCATTAGTTTACAAATTACAGTTATTCCAGGAAAGCTACTGTTGCAAACTTTCAAAACAATGGAAAAAATGAATTTCGTGTCTTGATAAAACATTGCTTTCTGATGGGAAAAAATACTGCTCAAGCAAATCAATGGGTTGATAAGTGTTATTCGGACTCTGCTCCGTCAGAAACAACGGTTAAGAGGTAGTATTCTGACTTTAAATGCAGTCGTACCGACACAAATATTGCTGAACGCTCAGGTTACTCAAGTTCGGCAGTTGTCGTGAGAACCCCCCCCCCAAAAAAAAAACTATTTTTAGCCGATTGTAAATTGAAGTTGTGTGAGATCGCAGAAAAATTAAAGATATTAGAAGGGATAATCCACCATTTTGCATAAACATTTGTCAATAAAAAAGCTGTGTTCAAATTAAGTGCCGCGTTTGCTGACCGCCAATCAAATACAACGCGTCGACGATTCAGAGCGTTGTTTGTAATTGTTTCAACGCAACGAAAAGGAATTTTTACGTAAATATATGACAAGGAATGAAACATGGATCCATCACTTCCTCCGGAGTCGAATCAGCAGTCAGCTGAGTGGACAATAGGAGGTGAAAACCGTCCAAAGCGACCAAAGATGCAACATCAGCTGGCAAGGTTTTGGCCGACGTATTTTGGGATGCTCAAGGTATTTTATTCATCGATTACCTTGAGAAAGGAAGAACTATCAGTCGCGAATATTTCATAACATTATTAGTGCGTTCGAAGGAAGAAATCTCCAAAAAACGACCACAAATGAAAATAAAAGTGTACTTTCACTAAGACAATACCCCGTGTCACAAGTCGATCCCAACGATGGCAAAAGCATACGAATTGCTCTTTGAATTGTTACCGCACCCTCCCTATTCTACAGATTTGGCTCCAAGCAACAATTGGCTGTTTTCAGACCTCAAAAGAATGCTCCCGGGAAAGTGATCTGGCTCCAATGAAGTTGTGCTATCGGAAGGAGAGGAGTATTTTGAGGCCAAAGACAACTCTAATTGATAGAGAAGCGTTGTAATCAGTGCATCACCCTAGAAGGTTATGTTCATGAATAAAGTCGAATTTTGCCTAAAATTGTGGTTTTCCTTTATTAGGCTTGGGAAGATAGTGATGTGTTTTATATATAAAACACACACACATATATGTATGCAATTGAGGATTGGAATAATCTATGAAAAATTTATATAAATTGATATAAAAATAGTAATTTAAGCAATTTTCAACTGTTTTAGTATATCATATTCTGCACTGGAGTTTTTGATTAAAACCAGTCTCCATGTGTATTGTTACTTATGTAAAGTATATCCGATTTCCTTTTAAATTCGATGTACCGCTCTTGAGTAATTCTTGCAAATCTTCACCATTTAGCATTCGCTGATGTTCACGGAAACGTCAAACAATCAGTTGCAACATGCAGTTTTACATTCTGTTATACTGCCAAAATACGCAGTATCCTATATATCCATAGATATATCTTTGAAGATACTTCATCTTTTAAACAGAAAAAAACAAATCCTAGATATGTATTCTAAAAGATGTCGATAAAACTTTTAATGAAGATCAGTAATTTTAATGTAGTCCTTTTCTGCTTTATATTGTATTAAGCATTGGTGGTTTTAAGCTAATAGAATAGAATTTTATTTCAAGTGAAACGCGCTTGTGTTATGCGTCATCCTTTTCGAGATAATCCGAAGTGATCCTAACCACAGTTAAAAGAACACGATCTTATTACATTAGCTTATTACAACTTTCCCGAAAATGAATTAAATAGACCTTTTAGTTGAGTTAACTCGACTATTATAACTTGTAATTAATATCTACACGTCACTGATTTGCTCAATTTTTTTCCCAAATGTTACACAGTCTAAGACTGTAGAGCGATCTGCTATCTTTACTCTTGAAGATTAGATGGTTATTTTTTTTCTCTCGATGCGAGCCTTTTCTTTTTTACATCCGTTTCAACAGGTGTTTTTTTAAATGAAGTCTCCTCAATGTCTCCATGTTTTTCTAACTATTTTAGGTGATTGTAAAAGCGCTGTAGTCTGGTTTTAATAATTCCTCCAATCTCAATTTTCCTCCAAGCTTTTTTCCAGGCCTTTAGAGATAGTTCTAAGGACACACGAACTAGTATCACCACCACCTCTATGGTTAACAAAGTTTTTAGTTCTCTAGCAAAATCCAAGTACTTGTCTATCTTTATAATTTCTTTTATTTTTGTTCCATGGTCTCCTGGGAGCGTAAATTTTTCTAGATGCCAAGTTGATTTTCTCCTCTGAATTAACAAGTGGTCTGATTTTCTGTCTGGGTTTGAGTGACCCGTTTGCATCTCAAAGTCCAAATATATTTAATGCATCTCAATTTTTGGTGTGGGGATAAACAATCTTCAGCATAATAAAATTTTAAACTCTTGCACCTTTCAAAGTTGAACACTTACCTCCCAATTATCTCTATATGCAAACGGTGCGATGCGTAAATTGCCGTCTAAATTACACAAAGATGAAAGTATCGCTGACATCTTATCAGATATATTTATCAAAATTACAGGAACATAACTTGATAAACTATATAAGATATTTTCTACGAATTCACCATGGACTTCACTCGAGGCATCCTGATAACTTGGGAATTTACTGCAAGCCTTTCTGATGGCCTTCTTGTTCAGATTGATAAATACTGCTATTAACCTTGCTTTCAGTTCATCTTTGGTCTCCTGCTTTCCCACGAAGCACACATAATAATCAAGGAGATTGCATTCTGGAGTGTAATGCAACCAGACGTTAGGGGATCTGAGCGCAGAAAGTTCTGACAGCCAACACGGAGTTCTCCTACATGTGTCCCATGGCACTGAGTTCAGTCGCTAGACGGAGGATTTTCCAGTAGGCGCCTTTTCAATCCAAGGGATCACTATCTTCCCAAGGCACTTGGTGTAGGCCCCTATATTGAGTTTGAGACACCTTCGCTCGTGACCACCCAAAACACCATAATACAGCTTGGGTGTTACATTTTCATCACTATAAATATAAATCTTACATCATATTAAGAGATAAACACTTTGAAATCTTCCATTCGGTGGTTCTGTCATGAATGTCAAAATACAGCATGTCGTACACATTTCTAGAGGTGCGAATTATGTCATTGGCGTTGCTTTTCTTGCGGAGTGTAACAAACGGAACTTAAATGCTGCAGAATATACTAAACATAAAACAAATCTAGCTCGAGTGAAATTATTTATAATGGCACCAATTTACCTATATATATATATATATATATATATAATTTAGGTTCGAAATAATAATAAAGAATACGTGATGAATTCAAGATGAAAGTTAATGACTCAGAGTTTCAAGTTGTCGATCCTCTGGTAAACTAGCGTTCTTCACGTGTTGGAGAGTAGCTCACTGGAAGATCGACAACGTCATACTCTTTGACATGATTTTTTTTTTTTTAAACTTATCATTTTGATCTTAACATTTGTGCGGATAGAATACTATAACGATTAAAAACATCTTTAGTTTAAATCTTGATCATAATTGTACGCGAAAGTCTCTCTCAATATATAGATCAAGTTTAAATCAGAATTTAAAGCCACACATGAACATCAGACAACTCTACAGGGGTACATTGATCCATGAAATTTAACATGGAATTGTACGATAAGTGATTTCTTATGTTCGTGTTAAGCCACATACACACTCATACGTTTACATACATACCCAAAGAAAAATATAGAAATTTAAAATATAAGGCTTTTAGTATATAAATTCTAATATCAGATCAAATACATCTTAAATCTACTCAACATATACGAGGATCATTAAATAAGTTTCCAGACTTTTTTCGTATGGGCACTTTTATTGATAGTACACACATGAAACTCTAGTCCCCTTCGAAGTAATCTTCTCCAGCTGCAATGCACTTGTAACATTTCAGCAACTTCTGGAATGCTCCATGGAAGTCCTCTTGTGTGAGCGTGTCAATGACCTTTGTCACAGCCTCTTTCATCTCCTCAATTGTCTCATAACGACAGCTTCTGAGCTTAGGAAATAACCAAAAGTCACAGGGAGCAAGGTCTGGACTATAGGGAGGCTTAGGAACTGTCATGATGCTCATCTTGGTCAAATAGTCTGTGACAAGGATGGAGTTGTGGACTGGTGCATTGTCCTGGGGGAAATGCCACTGACCCGATTTAAAGAGTGCCGGTCTCTTCCGACGGAATCTCTACCTGGACTCCCTTAAAACCTCAACATAGTAACCCTAAGCCTAAGCCTTTGGCCAATCAACTTGGTGTATTGACTTCCTTACTCCTCCCAAACCGCTCATCATCCCTCACACACTCCCTACCTTCCTTGTATCTCTTATGTCACTCAAAAACTGATGCTCCATTCATGCAAGATGCCCAAAAGCAGTCTGAAGCATTCTGCACATTTCAGTGGCGTTTTTCCAAGCTTGAAACATAATTTTATTGCCAATCGTTCTTCTAAAATGTCCTCACGTCCAGATTGCATTTTTGAAATTCACCATTAGTGACAATCAGGATTTAGTAGGGTTTATTCCAACTCCTGGTGTACCTGCTCATTTGAATATGAGATCATAAAAATTGGTCAGTCATCTTGTAAGATGTATAGCAATAACATATTGAATTTTCAAGAGTCTACGCCATTTTTAAATGCCCATACGAAAAATGTCTGGAAACTTATTAAAGGCACCACGTATGTCGGCGTACACAACGATCTGTTAACCTTATAAAATGAAGCGGAACGACCTCAATACAAGCATTTCGTTCCTATCCTTCTATAAGTGGCTGATTTGGAGGAGAAAATCTTAAATGGCGAGTAAAACTGAAAATGTACTTTTTATCTAGAGGTTTTTGGATCATTTTATACAACCATTCGACTTATATGACTACAAATATCTCTATCCGATGATGTAAATCCATACGTATTTTATATTCATCGTGGACTTAAACAAAAGGGACAGTTGAAAAGTATCAAAACATGTTGAAAAACAAATTGAAATGAGCAAATATTTAAGTATAGTTTGTTCTGATTACTATGGTTCCATAATAAATGAAAAGTTTTCCATGAATCATTGTTATTCTAAGAGACTGTATGTCTGGCTCATCGCCTTGTACCCTATATACCGGCAGGATCTGTTATTTGTGGCAGACCCTTAGCGAGAAGATGAAATGTAATGTCCACCGCTAAATCCAAATATTCTCATTTCAAATGTATTGAGAACATTCAAATCTCAGCTTCCAATTTTACATAGGAAATGAGAAGGCGCACTGTGCTTTTGACTCTAAAGAACGTGTCTCTAAGATATTTACGTACGAAATATTGTTATCTAGTGTGAATTTATATGTGAACAAGACATTGGAACGTTCTAGGGGGTCTGATGTAAGAGTAGCATATTGACCTCCGACCCGGCCGTGCTGTCAAATAAGAAATGCACCTGTGTAAATAGCAGGTGCATCCGGTTGAAGATATCAGAAGATAACCTTGACTGTCGACGGGTTGAATTGAGTACAAATGTGACGCTCGCAAGAAGTAGGGGGTGCCAAATTATATAACCCCGGTGACAGAAAGTTCAGATCAGGTGGAGAGAAGATGCTGGAATGAGAACAATATCCTAGCTGAGGCTGGGCCCCCAGGCCCCCGGTTGAGCAGCCCAGGAGAACGGGAAAGACATGCTGCTGTAGCCAGAAGAGTTGGGGGTCAATATGTTGCAGTTCTGTTCAGTCTCCAACTCACCTCTCACAAATAATACCTTTCGTAACCCTTTCGAATCCTTTCAAATAACGTGAGAGGTATATTTTTCTAAAGAACTGTATCCGCTCGTCTTTATTGTGTTGAATAAGTTTCTGCATGCATCTGCGTATGTATTATGTGGCTATATAACATAAGGATGACTGAGTCCCCTCTACAGAAACTAAAGATCAATAACCAACATTCCAATAAAATTGATATGGAATCTCACTGAGTTGCTCCATGTGGGGAATCCATTATCAGTAGGACTCTACACTTTTTCCCCTGAACCTTGTGCTTCGGAAATGACTACCCTGGAATGTTCACATGATTTTACTCTTGAATTAAGACATCAGAGAGAGAGAGAGAGAGAGAGAGAGAGAGAGAGAGACCCCAATGATTGCCCCTCCTAAAAGATACAATGAAATGTTGTAGGCTGTGATTGAAGGCACGATGGTCATCATGACAGAAACTGGTGTAGTCGTTATCGTCGTAGGAAATGGACACGGCGATTCGAGTTCAAATCCTGGACGAGACTGATTGCATTTCACATAGCACTAATACCCTTGGGAAAGGTATGAACCCAATTATTCTCCCTCTAGCTATGGGTAAATAGTGGGGCAGACTTATATGTTTAGCCTTGGTTAGGCAACTAGTCTAGGAGAAGGAAAACTCTGAATTCAAACCTGTTAAACTCCGCTTAAAAATTGACCTTGTGTCATATCCTGCCCGAGCGGAGGGGTTGGTAAATAGTATCATGACAGAAACTAATCTCCATGGAGCTCTTTTTCGAGGCTGGATCTGGTTGAAATGATTTATCATCAATATTTTTGAAAATATACTAAATGTTCCTGTTGAAGACATAAGGAATATATTTATTGTTTGGGATTAACTTCCCCCACTGCAGCCTCAGACTGTGTCGCTTGGTCGGATTAATTCGAGGACGACCAAGAAACGAATTTCCGGGCTTGCAGGTATAAAACTTGTCCAGTCAGCATTCTTCTGTTTGGGGACAATAGATCTACTCTGAGTTTAAAAGAGTTAACCATTGTAAAACTGTACCTTCCATTCCTGTTCTATTCAAAACAATATCAGAGAATGATGGCCTTTTTTAAATGAATAAAACGGAATTTTGAAAAATATTAAAGCTTGTTGAAAAGCAATTTTGAGTGAGTAAAAATGCATTTAGCCAACTCCTACGCAATGGACAGAATATGATACATGGTCAGTTTTTCAACTGAATAAAACCGGTTTACTTTTTTTAAAGTGGTTTCCGAACCAAAGTGAAAACAGGTAGATTTCTGCCTTTTCTAAGAGCATTAGCTTTTAGTGAAACACAGCCTCGTGTAGAATTTGAACTTGGCCGCCAATTCAGTTTCCTACGACGATAACTGTTATTCTAAGCGAGTTTATAAGTAAAATTGTCTATCCTCTTATTAAACAAGTATAGCTAAGGATGACTCCAGGTTATCTAAATCAGCTGGATTGATAACTCGTCAATAGAAAAAAAATATTGTAATTATTGAGAGAATTAAATGATATTTAATTCGTGGAGGTGATTATTAGTCAATGATAAACAATATCACTTATATAAAAGGATGGGTTGAACTGTTCTTTATTCTGTTTTTGTGGGTTGAATTACAAGAGAGGAATAAATGTGAAAATAGCATCAGGGATTTGAGTATTTTTTGCGACCCTATTCAAGGGTCCCTTTTCAATAGCTACTACACCTAAGTGTAAAGGGAGGGCGCTACTCCTTTCCTTGGATTGCTCCACTTTACCCTCGATACGTACCTTATCTGAGTGTTAAGCAAGGAGTTATCAAGGACCATTTTTAAAGTCTTTGGCATGACGCGACCCAGGATTGAACTCCGGTCTCACTTGCCCAATGAGCCGGTTAAGGAGATATTTACTTAATGAATTTCAGTGAAGAAATGAACGATAAAATAATAAGCTGAAAAACTATGAACAAGAAACTTACTAATTTATAGAAATCTGTAATATTGATAACTAAACTTCAAAGGAAGAGGAGAAAACGCTTTCTTAATAAAGTGAAAATTAAATACGAAGCCACTGTGAACAGTACTAATGAGGGACATTCTTATTATATGTCAAATTTTAGCATAGAGTATTTACATTTAATTTTATGGTGGTTGAAGTTTTAAGATAAAACCAACTTAGATGAATGAAGGTTGAATTCTGCGAATCATTTTTTAAAATTTCTAAACAGTTTGCTCAAGATAGTTCTTTTTATTTAAATGGGAATTTCTTCTGTTATAAATTGCATGAAAAATGTGAAGTCAACATTTTTGAAAACTAATATAGTTATTTGTTCTGTCTACCCAGTATTACATAAGTACACGATATAAGAACACCCTGTATGGATGAAAAAAACTATAAGAGTGATTGATCAACAAAGCTATCAGGCTAACAGTTGCAGTATTGCATGAGCTTTTGAATAGACTTAATATTAATTCTAGCAATCGATAAACTACTTTTTAAAGATAAAAATCAACAAATTTTATGGGAACAAATGTTTGTTATTAAAATGTGAAGAAAGAAAGTAATGTTTCAAAGGTTTATATGCATGAATATTCCTGTTCCTTTTTTCATTTCTGTAGCTTGGATTAATAAAATTAAGTTTTAGTTCAGCTGATTTGGAATCGAATCAATCCAATTCTTGTTTCCAAAAACGATTAAAATAAAACAAAAGCAATTTTGGATCTTCTGATTAAAAAAGAATTTTTAATATCTCTTAAATCAGAGTTAATGCCTTTTCAAAGAGATGATAAATGCATTTAACCTGCTGATTCTCATCAGAAAAGGATTGAAAGCACTCTTGACAATAGTTGAAATGATAAATGCAGTTAATCAATGTAGGAACATCTGTCGGTGTTTAAATATTTCTCCCTCTTTGGTATCAATAGATAAAAAGATCAATTTACGATTATTAAATATAAATGAAAAAAAAACAAAACAAAACAAAAAAACAAGAAAAAGAAAACCGTGTTTAAATTCAGGATAACCTTTCTCATCCAAAACGAAATATTTTCGTGAATAGGTTTGCTTTTAGTTTGATTGGGTGAGTTTGTTTTGTTTTTTTTTTCTTTGGTAATATTCCGACGATTCTTTCTACGAATACTTGGAATAAAATTGAAATAAAAATGTTTTTGATAATTAAACTGTGTACTCATGCTAAACTGAATTGTTTGAAATAGAACGGTTTGCATAAAAATAGATTTTGCATTAAATAACCCACAAATGTTGATATGCCATAATACCCAATCAACCAATTCATAGGTGGAATAGTATCATCAACATCTCTGAAAAAAACCCAGCAAATTTGCAATTTGAATAAAGATGTAACGGGAGTTCATATGAATAAAAGATTTTGTCAACGATGGAAATTTTTGTATCAACATTATTTGATTATCCGTTTTTAAATGATAATTCTTATCTCTGATTCCACTCACAGATAATCGGAATTTTTCTCATACATTCACTTGTTAATCAAAACATTCTTTGGACACTAAATACATGAATATTATACTGGATAAAGTCTACACACGAATAGCAGCTCTATACATATGATTCACTCTTAGCGAAATGATCTCTTGTAATGTATTTAATGAACAACCTCATTCTCATTCATCATTTTCATAAGATCATGTTCCGTTTATTTCGTGTTCATATCAGCCAAATAGAATAGATTTAAATTTCAGATATATACTAAGCTCAATTAAATTTGTTTAGCGTAGGGTGGCGTAGTGGCTAACGCTCTACAAGGATGGATTTGACATTGAATAACACAGGAAGGTTGATAAGCCATTGAATAAAGAAACAGAACGAAATCTATATTTGGTACTAAGCCACGACAAGGGTCAACTACGACAACTCTCGCTGTAAGTACAAGGAGTGGTTATATAAGAAATGGTCATTTTGAAAGGGATTGACTAGTCCGTTTCCGTTTGAGATTAATTAAGAGCATCAAATTTAAAAACTAGCAAAGCTAACCTCCCCAATATGCGGTTATGATTTATGTAACAAGATCTTTCGTCCACGAAATTAAAAAAAAATCTCATGTCAAAATACACTAACAGGTTGAGTGGTATTTTTCAGTCACCGCGTGACTGTTGTTTGCTTTTTTTCTTATGTAAACTCGTTATAATTTCATCTTTTTTTTTTGTCCAGTATCTTGAAGACTCTGGATTTCGAGATCACACAATGCTTGTAAAACCTATGATACCATCTAGTAGCAAACAGCTTTTTTCTCTTCATCATACCACCTCTGTTTATGTTGGTAATTTAAAAGGACGACCTAACGTCGTCTGTTTAATATAAATGGTTTATGAATAGTATAATTGATATGATGCTCTTGGTGAATAGATTGTTAATGGCCGACGGTAAAAAGTTAAGGGTCATTGTGTAAGGCTTATATAGATATTGTCTCTGACTTTCATTGGTAGAATTTCGAAATTTATAGATCACAATCATCTTGGAAGTGAAATATTTCCTTTGTTAGCCTACTTCAAATCGTATTGCTTTATAATTCGTTTTTATTGACCAGAGTTTTCATTGAAGACGAGTGGTAGGCATCTTAACAACTTTGGAATGCAAGTAGTCAAATAAAAGTTGCGTATATCAAATTACTGGACTATTTGGAAAATGTTCATTACCAAAAATGTGCCGTCTAAACACGTTTTTATATTTCCTTGACAGCCACATCTATCACACACGCATACTGAGCCATTACCCGAGCAATGAGTTAAACTAGGGTCTACGATTCATAGAGAAGGACTCTTTTCTGTTTGCTTAGTAATTTTTTAAAAGATCTTTTGGAAATTTATACCCTGTTACCTAAAAGCAGGCACCACCCTAAAAAACAACAACAGCAAGTAGTGTAACTATTAGTTTTCTCATATATTCAAAATTCTTATGTCTGTATTTACCAAACCTCTCAACCATTGTCGGGATGTGATTCAAGTTCAACTTTTGATAGAGGTAGTCCTTTTTTAAAAAGAGTTTTCCTTCACATAATGTGATGATACCTGTTGAGGTCGCTACTATGTGACAAATAGTTTTCTTAAAGATAATGTTTAAAATGGCTTTGTCCTGCATAAGTTCATTGTTTTTGATGCAGACTGCGTAGTTGGTGGGTTGGTTTCTTAGCATATCAATATATGTAGGTTATTTAATGCCAAATCTAAACTAGATTAGTTTTAGTGGTACTATTTAACCCAAAGCTTGAAGGATAAAAGAGTTCATACCTTTCACCAAAGTTAATTGTCAGAAATAGAACCTAATAGTGCAAATGAAGTTCGAACTCGCTTTATATGATTCCGTAGTCCATCGCTTTAACCATTTCATCACGAGGACACCCCCACTAATAGTGAATTGTTTACCTGTTTAAAATAATTTTATATAAATATTGTACTATATGAATTTGAAGATCATAATTGTTATTCTGACTCCGATATGAAATGACTCTGCAATGATTGAGATGACAGCAGCCAAAAACAAAATCTCTTAAAATGGTTATTTAGTATAAATCCATACCAAAGACGTTAAAATGATAAAACCCGACGAAAAAATTACTAGCTGTAAAAAGCTAATAGATGATATGGTACAAATATAATTAAAATTTATTCAATCATTCAGAGTAATTTTGACGTCTCGATAGTCAGTACAATATATAATTCAAAATAGATATACAAAGAACTATTTTTTAAAATGGAAATGATTAATAATTAAAGTAAAAAGCCGGGTACGTTGATATTTGCAACAAACTGTCAATATACTGTATTGAAAGAATTAGAGATCAAGGCTATTCTAATTAAAGGCCTGTCAAATATGCAACTGTCGGCATGTTTGTAGACTGTCATTTAGAGACCGTCCCTAAAATCATTTACGCTCTTGTTTAGAAAATATTGTTTGTGATATGGAGATGCGAAAAATGACGATTTCTAGGAATCAATCATTTATCAAAGATCTTCAATTTAATGTTCATATCAACTAACGTTTCTTTGATTCAGAACAGAATTGCTTCAAGTATTCTTGGATGCAAAAATATTTGATCACATAAAATACTCGGTGCGAATTGATTAGTCATTTTAAAAAGCCAGGAGAAATGTGTCAGCAAAGTTCAACCCTCATCCTGTAGGCTAGTGTAGTGAACATACCTTCCCTCACTGCCTTTCGTTGTAAAATGAACTACTCCTGATTATGAATAAATCCTGTTTTAGTCATAATTTTATGCATGTTTAATAAAAACTAGATAAGGTTTCTCTGCGTCGTGTCTTCTATACATTATAGGTACTATTTACCAAACCCTCCGCTCGGGCAGGATATGACACAAGGTCAATTTTTAAGCGGAGTTTAACAGGTTTGAATTCAGAGTTTTTCCTTCTCCTAGACTAGTTGCCTCACCAAGGCTGAAGAACCTAGTCCGTCCTACTATTTATCCATAGCTGGAGGGAGAATAAGGGGGTTCATACCTTTCCCAAGGGTATTTGCCCGAAAGTGAACGTAATAGCGCGACTGGAGTACGAACTCGCGTACTACGATTCCGCAGTTCATCGCTTTAACCATTACACCACGAGGACACCCCCCAATACATTATAGGTAGTTATAACAATGTATATTTGATCTTGTACCTCAGGCTAAAAACGATGATTAACCAAAATATGCCGAGGTCAAACGACACGAATGGATATCTAATTGGTAGCGTGTAGGACGATGCTGCCAATGTTAGGCAAGCGTCGGGGTTGAATGTTCTGCGAAACACGATGAAAGCAGATGGGTTCCTCGATTTGCTCTCCCCATTAGTGGATCAGGTACGAGGAGACAAGCGTCCCCAGGACCAAAAAAACGAGGAACTCTTTAAAGATAAGAGAAAGACTGACTCTTTCAAGGATGGAAAATTACCATGCATATTGTGCACGTTATTCATTTCAATCAACTTTTACGGCCTCAGAAACTTTACGGACGGATCAAAACAATTGAGGTCCTAACAATGGAGGTGGTTTGGGTTTGTATATTTCTCCTCCTCCATTAGACGATGATACATCACCGATATATCAGTCTACAGTCAATTCACAACACTTATCAGACCCAGAAACTAGTACATTTATTTTATCAAAATGTAAGTTTGTAGCAGTCTAATATTACAGGTATAGATTAGATTGTAGAGGAGCAAGTATCTAGTAATACAGTTTTTTATTGCCAAGTGTATAGTAAATTTTTTAAATGATTTAATGAGTTAAAAATTACAATGGATATAACAAATTAATGGGGGTTTTACTATTTCATGAAGTCACAGTCACCAAATTTAAGAATGAAGAAATTCTCAAACAAATATATTTGCCATTTGCCAAAATGAATCAAAAAGATAGTCGATCTTATTGCTCTACTCTGGAAAGTGTCGATTTGACTTCCGATTTACAACTCTTCTAACTTTCAGGGAAAGCTCCAAGTACGCTAATTACAACTGGTATCACTGCGACACTCATGTCTACAGTGACCTCAGCTCTCTGACAAGTAAATTTTATTTTTTCGTTTTGTTTGTTTTTTACTTTGTGGTCAGTTTGAACGGCAAAATCCACAATACGGCAAAGTCATGTTCACTTAATTATCAATAGTTCTGATCGTCTGAGCGGAATCAAGTTACCTTCTTTGCATCCAAAAATCCCAGACGATTCCATGCGTTTCATTCTTCAGTAAAGTTCTGGTCTGTCCAAATAACATTTGGTAAAATGGTCAAATTTTAATTTTTGCACAATTTCCCGTGGATCATCTTTCCCAGACAGCCATGTCAAGTCTTATACTTTTTTCTGCTAGTTTGTTACTTTTATTTACTATGTGATTAATCGTTTTGTTTTTGTCAACATAAAATCTACATTTGCCATTCTTTGTACATTATCGATTTTGGATTAAATTTAATTAATCCTCAGAGTTTTATGCTTCTATTAAAGGAGATTCGGCTTCTCACTTAAAGCTTCGGTTGCGGAGCTATGTCCAGGTTTTCCGTGTGAGATTTCGCAAATTTGTCACTTGAAATGGCCATATAGTTATTTTTCATCCCATTTGTTTTCAAGGTTTTATTGTTAAGTCTGTCCATAAGTTGTCAGTGCTGGCACTGATTTCTGTAATAAGTCTTTTTTGCTCTTTTTAACGTAGTCCTCTACTTGATGAATTCACACTATTGTTCAATGTTGGCGAGTCCTCTTCCTCCTCAAACAGGTCAAGCTAGTCATTCGACTGCGATTAACTAGAGATGCTCTGGACTTTTACCAGCCGTTAAGCGACAATGAATGTGCAAATGTTTAGCTGACCAAGGCTGCTCTGTACAAGGCATTTGCGATGGAACCTTGCACAGCGTACGAATGCTTTACTATCCGGAAATTAATTACATGTGAAACATGGTCTTCTTTGTGGCACTAAAGAAGCTGGCATTTCTGTTTTGAGGATAACTGAAATGATCGTAGCTGGACTCTCGGCTCGGGTGAAACAACTACTGAAGGCGTCCACCAGCATCGAAAAAAACACCGATTGAGCAATTACTTGAGTGCGCACGGGCCATCATCAAGGATGAAGCAGAACTGGGGGAGTCAGTTGTAATGGCTGCACAGACGTCTCATAGTGGCTATACATATCCCACAGGCTGGACCTATGAGCCAGAGTGAATTGCCTCCGTTCTGGACGGATTGGTCCCATCGCTAAGGATTGCACAGATAAAAAACGTAGGCGCACACGCTGCTTTCAGCGTGGCCGGATTGGACACACAGCCTCAAACTGTCCGGGGAAACGAGCCAAGGGACATGTGCTGCTCTGCTCCCCGGACAAGATGTGAACAAAGCGCAACCAACCATCTGTTGTACACGTTGACCAAATGCCTTCCTCGGCACTTATTTATTCAGGCTGACCTCGCATCATAGTGAACACAAAGCTTTGCCGCACCGAGAGCAAGATTAACGTTAGAATAACGACCATAAATGGCGAGATACATGCGTGCTGTTGGGTAGAGTCAGTGAGGATTCGTACTAACTCTGGTGAATCTGCTAAAGTCAATACGTTAGTGACGCAGAAAGACATACTGAATTTCGATTCCTTGTTCGGATGTTAGCAAGGTACTGGTTGGTGTTCTCACCACTCAAGCTGGAACTGTACAATTTCTTGAGGCCCCGGTATATGCAGCACTTTGTATCGATCAGCCTGACCTCAGAAAGGAATTTGATCGAAGCCAGAGGATCTGGACTATCCCGTTGGAATGGACGGGTGATGAGGCGCCAACCAAGCTATGAAACAGTGTAACAGAGTATCCCGTACTTGCGAACGTTAGGATCGCAAGCAAACAATAGCTTAACGCTTGGATGAAAAATGGCTGGTTGATCCCTTACCCCGACGAAATCCAAGATGCGACTAGTCATAGACTACTTTGAGCTCAAAAAATGCATTGAGGCTTACACAACCGATGCTGATGTGAGTGCAAATAAGTTGGGGGAGTGGCGCCAGAAACGATCAAACGAGTCATTGCTGGATCTGAGGAAAGCCTTACTACACATGCAAGCCGAAGAAACTTTATGGCTGTTTCACACGATGGTGTTTCGAGGCAAAAGGTACTATCTAACCAGACAGAGTTTCGGTTTGAATGTCGTACCGCTAATCATGAAGGCCATCGTTAGTCTTGTATTATCCCAAGAGGACACGGTCAAAAAGACGACATCCGCGTACCTCGATGATATTTTCATCTACGATGTCAGTCCAGTATGACACGATCGTGAGCATTTGATGTGTGGGTGTGGGTGATCGCTAGCCAGAGGATTCCTTTATCTGTTTTGGCGCTAAGCCCACACAAATGGCTTGCGCGCGAGATTTCCTCCGAGATCGGAAGAAGACGAAAAAACGCAAGGTCCCAGAGCAGAACAAAGAGGAGTTAGCGACAGTCAGGGAAAGACGAAGGTCAGAGAAAAGCAGCTGCTGAAGGAGGAGTTTGGACTTGTGAACCGAGAGGCCGGGTCGGCCAGTGCGAGAAGATGTTTCAGCGTTCTTGGTAGCTGCGTGGGAATTTCACTCGGATACACGCTCGCGATAGTCACACACACACAGGTTCACAGAAATGCCAGAAAAGTGTCAAAAACTTATCCCTTCTGACGCTTAGAGCTAACCAAAATCCGTGCATATTTGTTCTTTTTTCACTTTTGGTTATATGTTATATACGTCGCATATTTGTAAAAAACGTGAAATGCCCCTGGCCGGAGATGAGAGAAACCACTAGACTATCGAATGGTCATGAGCTGATTTAAGAAGTGGAAATAGTGGGGACTTGCCGTGTCGGGCATATTGTCACATCAGCATCGCACATCCGGGCGAAATTGGGACTTGAAGACGTAAAGCATGTATTGGTCCCGGACGTCGGAGGGGAGGAAGGCATCCTGCGAAATAAGCGCGGAAGTGTTGTTCCTGATATTCCCGAAGTTCTCATACGGTGAACTGTTGGAGAAGGACTAGGCTGCGTTGGAAGATACGTGTTGGTTGCGGGAAGTAAACGATGCCTAGCACATCAACCTAACTGAGTTTAACGCCGTAGTAAAAGGCTCAACCTAGCACGTCAGTGGTAGACAAAGAGGTTGCACCTGCGCACAGACTCCCTTGGCGTCTACCACAGGGTATCACACATGCTGACTGGAAAAGCAAGAATATTCACCGTGGCAGCTTTGAGGTGTTTATAAGGCGGACGGCAGACATGTTAAAGAGTCTAGTCTCGGAGTATGACCTGATAGCGTAACTCTGATCGCGCCTTTCTGCAACCTTGCCGACGAGTTGATACGAAGATTGGTGCCGAGAACGGTGGTCAAACCTGTGCTGCCCCAGCGAGCACGATGAGCTAGCAGTAGATAAAAGACACCCACATACAGAGCGGATATCCAGCTATCAAGAGGACGCTGTATTTCGTGAGACCCAGCTGCGACCAAATCAGAAATTAAACAAGTCGTCAAAAACGGATGGGCTAGTCGATTGAACCAGAACCAGCACGATGGGGAAAAAGGACAACAAGAAGCAAGTGATGCGTGGCAAAGGGCTGGAATGGATATCACCCATTATGATGAGAATCACTTTCTTACCCAAAACGACTATGGCCCCACTCGTTTTGCGATTTGGTGACTACTGTCACGGCAAAACTCGGCAAGCGTTCTTCGACTGATATCGCCCGTCTTTTACAAACGAGGCGTACCGGAGGAAAATTTGGCCTTCTGCAGCCAGCTAGTAAGGTAGTTCCTTCGTGCTATGGCTGCGATGCGCATATATACCATGAGATAACATTATCGCAGAAAGAAGTCAAAGTCGTCGCAGCATGAAGAGAATCGCTACTAGGAAGCAGTGCACCATTGCAGAGGAACCGTACTGGTACATGTTAGGATGAAGGACGGTGTGTCTCCGGTAACCGCACCCACTAATGACATCTACACGTAACGGGTTCGGGCAAAAGGAATTGACGTTCTCCTGTCACCAGACGACGTGGAGGTTTGCGGCTCATATACTGTGGGGGATCCCGTCTGGACGAAACCCCCAAACAGTCAATGTACAAACAGATTCAAGCGTGGGCGAGTGACTGGTGTAGTCAGTAAGCAATCTGTCCAGGTCAATTGTATTCCACATCACGTACGCGATATCCCCCTCCCACTGCTTTCAAGATTAGCCACTCAGCGACCATTCAAAGTGATGAATCGACTGACGACGAGCCATTAATGGATTGCACCAGTGGTCCCCACAAAAAGGTACCCGCTAACGTGTCGGGCGGTTCAGAAGTGGAGACTGTGGTGCACGTACCGCTTCGAAAGAGCAAGCGGACCAAAAAGCCACTCCCCTGCTTCATTATGTGTGATCAAGATATCAGTGGGGAGTGTTGCAGCCATCATGCTAACTCACGACGACAAAGGGTAAGGGCCACGCCGTGTGTCGTCTGTCAGAGAGAGACTCGGCATCGAACTAGAAACAAACGACTTTCGGGAGGGGAAAAGAACATCCTTTCTTTTCCACCCCTCATTTGATTGATTCTGGCATAATACCGCTTAGTGTCTGGATGGGTAGACTTTGCCCTCAATAAATGGAAAATAAAACGTTGGCAGATCACCGAAGTGGCAGTTTGTCCAGGTAGTGTGATAGACAGAATAAAAAGAAGTGGGAGAAGGAATAAGAAATATTACTCTGCTAGTAAGTGTCGGACTTGATTGTTGACCCAACCCTCAACAAAGAATTTCTTTTCACTTCATCGTCATCATTGTTTTATTTGGATCTTTTGTCGGAGTCTTTCCCTTATCTATCTTAAGAGGGATCCCGAATATCTTACAAGGGAGAGATGAAATTTCTGCAGCAGGGCTTGGTTTCGGGGTACTTTCTCGTTCGTCTGAGGTACGTTTTTCTTTTCTTTCATCTCCTTTTGTTTGATGTGTGTTCACTTGCAATATCCCCATGTACTTGTAATTTTACTTTTCTCTGTGCATTTTGATTCCTTCATGATTTGGGTGTTCTATTTTTTCTGCTCTGTCTTTTACCACCTCTCGTTATAAGCATGGCACATTGTTCAATACCAAATTTCATTCCAATGTCCTAACTGGTATCAGTCTTCAATACTTTTTTTTTTTGCCCAACAGTTTGATGTCGTCCATCTACATAAAACAACAATCTTTTCTTGCAATTTTGTAAATCTGCAGCTCCAGTGCATTTCCTAACCGTATAATTGAGTCATTACTAAAAAGGGCATTAGGGTAAAAGTGCATCTACCTCGTGGATACTTCTTTATATTTTCAACTCTGCTAATGCTTTTCCTTTCGCAGTTAATTCTATTTTCCATTGTTTCATGGCTCCCGAGATGAATTTTTTCACCTAACATGTCGCTCGAATTTTCTTTCGTTATTTTCGAATGTTCTATTCTGCTTCTATTGCTTGACCCTGTCTTGGTATTTTTCAAGTCTCCCTTCTTTCGCCATTGTCTTTTGATTTAGGTCTTTAAGTCACATAGTCAGATTTGACTACTGTTTTGATTTGGTCCTATCCAAATATTGTTTTTCCTTCCTTGACACATTTGCTTGTGTCGCAGTTTCTTTACCTGTACTTCGAGCATAATTTTTTATACTGGTTTAATATTTCTGTTCGGGTTCTTTAGGGGAACACCGATTTTATCACAAACTAATTTCGCTCCTGAATAGATTTGTTCTTTTAGTTCAATGACGTTGCCAGTTGTGATAGTTGGTGATAATTTTAATATCTTTCCTGTCTAAGTTACTGAGAGATAATATAGTCTTAGTTTCAGTCATAATTTTCTCCATTTATTTTTCGTTAACTTGTTTTGTGATGCTGAGGTTTATGAAAATCGGTCATCAGAATTTTTCTTCATAATTGGGTAAAGAGGCTATTGCTTTTAAGTATTTAGTGTTTCGATTCGAGTTAACGAATCTTGTTTATATTCTTCACTATTTGTCCTCTATTTATTATATCTTGAGTTCAGAAAACGGACCTTTCTTTGATATTCTAGCTCGGTCAGAAAGACTTTAGTTTATATTGAATCTTATGAAATTTCTATCATTCTTTTTCTGTATCATTTTGGTGTTCGATCACTCTTAAGATAATAGTTAATTAAATTTTTTGCTTCTTTTTCTGGTCCATATTATTATTTGTCACATCTTGCTCGTGACGAAGTGGTTGTGTAGAAACTTTTTGTTTGACTCATTTAAGGCAGATTAAGAGCTAGAACTAAAAGGCTTTGTGTCCATTTGTCTTAAAATTTATCATAAGTAGTCATTTATATTCTATCTGAATAATTACACCAACAGAGATAACTTCGTTTTTTATAGTTTTTAGATGTCTCTAAATATTTCACGGAATTTTACCTGAAAAATTTAATACAGTTCATAAGATTTAGGGCCGTAATTTCAATCTGCGTAATTAGAGTTGACATTAATTTAGGTTTCTCATAATTAGTGTTCATTGCAATTGGGTAAACGTTTAATGTGGGACCAGAGTAATTTCAAGTTATGGATTCAACAGATATCCACATTAAGAATATTTCAAACCCAAATCCGATGCAGTTCAGGAATTATCCTATGATTTTTTGTTGTTGTCTAGAACTATTTTTTACTTGCCAATGTAACATGTTTTTTTTTTATCGCGACAATCAAAAAATCCTCGTCGTCAGCTGTAAGATAGAG
This sequence comes from Sepioteuthis lessoniana, assembly GCA_963585895.1. NCBI lineage: Eukaryota > Metazoa > Mollusca > Cephalopoda > Myopsida > Loliginidae > Sepioteuthis > Sepioteuthis lessoniana. The sequence goes on from OY757912.1 coordinate 100,829,947, forward strand.
ATCAAGGCTATAAAAAGTAAAGGCTTGGCAGTCATGCAACTGCCTTCTATAACTGAAGGCGTGAATGTGGTGGGTTGATACCCAATAATTGTTTGTGATATCCAATGATCAAGAAACGACACCTTTTACTTCGGGTGGTATGCTTATTTTAACGATTATCACCGGGAAATTGGATTTGGCGGCGTGAGTTTAAATTCTGAACGAGGCCGTTTGCAGTCTTCTTTGCGCTAATATTCTCGGAGAAGTCGTGAAATTATTTTTCTTCAAATAAGTCAATAATTCTGGCGCTTGGTTTATCTAGCCTTGATAAAGGAACCAGTATATAAGCAGAAAAAACTGAATGCAAAGTAGATGTACTCCACTTAAAAATTGACCTTATGTCACATCTTGCTCCAGCTGGATGACTGGGTAAATACATACTAAATACTAGGAATCAATTATTTTTTCTTATTTGGCTTGTTGGGTTTTATGCCATCAATTTTTGTTGGTTATTTAACTCCAAATCTGTAATATTCGTATGTTACGTATACTAAATGTTTTATAAGTAATTAGATCATACGTAACATTTTAAACAAGCCAGAGCTCGCTTGTTTGCATTGCTGAGATGAATTTTCCTGTTGCAGAGGAGCTACATAGACCTATATATTTGATAGGAGACCGAATTTTTTTTAAATAGTTGATTATGGTAGTGGAATTTGTTGATTATAATAGGTCTTTTATGTTTGTAGCATTGTGGAAAGCTCTTCGTGTATTGAGGAGATCTTTGTATTCGAGTAATATGCGTTTCCCAGTGTATCGTTTTCCACATGAGCATTTTGGTGGAGGCTCCTTTTTTAGTATAAAGGAGTGGTTCAATTTAGTGTGACCTATGCGTAGTTGGTATAGGCTTTCTAGAATCTGGTTTCCTCGCTTTTATGAATTTGGATTTGGCAGAGCTTGTTATTGGTATTTTCCTTCCGCAGCTGTTGCATTTCATGGCCAGTATTTGCCTGATTAGATGTTTTAGATCGGTGTATGATACTTGGGTATTTTTCTCTGATTGTAAATATGGCAACTGAGTCAGCTTTATCCTCTTCCTAGATTCCTATATGGATCTGGATCCAGCAGGATATCACCTTTTTGTTAAGGGTTATGGAGTTTAGAGTATTCAGGAGTAGTAACCGAGACTTCATTTTTTCCTTTGTTTGTTAATCCGAGATAAGCTACAAGGTTATTTTATTATTTCACAATATCAAACGGGAATTCTTTCAAGCGGTTACCGTGTAAGTGTTATACTTTCGTTGGACTACTTGAATTTAAGGAACCGCTTAGAGAAAAAGCTAGATGGGGAAATACACAAGCATTCGGTATCCTATTTAGAACAAATCCTCGAATATCACCTTAAAACCACAGTTGCACAGTTACTATGAACGTCTACACATAAACCTGCAATAGTTTGCTGACCAGCAGAAACTTTCATTCATCAGCTTTGTCTGGACACTTTTGCCGATGGGGACGGATAGTGTGTATGCACGTGAATGGCTCTAATTAATCCGTCCAGTCTTTATTATATCTCCAATATGTATTTTAAAGTAATTTTTGGAAACTTTGAAATTTTACTTCAACGTGATTAGTTACGTTTTAATGAAGCATGACTTTTCTTTGACTAATTTTATTGTTCTATAAGTTCTGGTGCGTGCTTAACGTAACGATTATGAGAGGAAATGGAATCTGTGACACATATTTTAAAAAAGGATTAAAAGATTGAAATTAAAAGCTGATAGATTAGAGATACATTTGAACGAAGGTGAGGCACAATTCATGTGAGAAACCAAAGAGCGAACCTGGCTAACTTTTGAATGACGCATTAGAAATTACATTATCGTTTTGCAAACTCAAATAAAGATGGGATGGGAAGTTTCGACCAAATCCATTGTATTTTCTCATTCTGCGCTCTTTAGTTTAGTTTTTTTTTAATTGTTAGGTAACATTATTTGGCAGGTATAATTTCATAAAAATAAATTCTATGAGGACGAAAAGCAAAATTTAAGCCAAAGAGGAAGTACTGTCGTAAACAACAACAAAACAAAAAATGACTTCATGATTGTATAATGTTATAAATCCGTATGAATATTTTTTTTCTTTTATTAAAAAATAGATTCTTTTATAGTAGCCCAATAAAAGAAAATCTTTCTTATTTGAATATTTGAGTGTTACGCTTAGCATCGAAAGAAACTTGTATTCAAATTCTCGACGATATTGGATTTCATAGCATGCTAATGCACTTCGGAAAGGTATGATCATCTCTTCTACACCCAACTTACTTAACGTAAATAATTGCGCAGACTTGTCCCTTAAATTTGTTATAGAAGTCAGCTTTGTAGAATGAAAATTAAACATAAGCAACTGTACTCCACTCAAAGACTGACCTTGTTCTGATGGAAGGACAGTTGGGTAAATACATTACTTTTGCAACTATCATCGTCTCAATATACGATATTTATATTTATCCGGGCTTTCGTAGAAACTCCTGAATTTTGTGAATCAAAAATCATACTTTGAAAAACTTGGCTTATATTCTTTAAAATATTGCTAAAAAAGTAATGGTTTGCAAAGAATCTTTAGGGACTAAAGGATAAAAACGTATTATTTAAGTTTAAAACACCTGTGAAAATATCAATTATTTCGTACCAAAACTAAAAAGTAAGTAAAGTTGACGACCATAGTCAAGGGTAACCCGAAGGTTTCCTTTTCGATAGCTACTACATCAAGGTGTAGGAGAAGGCGCTACTCCTTTCCCTTGATTGCTCCACTTTACCTTTGATCCGTACCTTATAATGCTGAGTGTTAATCAAGGAGGCATCATGTACCATTTTTTTTTTGAGTCTTTGGTATGACTCGACCTGCAAATGAACCCAGGTCTCCCTGGCCATTGGCGAAAACTCTAACCATCATGCCAATTTAAATTTATATAAATTTGCTTGTTTGAAGAAAGAGTTGATTGGTGTTTTGTCATATATTGTGGATTATTTATGGTCAAATCACACAAACATATACGATTTGTAAGCCAATAGTTTATGGCTTTCTTTATATTCCAACGATTTGTTGGAGTATATTTATTTGCACACAGTTAAAAGTTTTCAAGTATTGCTATTAAATATTAATAATTTTATTTTTCAAGTATTCCTATGTAATATGAATAATTTCCACACAGTCGGACATTTTAAAATCATCATCATCATGTCGTGCTGCTAGAACGGGTATCCCTGATCCTCTCTCGCCACTTTTCCTTATCGTTCATCGCCTCTGGCAGGTCTTCAGAGCTACATTCCGTATCCTCACAGAGCTGCTGTATTTATGTTCAAGCTGGTCCTGATCTTGCTCGGCCATATGTGGGGGTTCATCAGAGTACATCTCTTATGAGCTTGTCTCTGCTTCTCCAGCAGTGTCCTGCGTGTCTGGTTCGTATAACTTGGATAGTTTTCGTGATGGGAGGCAGGTGAACATTTTCAAATAAGTAATGATAATTTTCTGTGAATGATTAAACAGTTTATTTTAACTCATAAATAGGACTCTAAAAGATACCACAAGTTTGGCTTACAGTGGACCAGGGAGAAAAGGCAATGCAGGAATATTCATCATTTCCCAAATCTCTATGAATGGAGAATTACTATCAGATGCAGTATAGTCATGCCGAGTACATGCTTTTGGTGAGTAATCTTTCTGTGGAGGGGCAGTTGGTGTATTCAACAGCCCTAGCTAATAGGAAAGTTATCTGTTGATTCTTTGTTTAATGGCATTTTCACCTTCGTGTGTTATTTGTAGAATAGCAGCAGTGACTATCTTAAACCAATAGCTTGGGTGATATGAGAATAAGGGGTATTAGTCCAACTGTGAACGTAGTAGAAAGAGTAGAATTCGAACTTACTTATTTTGAGGCTGCTATCCATACTTTAGCTATAACGCAAGAATTCCCCGAGGGTTGAAGATATTCAGAATGCCTTATCCTATTTACCAACCCCTCCACTCGGGCAGGATATGACACATGGTCAATTTTTAAGCGGAGTTTACCAGGTTTTTAATTCAGAGTTTTCCTTTTCCTAGACAAGTTGCCTAACCAAAGCTGAAGAACCTAGTCTGTCCTACTATTTACCCATAGCTGGAGGGAGAATAATTGGATTCATACCTTTCCCAAGGGTATTAGTGCTATGTGAAATGCAGTCAGTCTCGTCCAGGATTTGAACTCGTGTCGCCGTGTTCATTTCCTACGACGATAACAATTACACAACGGGCACCTCCAAAATGCCTTACATGAATTAAAATCTGCTCGCACTACATCAGAAGATTATAGTCATTAAGTAAAAATTAAAGTTGGTGACCTTAATCGAGGGTAACCCGAAGGCTCACTTTTCAATAACCTCTACACCAAGTTGTAGAGAAGCGTACTACTCTATTCCTTGGATTGCTATACTTTACCCTTGATCCTTATCTTATAACACTGAGTGTTAAGCAAAGTGGCATCAAGTACCATTCTTTGAGTCTTCGGTGTGATTCGTCCTTGGATTTAACCCTAGTCTCCGAGACCAATGACAAACAGAATCACTTAAAATCATGAAAATGCTCTTTTTGATTCACTTGGTGTTCATACCCATGGGAAAGTCATGTATCTATTTCTACTCCATCCCAGCAAACATTATCGCAAATTACATTCTCTAGCCTAAAGGAAGGCATGAAATTCCTCACCACCTTAGGTTAAATGATAACAAAACGACTGTGATATTTAGTCTTGGTCGAGCATCGTGACTGGGAGAAGGGAAACTCTGAATTAATACCAGCTGTACTCTGCTAAAATTAGGTAATATATCTCGTCTTCTGTTAGGAAAATTCGCACAATCTCAGTTCTAACGGTCAAGTCACATTGAAAGTGTTTGTTCCCGCAAGATTATCGATGATCACCAGCAATGAGCTAATTCATTACTTTTATAGATTATCAGTTAAGCAACAGCAATTACTGTAAGCAAGCTAAAGCCTTTATGTCATATTTAAGTAAAGCTTAGAAAATATAACCATCGGTTCATAAGTTTGAACAATTTACTGGCGATAGTATTCATACGATATACAGACAGGATTCATTTACACGATTTTCGGTGAGCAGTGTGAATATGTTTTGTAAGGTCATCTTATTCGTACAACATCTTATTTGAAAGCAAAAAACAGTAATTTCTGACATAGTAAGACATTTTCTTTTCTTGACTTTGAGCTGAAAACGTTAAGCTCACAATATTATGATATGAAGCAAAGTGTATGATTTATTTCGTTTCCTCTTCCCACCTGACAGCTCTGACTTTATGTATCTTTTCCAGTGTCAAAGTCTAATGAATCATTTCTATCGCGTATCCAAGAAGGCCCTGCTTACCTCATGGCACACACCTATAGATATCATCACCTTTCATGTGTAGTCTATTGACACTAGTTGAAAAGAGAATTAAAGATAAGGACCTTTAGAAAAATGAATAAGACAGAACATAATTATTTTAAAACTAAATTCCAGAAACAATTATAGCAATAGGGGTACTAGATCTGTCTAGAGAGAAATGAAAACGATTGTGTAAAAATGCAATTAATTACAAATCAACGTGATCCAGAAGCACACTTTATTCAACGGTTATCACTGTAGAAAATCCATCCTTCTTTCTATCGCTAAACAATTGAGCAGAGTAAATTCTTTAGTCTTGGTAATGTCTTGTAGAAGGAAGACTGAATTCGAATCAGCTGTACTCCTCTTAAATGAAAGGCTGTGTCGCTGATGCATTGTGTAAATACATGGATTCACATTGCATTGATAAAGATGTATAGTTACCATACTTTGCAATTAGAAATGTTTAAACGACTAAATTCAACCACTAAAACATCTTCCTTGTGCCACATCTTGTTCGTTGCTTATAGTTTGGATATATTCCCCATACGTATGAGTGAATAATAGTGCAGACTGGATTCTTTATCCTTGGTAAGACAACCAATCTAGAGGAAGAAAAACACATAATTCAATCTAATTGTACTCCCATTAAAAGATCACCTTGTGTTACCTCTTGTCGCTAACAGTGGGCTGGGTAAATAGAAGCATTATCTACTTCAAGATGATCAATCTGAAAAGTATCTTGCCGACAAATGCATTGTTCAAACTCCAGGAAACAGTGCTAGAAGCTGTCTTTAGTTGGTTCCATACAAATTACGAATGGTTATTACAGAGCTGGGTTAGGTTTTGGGGTTTATGGCATATCAATCTTGGTAAGTTATTTAATGCCAAATCCTGTTTATACGAATATAAGTTGGCAACATTAGTCGAGGAAGACCCGAAGACTCCCTTTTTGATAGCTACTACACCGAGGTGTAGAGGAAGGCCCTACTCATTTCCCTGGATTGCTCCACTTTATCCTTGATCCTTATAGTGCTGAGTGTTAAGCAAGGTAGCATCAAATACCATTTTTTGAGTCTTTGGTATGACCCATCCTGGGATTGAACCCAGGATATACCGAAGGTCGAGTTATACCAAAAATGAAAAAAATCGTACTTGATGCCTTCTTGATTAACACTCAGTTTTATACGGTTAGGATCAAGATTAAGGGGGATCAATCCAGGGAAAGGAGTACCGCCCCCGCCTTACACCTTAGTTTAGTAGCTATTGAAAAGGGAGCCTTCGAGTCTCCCTCGACTAAGGTCGCCAAATTTACTTCATACGAATATAAGCATACATAATTTGCAAGCAAGTAGATTGGTTTGTTTCCATTTTTTTGTGACATTATGAAATGAACCTGAGCTAATTTTTAACATCTAAATGTTTTCAATTATTTCTATCTAATACGAATTGTTCTTTTTACTGTTATTCATTGGTTTGCACGGAGATTGTAATAAGAATTGCAATGTAATAGTAACAATTTAGCCTTACTTATTCGTTTGTTTGCATTTAAATGAATATACATATAAGTAAATAGTCTGTAAGTGATTTCATTTTTAAATGAGAACTAACTTTATTGCACACAAGTATTGCTATTGTTTCTCATGGTTAAATGGTTACAATTATTTCTATCTAACACTAATAATTCTATTCAGTTTCGGTCTGGCTTTATAGCATATCAGCCATTACAGGTTATTTAATTAAAAAATATCTTTATACGTATATATTAAATATATATATGATTGGAATGACATTTTGTTGATTACATTTTGAAATGAGCTTAAGCTAATTTTTTGCACACTGTGAAATGCTTTCAAGTATTACTATGTAATAATAACAATTTAATATCATTCATTTGTTTGCACTCATTTGAATTGATATGCGATACAAGTATTGCTATTGTTTCTTCCGTTAATTGGTTTCATTATTGCCGTCGATCATTAGTTTTTATATTCAATAGTATTTATTTGTTGGCACAGTTAAATGCTATGAATCACTAACAATACCATTAAACATCCCTCATTTATTTACTAACCATAAAATGGTCAAACAGCTCTATTTCTAATAATTCAAATTTGCATAAATCATTTGTTTGCACAAAGTTTAAATTTTAAACAGTTCTATTTGACCCATAGGTAGGCGTTAACACTCCGATCAAAGTGGATCTGGGTGTGATGGCAATGAAAGTACTCTATATACCTAAAAGCTAGAGCACTACTGGAGCTTCATCATCAGATTGTTTAATGTCATATCCAGGTCACTCGGATTGGATCAGAGTTTTGTAAAGATTGATGAGTTTGCTGGTGTGTGCCCCATGCTGAGCGGACTATTATACGGAAGATATTGTAAGATTTATGGTATCTGTTTTTCACTTACATCAAGTGAGCGATGAAAGTTTTTATTGAAACATCCTCAGAATATTTGAAATAGATCAGTAACAAGAATATCCGTTCCGTCTATCTTTTGTGTAGTGTCGCTACAGTTTTCTCAAACTGACAAAGATGCATGCGTCAAGTTTTGCTTTTGGGGAACTGAAAAACATTTGTCTTTGCCCATAGACTTATTTTCTGAATGCCTTGTTGCATATGATATTCTGCTGTGAGCAAGTATTTAGATGTGGAAGTGATTCAGAAGTCAATAGAGAAGTAGTCCTAAATTCAAGAATTGAGACACTTTGTTAATTTTCAGATTGAACAGGGTCATTGACAGCATAATTGGTTAAGGGACATATTCTTCATGCTTTTCGAAGTTAGAAAATGTTGCTCCTATTCAGATTCGGAATTTCCCGTCCGAGAGAAAATTCTAACTGAAATTGGGCAATCTACCTCGCAGCCCCGGGCTGTGTAGGTCTTTCATTATACCGAATTTGTACGTAGTCCCGTAAGCCTTTTCTAGAAGACTGCTATGAATATTTTTTGGATGTTTGCCTCTCTTATGGGAGTTTCTAATTTGACCACATGATTCTCTTTCTGAATCTTCATTGAGAATTGTTGATAAGGTTGTGGAATTCGAGAAAGCGGACCAATCTTTTCCTGATCGTCCGCTCGATACTTCTGCAAAAGCAGCTAGTTAGTATTATATGGCAGTAGTTAGCTGGAATTGAGTTGTCTCTCTCTAGTATAGGGATGGCTGTTGCTATTTTCCATGATTCTGGGAATCTCCTATTTATCCAGATGTTAAATATTTTTCGAAGATAGTTCGGTGAATTTTTTGGTTGATGTTCAAAGAAAGTCATAATCAATTTCATCATGGCCGACTGCTGTTGTGTAATCTTTGGATGGATTTTAGTTCTTTCGGTGTAAAGAGTTGGTTGTATTTTTCAGAAATGTTGGATTTGAAGTTGAGTTTTTGTTATTCTGCGTTCATTTTTTAAAGTAAGGAAACGTTGATTAGAATTGTCGAGAGATGCATTTACTGAAACTGTTTCAGCTAGTGTGTCTGCCTTGTTTTTCTTGGTCGTTGCTTCTGTTTTGTTTTCGTGGGGTGTTTCAAAGTAGTTGGTTGAGTTTTTCCTTGGTTTGTTTTAGTTTGATGGCATATCAACCTATATAGGTTATTTAACGCCAAATCCATTTTTATGTAAATAATCTGTTCTATTGAAAACAGTTCAGTTTAGCATAAGTACACAGTTTAATTGTCAAAAACATTTTCATTTCAAACTATTCAAGCAGTTATATGTAATAATTCGGTTAAGTGTAAATACAGTTTTAATGTCGGAAAACAGTTCTATTTAAAATAATTCAGTTAAGCATGATACGGTTTAATTGTCAAAAACGTTTCTCTTTCAACCTATTCAGTTTACTCAATTCATTTTAGCATAAGTATGCTGTTAGTTCTATTTAACCCATAGATCGGGCCCTATCAGGTGCTACCATTCCGGGCCAGAGTGGACCTTCGGAGCGATGGCAATGAAGGGGTACTCCGCATTCCCAAGGCTCCAGCACTGCTGGAACCTCAGCATCATATTGTTTAGTGTCATATCTAGGACACTCGTTGTGGGGGTGTCTTACCCCTCTGCAGAAAAGCAGTCGGTGTATTCTACAGCCCCAGCCGACTGGGCATTGACTTTTTTCCGGAGATTCTCCTAATCCTCCTCTGCATAGTGTTTGTTGAGGTGGAGGAACCAAACTGGTTGACGTAGTTATCCAAATTTTCTTTTTGGTTTACTTCATGATTTTTTCGTGTTTTTTTTTTTTCTTCCTAGGGAGTTTGAAAGCATTAAGATTAATGGTAGTGGGTTCTTTATTAAATGATTGTAAGACCGCCTTATGAAGGTGGATTGCTGTTCTGTAGTCATAGTTAAAGCAGGAAGTAGTTATTTAAGGCTGAGGTTTTTACTATGATTTCCTTTGCAATTGAGATTAGGGTTTTAGTGAAATTCTTTGTTATGTTTATAATGCTTGGGTATTGTATCCGTGATTATTTGCAGAGACTTAAAAACAACTTCCCAGTTTGTTTTATCTATTTTCCTATGAGAGATTATATCCTCATAGAGTGGTTGCAGACTTAGAGGATGATTGGGAAGTAGCCGCTGCCGCAGAGATCGTTATATACCTTCCAATCATAGTCCATGTAAATTATGGGATCGCATTGTTAAATATATTGCTGAGTTGGAGCTGTAAATGGGTTGAGGTAGGTATTCGGTTTATTTAGGGTTGGTAATTTTATTGGCTTTCAGGATCTCCCATACAGTGCTATGACTGTTTTGGTCGCTCAGTATTCGGAGGAAATGTAGAGATTTGTTCAGTTAAATAATTTTAGTTTTGCTTATGGGTTCGTGTGGTGGAATGTAAATAGAGCTGTGGTTTATTGGCTTCTGTAATGTTGCTTTGACAGTGATCACTTGGAGTTCTGTTGATTTGGTGTTGAGGTATGTCTTTCCTAACCAGGATCGAGACTCCTCTATAGGTTCTGTTTCAGTTTTTCTTAATGTAAATGCATTGTTTTTAGTGTTAGCAGGATTTGTTTCTATGAGAAATCTTTCTTGAAAGCAAACCATTTTGTGGTTCTGGTAGATCAAAAGATGTACTTCTTCGTAATTGCAATCTATTCCTCTGTAATTCTACTGATGGTTGAGCTTCGAGTTTTCCTTGAATAGTTTGAATATATTATATTTGATCGGGGTTATTTTTCTTCGATTTGTCTTTATTGATTTTTGAATTTTCGCTGCCAATTATTTCTGAAATATTAAATCTGTTTTTAATGTCTATTTTTGACGCTGAAGTATCTGTGGGTTGATTTGGAATGTCGACGCTCTCAGTCCTTCCCGTCCAGATGATAATGGGGCATGATCGGATTTGGACTGTTGGGAGCGTTCTAATTTAGCTTCATTATTTGGTTCGGGAGTTGAGATATAGGATTTCAGAAGTTGTTAAGTTTATGTAGGCGGGCAGTTTTTAGATCTATGTGCGTTTTGTTTTTAGTTGTTTTTTTTTTCTATTTTTGGAGGAGTGGTTTCTTTTTGAGAGGTAGATTTTGTATATGCTTTCCCTTGGATTAATTCCGACAATTTTTCTTTAGTGTTACTGTCTTCATTGCTTATATTTACTTAACTTTGAAAGATTGTAGGTGTATTAGGTGCTCCTAAAGCTTTTGCCAATCACTTTATTCCTGTAGTATTTGCCCTATATTTATTCTCTAAGTTATTTTGTCTGACTAGATCCACCCTCACTGCAACAGAGGCGTAAGGGTTATCTCCAATATAGGACCCAACAATGTTCCTAGTTTTAAAAGGGTCACATTTCCTTTGTGCTTCACCTCTAATATTTTCCTCTCTTATAAATTTCACACATTCTGAGAAAGCAGGACGGTCTTGTCGTCAGTTTAGACATAAAACTTCATTTGAGCTATCTTACTGTGAGATCCGGGTCCTTTTCACTACACTTTGTACATGTTTTTAATCCAATGCAACCTTCCTTATGGTGGCCATGTTTTTGGCATTTGAAGCACCTCATGGATATTGGGATATATCTTTCAGCCATCTCGAAGCAATGCCGGATATTCACTTCCTTGGTTATATAGGGTTGATTAAAAGTCAGGAAATATGCGTTCGTCTGGATTTTCTGTCCGCTTTTTTTACTATAATTCTTTTTAATCGATTTGTTCAATCATATATGTGAATAAGCTTTATACTTGTTTGTGTTGAAGGTCTTCATCTTGATATTTTCAGCCTGCCTCTGCTGTCTATTTCGACAAGAAAGTGTCTGTTCCTTGTTTTTTCCCACCTTCATTGGCGTAGCTCTAGTTGATAAAACTTATCTTAAAAGTAAAGAGGAGAATTTTGCTGGGCAGACTTCCTCTAAAAATTCAATAACTGAATCTGTGGAAGTTTACCACCTCATTCTCTGAGTCTGAAAGGTCTTTTTTTAAAAGGCATTTGTAATTTTATTTTTTCGCTGGCCCTGTGCTTCACCACCAGCCTCGGAGACAAACTTGAGTTTAGAATGTACCAAGGAGCTAATGTATTCGCCTTGGTTGAGCCTGGGATACACTACCAGTATATTCAAGTCAGGAGTAAGACCTTTCATCATCATCATGATGTCGTGCCGCCAGCACGGATATCCCTGACCCTCTCTCGCCACTTATCCCTATTATCGATCGCCCCCGGCAGGTCTTCAGGGTTACATCCTGTGTCCTCACATAGCTGCTGTATGTATGTTCGAGCTGGTCGTCCTGCTTTTGCATAGTTTTCGTGATGGGTTTGGTTTGTTTTGGTTTTATGGCATATCAACCTTTGTAGGTTATTTAACGCCAAATCCGTTTTTATGTAAATAATCTGTTTTATTGAAAACAGTTCAGTTTAGCATAAGTACACAGTTTAATTGTCAAAAACATATCCATTTCAAATTATTTAAGAAGTTATATTTAATAATTCAGTTAAGTGTAAATACAGTTATAATGTCGAAAAACAGTTCTATTTGAAATAATTCAGTTAAGCATAAGTACGCAGTTTAAGTGTAAGTACGGTTTAATTGTCAAAAACATTTCTATTTTAAGCTATTCAGTTTACTCAATTCATTTTAGCATAAGTATGCTGTTAGTTCTATTTAACCCATAGATAGGGCCCTATCAGGTGCTACCACTCCGGGCCAGAGTGGACCTTGGAGCGATGGCAATGAAGGGGTACTCCGCATTCCCCAAAGCTCCAGGACTGCTGGAACCTCAGCATCAGATTGTTTAGTATCATATTCAGGACACTCGTTAGGTAGGGGATCTTACCTTCTGTGGTGGTGCAGTCAGTGTATTCTACAGCCCCAGCTGACTGAGCAATACACAGATTTAAATGTCAGACAGTTTTATTTCAGATAATTCAGTTCAGCACAAGTACACAGTTTAGACGTCAAAACAGTTCTATTTTAAGCAATTCAGTTTAGCATAAATACGCAGTTTTAATGCAAAAATCTGTATAGTGAAAGAAGCACGGTTTTGTTCTATTTAACCCATAGATAGGACCCTTATCAGGTGCTACCACTTCGGGCCAGAGTGGACCTGGGAGCGATGGCAATGAAGGGGTACTCCACATTCCCCAAGGCTCCAGCACTGCTGGAACCTCAGCATCAGATTGTTTAGTGTCATATACAGGACACTCGTTGGGGGGTCTTACCCCTCTGCAGAGAAAGAGTCGGTGTATTCTACAGCCCCAGCCGACTGGGCAATTTTCGTGATGGGAGGCATGTGACCGTATAGTTGGTGCCTTTGGGGTGTTACCACCAGGACTTGTTCAATATTGCTCGCAACGTTCTTGTGTAATTGCCGTCTAGCTTCTTTTTCAGCCCTTTTGTTAGCGTCCAAGTTGTGCATCCATATAGCAGTATTGATATGACCGCTGCCTGGAAGAAGCTGCGTTTCTTTTTATCGGTCAGGTTTGATTTCCATATGATCGAGAGCCTATCGATAGCTATCCATGCTTTCGTTAGCCGTGTGTCGATGTCTTTTTCGGTTGATGAGACGCTGCTTCCTAGGTAGGTGAATTTGTCTACTAGTTTCAGAGAGGGTCCGCTCTGTCTTGTGTGGAATGTCACCTGTTTGGTTATAACACATATATTCAGTGTTTTGTGCATTGACATGGAGGCCAACGCCTGCGGGTGCTCGTTCTAAACTATGCAGTAGTGTTTCGGCTTGGTTGGGAGTATTCGCCAGTAACGCTATGTCATTTGCACAAATGCCCATTGTTTTAAAAAACGTTGACCTAAGACTAACTAAATAGTCTCTTAGCATTGAGTTTTTCAATTGTCTGTCACGATTCGTCCTAAAAATCTTGTTAGGATAAAAATACTTTAATTCACTACTTCATTCAGTTTGTTCTACTCTTGAGACCTAACATACCTGAATGAATCTTTCATTAAAATAAATAGGATTAATGCATTATATGATGATGATAGTTGGATTAGAGAACAATATAAATGTCAATAAGTATCCCATGACTGATATAAAGTATATCTTATTTTACAATATAGATTCCAGTAGGATACCATTTGAAACTAAGTTGAATAAATAGATAGCATCTTCAAGTAAAAAGCCTCATGGATAGAACGTGAGCTCATTTGCTTGCTGCAGAAATGAATACTGAGTTATTTGAACATTTTTTTTGGTTGTTCAGAAGTTTTCTCAGAAATTCATGAACTATGCATTCTCTGGAAGAGTTGCATCTTAAATAAATTCCTAAGGAGACCAAAAAAGAAAATAAAAAATAAGCGATTATATTCTTTCAGAAAATAGAAAAAGAAACCATTGATGAGTGGAGAAATGTCATTTAGACAGATGAATCCAAATTTGAATTGTTTGTTCTGTGTCGAAAGCAGTAGGAGTGAAGAAGAAATGTTTTATTTACACTATGTTATTCTATATGTGAGGCGTGGTAAATCCAATGTCATGATGTGTTGATTGATTCTCTGTTGAATAGGCTGGAGACATCTGTTTAATGAATCTTATAATGGAAACAAAGCATCTAGGATCAGATTCAAATCAAGCATGAGGAACAAAATAAACTCGGATTTATTAATCATAAGATTTATTTTGTAGTAGACGATGATCCGAAACACACGGTTAAGCTGCATAGAAATTCTTTTCCAAACAAAGAAAAGGCAATATATTTTCACATCATATACCAGCCTCTGTCCGGAACAGTTTAGGATTCGGCCTTTGACTAGCCATGAAAGAATTTTCTGAATTTCTATGATTTCCTACGAACCATCATCGTCTTTATGCTCTTAATTTTAAAAGGTTTATCATGATGAATAATTAACATGATACAAACAAGTATACATGCACACTTATAACAGAAAACTTATCCTTCTGTCTCTCACTGTGTGTGTGTGTGTCTCTCTTTCTCTCTCTCTCTCTCTCTATATATATATATATATATATATATATATAAGAGAGAGAGAGAGAGGGGGGAATGTGTGTGTTTTGAACATTATGCAGGAGAAAGCGCAATAAATTCATTCACTACTCTATAATAACATTAAAATAAACTTAATTTAACAATAGCACACTCCTTAATTTGGTTAACGTGCTTGGATATGTAAATGCTTTTTCGTAACAGATTATATACATTATATGTTGTGTATATAATAATCATGTGTTCTTTTGTCGTTTACTGGGTATTGCCTAGAATTGTTGAGAGACTTTAGAAAGCAGTACTTTAAAGAAAGTAAAATTAAACGTAAGAAATATAACCGTACCAAATCAAATATTTAGGCCTCAGTCAAGCGGAAGAAAAAGTAACAAATAGGATTATACTTTCCCAATTCGTGGGTGACAAACTGCTTGATTTCTTTGATACCTTTTATGGTGGCAATTTTGCCAAATTTGAATCTCGTATCAATCAAGCCGGGCGCCGAGGATGTCAAACTGTCGGGATACGAGACTATTTTAGACAGATTCGTCGTAACAGTTGTAAAAATTGCAGAATTGGGAGTTACTGGCCTATGCTACATTTCTACTTCCGAAGATTTGCATAAAGGCTTCTCGCCTAAACATCTTACTGACGACAAAGATAAGTCCTAAAATGGTCACACAAGAGTGGAGGGATTAAAAAAGGTTAGTTCGTCTGTAGCTGCCCGAGAATTAGTTAGGAGCTTATATTTCGGAAATAACAATTTATGAAACAATAAGACCGTTTCTTTATGGACTCGAAAATGTCAACATAGATCTTTTGCTTTTGAGACCGTTTGTAAAATAATAAGGGACGCCCTGGTTAAAAATCGAAACGTATCAGGAGAAAATCGCTTACGTGTTATGATTAGCGAAAGAGAACTCAAATGAAAACGCTATAAGACAGTGGTTACGGGATAGGAGGCTGGGAGGAGGTGGCCGGACATGAGGAGGGAAAGAGAATCAGTTGGACACCAGACACGACGATAAGATTCCCCAAAAGTTACAGCCCCATTTTGGAGTGAGCTCTGAAAAGTGGTCTCTCACTCCGACACGAAACTGTGAGGACGGAACCTACGAGGAAGCACGTGTGAGAACTAAAAGAGAAAACGTGGAAGAAAATTCAAGGTCTGTATACGCTCTTTCTCCTAACGACATTTTGTTTCTTTTTCTAGCAAATACAGTCGACTCAGTTATACTATTTCTCTTCTTGATGACTACTAAGATGTGCAGTAGCGAATAAACTTTTGTATTAGCGAACCAAGACGAGTTTTTTTCTGTGCATTCGTCACTTTTCTAACGGTGGAGTTATCACGATGTCCGACTGCCACTTAGTGTGTAGTTCTACTCTCGTGGGCACGTCAGATACGTGATGGTGGTAGCGTCCATGTAGTAGAACAAGTGTTTGAGACTGCACCAGCAGGAACTTCCATTTGAATACTGTAGCGTTGCAAGTTTCTACTTGTGACATGTAACGTTACAACTGTACAAATCGTGTGTAACGGTGCAAAATTGATAGAAAGATAATGGTCGGTATGGTTTGATGATTATGAGGAAATGGTTCTAAATATTTCAAGCAATGATATTGTTTGAAATAAATAGTTGTAGTAATAATATTGTAAAAAAGATAGCGCTTCAAGTAACTATTCTTAACAACTTATTTTCACAATTATATGGTTTAAAGTATTTTCATCTAATAACTATATTGTGCACATAATATTTTAGTTCAAAGTATTTCAAGTGATATGTTTGCGTGTAAGTAATTTACCATCTCTCAGGACACTGAGTCCTCTCCAGGGGACCTAACTAGTGCGACAGCCAATAGGGAAGGGTGGAAAGAGAGAAAGAGAGAGAGAGAGAGAGAGAGAGAGAGAGAGAGAGAATCCGTGTAATTATCTTGCCTTGAAGATGATGATAACCGTTAGCCCCAAAGCAAAACTGAAAATGGCGAAGCAGTTGTTTACAGAAACGACGCAATCTGGGAAAAATCGTTATTCTGAGGAAATTTTACAACCAATCATCCACGGACTGGGGCAGAAACAAAGGAAAAATTACCAGCAAACACAGTATATCAAGCGAAAAAAAGAAAAAAAAATATAACGAAAATTACAAATGACCACTGTCCACAGATTAAATATACATAGGGAAAAAATACAACGAGGTTATGTACTGATGTTTTTTATATTATTCTAAGGAGAATGGGACGGTAAAATGCTCTGTTTGTTCGAGGCGATCTCTTGTTAAAGCTTAACAATGACTGACGTATCCGTCTGATAATGTGCATTTTTCTGCTGAAACAGATACATGCAAGGAAAACCAAATTGAGAGAAGCATATAGGAAAAAAAAATCTCAGGGGATTGCTAAGCGAAAAATGGCTCAATGTTTATAATATTGAACTGTGTCAGAGACACAGATCGGCGGATTACAAAACACGCTATCATAACGTTTCCTATAATCAGTTGGTGACACATTGACCTTCTTGTGGAAACAACTTAACGTAGCAGCTAGTAAGGATGCAATCAAAAGAAAATATCAGCAACAAAGTGTAAATGGCATAAGAGAAACATGTATAATTCTCACTGGGGGTGAAAACGCATAATTGGTTCGATGGATATTGAAATAAAACAATAAGAATAGCTGTTACACTTGGTTATCAGTTTAGTCGGTGATTGCTATTGATCATTTTATGTGTATGGAGGATGCTGTTTTAATGATACAATTTTAGAAAAAATATTGTTTTTGAGCTGATATGGCTCTTTTATACCGTCCTAGTAGACTAGAAGATATTCGTTCCAGGACTGAATGTCCATATTGGATTCTTATGATTTTGTTCTTGTTAAATAATAGATAAGCAGTATGTATTATTTGAAATTTAGTGTAAAATTTGAACAAGTGAATAAGAAAACATTCAGAAATGTTTGCTGAAATGGGTGTGAGTGACAGGTAAAGACCTCGAGATGAATTTGCGAACATAGCTGTCATTGGATAATCCCAGTTAGATGACAGAGGATTGAAATTTAACTAGTTAGTCCAGCGGAATCGACGCGAACACAGACTAAAAATGGTAAGCTCATATTTTTTCAGCCTTATACAAAGAGCCAACTGGGCGGTTTAAACATGTTTTATGTATGAAAATATGTCTTATATAAGAAATAAATAAAATATGTGTACACAAACGTATCTTATCTTTTATTATGAAAAATATATTCTGTCTCCACAATAAACACACCGACGTTAACTGAAAGTTTTATAATTCCCCTATATTAAAAGTATTTCGGCTGTTTTCGGAACCGTTTTTTAACGCTTATTTTTTACGTTGTCAAAGATCTTTTAGTAAACTAGATTAGCAAATATACGAAAGATAATAGAATATCTGTTTTTTTAGTGTTTCAAATCTCACTTGAAGACATGTGTATATGTGAGGAATTCACTTGCTAAAGTGCTAATATATCTACATGTCTAAACAGTTTTTTAGGATTCTAGACCAAGAATAGATAACATTTTACCAGAAGTGTGTGACATAAGGGCGGCCTAATACTTTAAAAAATTCAAGTTAATTTTACGTATAAGGTACTTCGCTATGGCAAAAGGGTCAATTTAACACCCAGTTCCAAAGTTAATCTTCCTCGTTATTTTTGCTTGCCCTGGGTCCTGTGGTACCAAAAACATTAGTTGTGAACTTATCCCAATTATACCAGACATCACAACAAAACTAAAAGAAAAAAAAAAAAGAAAAAATGGAAATTTGAATTTTTTGGTGTCTATAGGGGTAGATAAGAAAGCATTAAAGCCAAACACTCCCCGTTTCTGTTGATTTTGCATCATTTTATTGGGTTCTGGTGATTCTTTCACACAATTTAGCTGTAATTAAAAAGAAACAAAACCTGGAAACAATAATTTCCCTAAAGGCGGAATAATCAAATTTATGCGAAAATATCAAAATTTCAAGTCCAACAAACACACAAAAACTTATATACACATCAAAGTAAACTTGAGAGTAGTTTTCCTTTAGCCTTGGGCCCTTTTAAACTGGAAAATCTTACGAGCAACTATTTTATTTGCACTTTACTAAACGCAGCAGTTTTTAATACATCCCCTTAATAGCGCAAAAATGATTATCTTAGAATAACTTAGAATTTCAGAACACTTACTTCTCTTTCAACTGACCATTTTCAATAAACATGTTATGTTTTGTAGGATGATTACAATTATATTATACATTATCATCATTGGTAATAAATTAGATATCTGATGATATCATCTGCTGGGCAAGTGTAAAACAAGAGTGTTTAAAGGAAAAAACTAATTTCAAATACCACAAACAAGAAATTGAATTAATTTTATGAGGATAAATCAAGGTAAAAGATGTTCGCATAATTAGAGGGTATATATTATTTTTTATAGTGTATCTCATTGGCCTGTGGGTAGATTGTTCGCCAATGGACTGAGGTTCAATCCCCGGTTGGGTCATACCAAAGACTTTAAAAATGGTACTTGATACATCTTTGCTTAACATTCAGCATTATAAGGTACGTATCAAGGATAAAGTGGAGAAATTAAGGGGAAGGAATAGCCCTCTCCCCTACACCTCTGTGTAATAGCTATTGAAAAGGGAGCATTTAGGTCACCCTCGACTAAAGGTCGCCAACTTTACTTATTGTCATAATAAACAAAACATTCAATGATGAAAATGTACAATTTAAATTGTGAGCTTTACATTCTCTATTGGGTATAATTAGATTTAATATTGAGTTCATAGCTTTATTTTTTCATTGAAAATTTTGAGTATCTCTCAAAAGATATACTTAACTTATTCGTCAAACACTTCGCTACAATGGTCTGTGTCAGTTTTTATTTCGTTTAAATCTTCATGATCGTCAGCATTATTATTTTCAAATTCACGCTTAAGCTTTTATATTATGGTGTCACTAATGAGGTATCATTTCATCATTTTTTTTCTTCCAGTTCATCCGTCACCAATGACATATGGGGTCAGGTCTAGCAATATGTACCAGTTTCCAGGAACCAAATTTGTAGCGAACACGATTCTGAAGTTCCTGCAATGTTTCAGTGGTAGATGATAAAGCATTCAAGACAGAATTTCTTGAGATAGTCAGAGTTCATGTTCCTACCTCATGTTACTTATTAAATGAAGAATCTCGGTTCATTAACATTTAAAATCCCTTATTCACATAGAGAACACGTGTTTTATTTCTCATTACTCTCCTAACTGAATACTTCCTGGAAGTACTTGTGTTTTTAACAAATTTTTTGGGGTTCACTTTCGTCGCCTCCTTAAATGTACTAATCTTTTTGCTGTCATTGAAAGGAATGAAGACTTCACGAGTATATCAAATATTTTGTTTTAGTCATGGGAGGCTGTATGCATCTTGTAAATGGTTGCATGAATTTATTGGTGGATGTATGCATCTTATATGGATATAATCCCTCAGAATATACATATAACCGTCCAACAAATATCTACAGCCATCAATAAATGTTTTTCATTGAACTACAGAACTCCAAAATCATCAAGGAATTTTAATTTTGGGACATGTAGTGATGCAATTCCTTCCTAACCCATAGCCTATATCTAATAGATAATCAACTACATTCGTATGTAATATTAAAATAACCTAAAAAGGTTGATATGTCATAAAACCCAACTATCCGACCTAACTGAAGTAAAAGACATTGCTACTATTGAATGAAAATAGTTAAAATCATGATTGTTAGAATAATATAGTAATACTTGCAAAGCATTTGTATTATACAGCAATACGTAAAATCATATAAAAGAAATGTTCTGTGAGATTTCAAGTAAAAGTAAAGTTAGCAACCGCAGTCGAGGGTAACCCGAAAGCTCTTTTTCAATAGCTACTACACTGAAGTGTAGGGACAGGCGTTACTCCTTTCCCGTGATTGCTCCATTTTACACTTTATCAGTACCTTATAATGCTGAATTTAGGCAAGCCGGCATCAAGGACCATTTATTGAGTCTTTGGTATGACTGGACCTGGGATTCCACCCCGGTCCCCCGTATCATTGGCGAACACTCTAGTGGCAAAAATAAGTGAATCTTTTCATGAGGCTCCAGTAATCAGTATCCAGTCTGAGTTTAACGGCAAAAATTCTGACCTATAATTTTCAAAACAAGAAAGAAAACCTCAATATTTCTAATAATATTCATTCATTAGCAATTTGCGGAGGTAAAAGAAACAAAAACTATTATAAAGAAAATTTATAATTTTTAGTAATGTATGTGCGCACGTGCACTGTAAAGACACCATAGTAAAAAATGTCCACTCATATATAAGTGGGATTGTAAATCTTTTATGGCATATCAACTCTTAAAAAAACTTTTTTAGAAAAAAATATCGTAAAACATTTTTCTTGCCTATTACCGAAGTTCGGAAATAGTTGAGAACAATAAAACAATAAAAAAGAAATATTCTTCTTTGTACAATCATTTGAGTATGTGTGTATGCATATATATGATAAGTGTGTGCATATGAGAAAAGGAAAATTCTAAGAAAAAGATGATAGCACCAGAAATGATTACCGAGGAAGATATCCTTATAGCCATACATGTCAGTTTAATTTTTTTCGCTGACTCCTCTTTCTACAAACCTCACAGAATGTAAATTTGTCCATTCACACATGAATCGCTTTCTCTCATATATATATATATATATATATATATATATATATATATATATATATATAAAGTAGAGACACCTTTGGTGATTATAGTCGGGGAACTAAGTGAAACTGCAAAACAACGAAGGACCCTTTTCGTCCGGTACTTTTCAAGTTGAGGACACCGGAAGATTTAAATAAAAACGGGGTATATATCCATAATATATGAGTAGAATGGCCAGATAGAGGGGTGGAAATTAAGTAACCCCTGTATCCAGAAGTTCCCCAAATATATTAAGAGTGTGACTGCTTAACTGTCTGCACAGAGAGGGGCGATTCATAGAGATATAAATGGTCTCTAGAAATTTGAGATGGAATTTATTTCTTGCCTTGTATGAAAATGAGAGAGAGAGAGATAGAAGTACACTTCTACTATGCATTCGGCAACGAAGATTTTCTTCCTGGGGTAAAAACGCCTGTTTTAGAGTGAATCGAATACACTGATATCAAATCTGTATTCGGACTTATTATAACCCTTCAGACTATAATATAATGTATAGTGTATATGGAGGTGCCCGTGGTGTAATGGTTATCGTCGTAGGAAATGGACACGGCGACACGAGTTCAAGTCCTGGACGAGACTGATTGCATTTCACATAGCACTAATGCCCTTGGGAAAGGTATGAATCCATATATTCTCCTTCCAGCTATGGGTAAAAAGTAGGACAAACTGGTTTCTTTAGCCTTGGAGAGGTAACTAGTCTAGGAGAAGGAATACTCTGAATTCAAACCTGTTAAACTCCGCTTAAAAATTGACCTTGCGTCATATCCTGCCCGAGCGGAGGGGTTGGTAAATATGATAATATAATGTATAACATGTTGGTCGAGACGAAAAAATATTTTCCATTTACGTCTCTATATCAAACTCAGCCTCACTAAGAACTTTCTATTTTCTGTAATTTTAGTATTGTTCCAGTGAAGTGAGATCGTAGTATTAAGAGCCTATGTGGACCATATGTATCTGTCTGCACTTCAATTATGTAGACTACGTTTTTTTTTTTGAGTCGCAGCTTATCAAAATAACAAAACAGAAAATTAAATGTATCAAAACACCTATACGAATGTAACGAAGGTGAATTTAAAATAATGTCCATATACTAAACTAACGACTAAACGCTACTTCAAATAAAAGAAAAGAAAGTTATTAATAGATTTAAATTAAAAGCTGAATTAAACATGAATCATATACACACAAAAATGGACACAGACACACACACACACACACATATATATATATATATATATATATATATATATATATATATATAGATAGATAGATAGATAGATATAGATAGATAGATAGATATCTCCACAAAAATTGTATTTGTAAAAATAATCATCAGTATATTTGAGATCACACAACCAGACACAAACTATTGAAAAAATACAACCCGACACATACACACACACGACGAAAAAATTTATCAAATATCAAAAGCAAATGAGGGGTAAAGCAGACTAAGGTAAACACACTCTAAGAAAAAGAGAGGAGTAACTTCCATATAAACCCATAAGCAACTGAAAACCATTCAAACTGTAAACGAGTGAGTTCAAGTCTGATTCAGTACCTCATTAACAAAGCCTTTACCTTATATGTTCTCTGACCAAAGCAACAAGCTGGAAACGTGTATGTAAGAACAAATAACTCCTAAAAAAATAGAAATCTATTCGTGAATCTACTGCTTCTAATATTACCATTAAATATCCCACAAGGGATTCTATGCCAATTAACCAACAGAATCTTTGACATCACACACACACACAAATTTATTCATGCTTTGTGATTCTTAGATTTTTGGATTATCCCGCAGGAACTTCTCTTTATTCATTCTAAGATTGGCTAGCAGACCATTATAAGTGATTTGATTCTTACTGAGAATCCAATATTTCTGAATTAGTTTCACAACAAACCTAAAGTTAATAATTACAGGGAAAAACGGTTCTTTGCATTTTGAAAGATTCAAATTTTTTAAAAAAGATTTTTGATCCTGCATACTCTTATGCAACGCAGCAATAAGCTGTAATGTTACAGATGGCAAATGTGTTGAGTCTCCAAGTGCAAACATTTGCAAGGTGTGGTGACATTTTTGTTGACCTCAGAAAGAAAGGAAGTGTTAATGTCACTGAGGACAAAACTGTATAGTCGGTGTTGTTCCCGCATCCGGAGGTTGGCGGGTAACAGATCACATGACAAGTGAAGGATCGCGTGATAGACAAAAAGAACACTGGAGACAAGATAGAGGATATTCAGTCCAAACCTGCTCATTGGCTGAAATACATGCGTCGGGAACTGATCAAATATTTGAGACGAGAAGATCAGAATTTTTTATTACTTGCAGCCAACTGCACGAAAAACACTCACCGCAAGAACCAAAGATAATAAAAGTGTAAAAATTATTTTTTAAAAAGTTGTGTTCTTTCTACTGGCACATTATAAAACATATAGTGTTTAAAAAATATAGAATTCTAGTCAAGAACAAGTAACAGCAAATACAAATCAGCTGTCAATTCTACTCTTTAACAGAAGAATTGTTTTTTTTTTCAATGACTAATTCAAAAGGAAATAATATATTCTTGAAAGTAAATCGACAGCTTAATTAACTGAATGATGCCTTTTATTGTAATTCCGATAAAGGAAAACATAAAACTGGGATAGAAATTTCTTCCATACTTAAAAATTGTATACAGTTCTGTGCCTCCAAGAAAGTAGAAGACGAATAGATGAAGACGACGTTACACATATCAGGGGCTTTTCGGACGTTTCTTCTCGAACATGTGTGTGTGTGTGTGTGTGTGTGTTCGTCTGTTTTTGCTTTTGGCCTTTCCAAATAATTGTTTTGTTATTTGTCGCTCCCTATTTTACCATGAATGCCATCATCTCTTTTGCATTAACCAAGGCACCTTCTTTCGATAGATAGGTTCAAACGTTTGCGATGATATGCTTTACATTTGGACACGCTGAAGGTCATCATCTCGATGTTTTCAGCCCGGCTGTCTATCTTGACAAGCAAGATTCTGTGATGTGTTTTTTTTACGTTTCTTAGGGTAGGTCTAATTGTATTGATCGTTTCTATTAGGAGGACGTCCTCCGAATAAATACATCTGGGCAAGTTTGCCGCCTTTTTCTCCGAGACAGATCTGATAGATTTTTAGTTTCGTTAGAAGATGCTATATGTGATATTTACTTTTTCGTTGGTCTTGTGCTCCATCCCCAACACCTGAGAGTAAACCTTGTGTTGGGAATATATCAAAGGGTAAATCTATTCACTATGGTTGAGACGGAGATTCCCTAGCAGTATACTCGAGTCCGGAGAAAGACACCAAGCTACTGTCAAATTCCGCTTTTTCGTAAACGATTTGGAATTCATTGCTATTTAACAGTGGTCAAAGTCCCATTCTCTCAACACATTTGCCCCTTATCCACCACCTTCAAACACCTAACAGATAAAGGTAGGGAACTTGCTACAAGTACAAGTTGAGGAATATCGTCAGAGCAAAAGAAATAGGTGCTAGAGCTAGACGTGACCTGACAATTAGTTGGACTGGGCCTTTCTGATCGCCCGTCAAGCTCAGTAAGGGCCAAAGTGATGTATTGCAAGTCACTTGCCGACTCAGTTGCCGGGCCAAGAACTGCTCAACCATCAGAACCCCATAATTTAAGCATCACGGGTCACCATCCACAGTCAACAGGTGGCCTCGTTGAGGAGGGTCTTACCCTTTTGCAGAGGTGCAGCAGTCCGATACAACTTCCGACAGGGTGGTTATAACTGTCAAATGGTTTCAAGTCTCTAATAATGACCCTTAGTAAGCAATTAAAGTTTCGAATAATTGTTCTTTATACAAATAATTTACGTATATATCGAATCAAATAATTCTCTTGAATACGAACAATTTTTAAACAAACCTATTAGATCAATACATAGAACCCTTACACAAACTACCTTTCATGTCCACCAAGTGGATCTAAAAGAAATGGCAATGAGGGAGTACTCCACTCTCCCTAGGTCTAAAATTCTGGACTATTAACATTAAATGCAGTTCAGTGACTTCTTAGGACACGACTTTTTTTGGGGGGGGGGTCTTACCGTCTACAGGCGATACAGTCAGCGTATTCTAAACTCCGTGGACAGATCGGGTGTTAAAGTTCGCCCAATCTAACTATTTTTTATTTGTACATCGGGAAGGACTGAAGTTACAGTTCAAGTAAACATTTTTAATATACTAATCGGATGCAGATATATTCACTGTAAACAATGGTATTCACAATGAGTCGAGAAGATTTTATTTATTCTCTACATTGATAACAGCTGGCGATTTGATATAAAGAAAAGAGAAGAAAAAAAACAACAACAACAGAAAACAAGAAAATGATGATATAACTAATGAGCTGAGCGTATTTCTAAGAAACGTTCTTGAAGGCCGTAGAATTACTTTAGCTAATTGTGTTACAGCATATCTAAGATAATGCAAATTCTTGATTTAGATAAA
Organism: Sepioteuthis lessoniana; assembly: GCA_963585895.1. Lineage (NCBI taxonomy): Eukaryota > Metazoa > Mollusca > Cephalopoda > Myopsida > Loliginidae > Sepioteuthis > Sepioteuthis lessoniana. The sequence continues at coordinate 100,855,944 of OY757912.1, forward strand.
AGGAGGAAAGGAAAAAAAAACGAAATATGTAAAAGTGAGCTGAGGAAACTTTAAAATCTTATACGATTTATAGTTAAAAAAAAAGAATATAAGGGTATATAACAAAAACAGTTCTCACGTGGTGCAACAGGGAGCACCCTATATAATTTGACTGTTCTTAGTGAATTTGATTCTCACAGAGAAGTTAATAATTCTCTCCTTGTGCTACTTAAAGGTCAAGTTTATTAAACAACTATGGGCACCCCAATTGTAACGGTTAAGAGCGTTCGATTCTCAGCAGCCTTGTGTTACGCCTAAGCTCAGCCAAATAAATAACTTGGAGAACCTCACGAAATGTAATGGTTAGCAAGCTATTCTAAGAACATTATAAGTAAGTCTTATTTTCACCGGGTAACTCATAATTCTAGCTTTGTACCACAACTAAGATAATCTTAGGTGAATATAATCGAACTTCTATTATAACTACAAAATTAAAAATGGTAGACAAAATAATATATACTATAATGATGTTGATAAAAAGTTTGATAAAAAAAAAAAAAGGAAACAAGAAAATTCCTGTCTGGATATTACTTACATTCGAGAAAGTCCTGATATGTTTAGGTGGAACCGTGTTTATAAGAGACAAAGATGAAGAAGAAAGTCGGAAAAATAATCATATTAATACATCAAATATCCCATCAGGGATTTAGACTAAAGCTTACATTGCCTTTTATATAACATTATGTAAGTGAGAATTTATTTTTGCTACATTTATCGTGTTATTCTTTATCACTTATGTTCTACATGTCTTTTTCTTTTACAGCATCTGGTTAGAATGAGAAAACTCATTATGCTATGCAAGATCTGACCTTTAACGATGAAACTATAGCACAAAAAAAAAACGACCAGCGAATCTATTCTTCACCTTTTGTTTTCTCCTTTAAACAGAGTTAATAATTTTTCGCATTACTTCATTCCATTTGTTTTATTTTATGTTACATTCTAAAGTTGTGATATAAATTTTCTCTCAGTGAAGATTTTACTTAAAAAATACTTTTCGGAAAATGTGCTGTGAGAAAATTCGTCATAATTGTTTAACGAGTATAAGTACCTGTTTAAAATTTAACATATTTTAAAGAATGCTTGCTTTAATAAATATCTATCAAATATTTTTGAAGTTTAAGTCCTGAAAGAGGCTGTTTACATTTTACTTCCTGAATAACCTGATTTCATCGTTTGTACAAACAACTAGGGTCAAAACAAAAGAGCATTTTTGCTCTCTTAATTTGTGTTTATTTACCCAGAGCTTCCTGAGAAGGGTCACCGTGGTGTAATGCCTCAAGTGCCAGACTTCAGTCGAGAAGTAAACTCCCCCGCTCAATTATGCTCACTTTAGGATTATACTCTTGAGAAAAATATAAACTCTTATTTCCTCGACTTTGAGTTAAATTCCATCACTTCTGTTCATCTAAAAGAGCTGGCTTTGGCTTTAAATAACCTACTAAAGTTGACATACGTTTAAGACAAAGAAAGCAATCAAGCATGTTCTCTTGGCGTAGTAGTTAACGTGGTGGACCGCAACATCTTAGTGAGTTCGAACACTAGTTGTGCTGTAATATTCACTTTCATATTAATACCCTTGGAAAGGTTATTACCCTTCTTATCCCCCAGCTATAGTTTAAATAGTGCCACTACCGTTCTTTTATAAGGGTACCTTTTGCATAAAATATAACTCACAAAGTTTAATATGACATTAAACAAAATGAAAAACTGAGCCTGCCATTTTAAGTAGATTATGAAACTATGTCAATTTATAAGAGGAGTCATTCAACGTTTTCCTTCCCCCATACTGGTTTCTTGACCAGGGCTAAAGAACTTACTCTACCCTACTATTTGCCAGTAGATGGTGGCGCAAGTGGATTCATGCTTTTCCGAATAGCATTATTTCGAAGAGATACGTAAAGAGTCTTGTCCAAGGTTTGAACTGAAATCACCGATTCCAATTTCCACTTTACCGAGGCTGAATAACCCAGCCTGTCTTACTATTGTTGAACAAGGGGAAATTAATAGAGGCCTTTTTCCAATAAAAATTAGTTTGAAGTAAAACGCAAATAACTTTGTCCGGCCAGAATTTGAACCCCGGTCCCCGATTCCATTTCCAGCGGCGATACTGGACTCACTAATTACACCATACTACAGCTAAATTAACTATTTATGAATGACTGAATATTGTCATATAGTAATAAGTACATTTAAAGGAAAAGGTGACAGTACGTTTAGTGCAACGTTTATCGTCATAGAAATAGAATCGGCCACCCGATTTGCTCTCTGCACAAGTTTGAGGTACAGTTTGAAATCTCAAGTGATCACGTGAACACGTCCACGAAAACGCACGTAACAAAGCTCCGAATGATGACAACCCGTCATGCAACGATTTCTGCTCATTTCCTACTGCGTGCACGTGGGACTTCCGAGTTTAGACTCTTCGCAACAGGGACAATCTTAGAATATTTAGATCACACTACGTATATCCGTATCTATCCAAGATTTTGGCTTTATTTTTTCCTGCCTATTATTGATGTTTGTTTACCGATCCCGTCTCCAAAATTCCTGACACGATCCATTTTTTTTTTTTTTTAAAGAAAAGTAAAAATAGAATCGCAGCAATCACCTTAGCACTCAGATGGCCTTTCAGTTCCTATTGCTCCCCAATAAGCAAAGGTCACAAATTGATCGTTGGGAAATATCGATCTTCTGTCATCTTCAATCGACTGAAGTGGCCTTATGGACATTTAACTATAAGCTTGTGTAGTTTTTTTACTGAACAAAAGATGAGTATTTAATGTCTTACCATACAGGTTAGAACGAACCTTGAGAAATTATTCTTATGCTGGTCCTTGGAGGGACTATAGCTTATCATAATGCTTACATAGGTGTATTCCTAGTAATAGAACGTATAAAAAGGGGTATAGAAAATGTTCTAGAATAATCTTTCAAATTCAACCAAACTAAATATAAATCTTTTAAATATACCTGGGACTTCCCCTGACAATTCCATGATGATGGAAACTAAATATGACGAAACCCCAAACTTTATAATTACTTATATCTTATAAAAGCTTATGGTCGGTTGGTTGTTAGGGTTTATGGCATATCAACCTTTGTAGGTTATTTAATATCTAATTCTTTTTTTATACAGATGATCAGTTCTATTTCAAACAATTCAGTTTAGCTTAAGTACACAGTTTAATTGTCAAAAACATTTCTATTTCAAGCTATTTAGTTTAGTCAATCAGTTCTAATTCAAACAATGCAATTTAGCGTAAGTAAAGTTTCAATGTCAAAAACAGTTCTATTTAAAACAATTCAGTTTGGCATAAGTACGCTGATTAGATGTATTTAACACATTGATAGGGCCCTATCAGGTGCTACCACTCTGAAACAGAGTGGACCTTAGAGCGATGACAATGAAGGGGTAGTCTGCATTCCCTAAAGCTCCAGTATTACTGGAGTCTCACCATCCGATAGTTTAGTATCATATCTAGGACACTCTGGGGGTGGGTAGCCGTCTGCAGACGTGCAGTCGGTGTATTCTACAGCTGCAGCCGACTGGGCAATCATTATATGATGTTATAAACAATTTTATAAACGTGTCAGTACTACAAAAAACAATGTTGAAAATTTCGAAACCTAAAAACAAAATACCAAGGAATATTAAAAATACATATCCTCTGACAACGTTGACCCTCCCGTTGGCAAGGATTACCATACAACTGTATCTTCATCAAAAGTGTCATTTCCTCCACATGAATAAAGAAAAACGTATTCTGCTGATAACACTATATTCACTTTTGAAGCTATGGGTTTGTGTCGAATCTTACTTATATTCTCAAGTCAACATTAACTTATTTGAAAAATATCAATATCAAATATGAATACTTGAAACCATATAGTTATGTACAAATTGTTAGTATCCTTGCAACAATAAACTGTATGCAAATTATTTGTATTAAAAAGGGTGTTGCTTGTAGCTATAAATGCTTAAAAATTATCATTTGCTATTTTTATACAAATGATCAGTTCTGTTTCAAACAATTCAGTTTAGCATGAGTACATAGTTTGTTAAAAATATTTCTATTTCAAGCTATTTATTTTAGTCACACACTTCTAATTCAAGCAACTCAGTTTAACGTCAGGACAATTTCAATGTCAAAAACAGTTCTATTTCAAACAATTCTGTTTAGCATATGTTTGCAGATTAGATCTATTTAACCCATAGATAGGGCCCTATTGTTAGTATCCTTGCAAGTATAAACTGTATGCAAATTATTTGTATTTAAAAAGGAGTTGCTTGTAGCTATAAATGTTTAAAAGAATTATCATTTGTTATTGAGATTGTATAAGATGCTTGCCTATTGTAACGATTTTCATTGTTGGGAATGAAACTGGTGATCTGAGTTCAAATTTTGAACGAGGCTATTTCTACTTTACTTTAAGGCAAAAGCTTTCGAGAGAGGCATGGATCAGTATTAAGCCAGGGTTTTTGTTTTGGTGAGGCAACCAGAATAACAGAAAGAATATTCAAAAGTTTTCAATTCCGCACAAAAATTTAAGTTTTGTTCAAAATCTACCAGCAGCCAAGAGGTTCGGTAAATACAAATTTGAGACTAAACAATTGCATTCAAATTTTTCCGTGTTGATACTATTTACCAACCCCTCGGGCAGGATATGACACAAGGTCAATTTTTAAGCAGGGTTTAACAGGTTTGAATTCAGAGTTTTACTTCTCCTAGACTAGTTGCCTAACCAAGGCTGAAGAATCTAGTCTGTCCTACTATTTACCCATAGCTGGAGGGAGAATTATTGGATTCATACCTTTCCCAAGTGTATTAGTGCTATGTGAAATGCGATCAGTCTCGTCCAGGATTTGAACTCGTGTCGCCGTGTCCATTTCCTACGACGATAACGACTACACCACGGGCACCTCCAATTTTTCCGTGTTGATAAGATTGGACATTAGTCAAAAAGAGTCGGACAGATTTCATCGAGAAAATACTTTCAGTAATAGATTGGCCGGCAGTGTTACAAATAGTAACTATCAATCGCTTGTCTTATTTTCAGTTAATATGTTATTTCGTTTGGGTGAAATACTTATGCTCTGGTTAAGTTATCCGTCAATTGTTTTCTCTTCTTTCTCTGCATATGTGAGCGTTACAAAAATTGAAATTCAAGGGCTGACATATCAAAAAAACCAACCGGATTGTGTTGGCAGCAATCTTAATCCGGTCACGGGATAAACTACTGTAACATTGGAGATTCCTATATATAAACTTGCAGGTTTCATAAAGAGTAGAACTGCAGTCCTTACCATCATTCACCTGGTCACAGTCTTGAAGCAAACCGGAATGCATACTATTCCAGCAGTTGATTAAAATATTTGGCCATATTTTGGAATCAGTTCTCTGATTATGTAATCAATTGAACCTCCAGGATATAATTACCCAAGCCTTCTGCTCGAGCAGGATGTGACATAAGGTCGATTTTTAAAACGAAGCTTAACAGGTTTAAATTCAGAGTTTTTCTTTTCATAAACGGATTGTCATAGAAAGGTTAAAGAGCCCAGTTCATTCTTCTATTTACCCATATCTACAAGGGGAATAGTTGAATTCATATTATTAAATGAACCCACCAAGCTTGGTGGGTGTGCGATCGATCGTCTAGTGAGGACCTTATTGTTGTTCCTTACACCCGGCAGAGTGAACATTTCATAAGTCGAACAAGAAATAGCGATAACAAACAACAGAGACAGGGAAGAAGAAAAGATAAAACAACGTATTTAAGATACCAAAACATTAGCCGGTGGTGTCCTCGTGGTATAATGGTTAAAGCGATGGACTGCGGAATAGTAGTAAGCGAGTTCGTACTCCAGTCGTGCTATTACGTTCACTTTCGGGCAAATACCCTTGGGGAAGATATGAACCCCCTTATCCTCCCAGCTATGGGTTAAATAAATACCACAACTGTTCTTCTAGGAGAATGGCTTTGGCATTAGATAACCTACAAAGGTTGATATACCATTAAACAAAGAAACCAAACCAAAACATAAGCCGAGGTCCGTGGCATTTTTCTAGTGTTCTGTGTGTATATATGCATCAGGCTATCACAAGTGCGTTGTAAAACTCCAAACAGCTGCCATAAATGCTGATTTATCAAGAGTCTTCACCGCTCAGCGTTCGGTCTCTGCTGTCTTCTTAACTGACTCCATGCTGCTTTCTGACTGCCCTGCCGAGACCCTTGTTTGACGGCGTATCTCTCTTTACCGTCTTAACTCTCCTACTTCCTATCTTGGACCCTCACTCAGGAACACATGGGTTCACGCTAGCAGTGCTCTTTGCCTATTTTAGTGCGAAGACAAGACAGGCAAAGATATTCCAGCCAATCTTATGCCGTCCCAAAGATGCTGAAGATAAAAGTGTTTTTGGTTTTGATGGCTATCCACAAACACACAAAGAGACCCATAGGTATGAATGAATCCCCATTGTACCACAATACCTTTCCTCGGGGAATTAGTGCTATGTGAAATGCAAACAGCCACGTCCATGATTTGAATTTGGTTCGCTGTTTTCGTATCAAACGACAACCTTTTACACCGCGAAAGCCTTCAATAAGTAAATTCACAATTTAAATCTATTTTTCCCGAAAACATTTGTACACACGTAATATCACACCCCTTTCTTTCGTATATAACCTCGTTAATTTCCAAGATTTAGCTATAAATTAGAAAAAAATTTTCCATTGAAAAATTTGTAGTAAAATATTATTCAGTAGACACTTACAGCGTATTAACTTTCAGAGGACAATTTTACTGCAATCAACTCCCTTCTTCTCTTGCTAGAGACACCATAAATTCTAATTGGGTTTTATATTATACTCGTATAAAGTTGCAAACACCAAACGCGCGACAAGTTTATTTCTTTATCTTTCTTTTTTGTTTATATGTTGTATTCATACAGAAAATTATCCGTCATAAAATCACAGACATAATTCCATTTTTATATACCCATTCTCCGAATAGACCAAAAAAAAAAAAAAAAAAAAACAACAAACAAACTATGAAAACAAATATTCTGTCTAATCTCTGAACTATTGATTTTTAATTTGTGAAATGGTGAAGTTTTTCACTGAAGGAACAGTAAACTATAATTTTAAAGCTAAAATTATTTTTGCTGAAAAGGGCAAGGTCAGCCCAACAATTCCGAATAATGTCAGAGAGAGAGAGAGACAGACAGAGAAAGAGAGTTGTGGAGACGGAGAGAATTAAATTATGAATCAATTTTTTGTTGTTTAATAAATATAATCAAAAGGAAAATTAGCTTCAGTCCAACGGGATCACAGAGTTAGCAAGAGACACCATAAAATTTAGAACAGATTAAAGGAAAAATATTATTAAACAAGCTGACGAAAATATTCCATATAAAAAAATATACCACTTAAATATATATGCATAAACTTTTGGTCAACTCAGAAGATGCGCATATATAGTTTTGGTCTTCTCAGAAAACGGTTATATATATATATATATATATATATATATATATATATATATTAAATCATGTCTTCTTAGAAAACGGGCATATATATATATATATATATATATATATATATATATATATTTCTTGGGTACTCCGAAAACTGCAGTACTGTTGGTTGGTGTAGTAGAATACGCCGATTCCGTCTCTGCAGATTGCCTAAATATGTCCCTAAAGCATCAGATTTTAAAGCGTCAGTAATGAAATTTTGTGTAATGTGAAGCTCCTCTTTATTACGATTAATTCCAGATCCACACTGAATTACATTGGTAGTACCTGCAGGATACCAATTTTGGGTCAAATAGAACTGTTTAATAATTTCCTTTATTGGAAACCATTTAATTGTGGCAAATATAACTAGAAGTGTTACATGGCAATAGCTGAAACTATTTGTGTGCAAACAAATGACTTCTGTCTTGTGTAAAAATTGTTGCCTGCAAACTATTAGTTTACAAATCATTATATATGATCAAGATTTGCCATTAAATTAGGCCACAAGGGTTAATATACCCTCAAAAATAGCCAAACTTCAAAAAATGGATATATATATATATATATATATATATATATATATATATATGAGAGAATTGGGTGTTTCACAACAATTCTCAATCAAACGATCTCAAATTTTACTCTCATGTGTAGAAACAACTCAAAATTAAATCTGTTTCAGTTTATTTTCGTTTCATGTATAGAAATACCATTGGAAGGGTTCTCATTTTATCCTGGACTAACATCGTAGTAAGGGAGTTCGAACGCTAGTCAAGTTATTGCGTTTACTTTCCAGCTAATACTAATGGGAGTGGTATTAACCCCCTTATCCCCTAGTATGGTTTAAATAGAACCACAATAGATTTACAAGAATGTTTTTAGCATTAAATAGCACACGATGGTTAATATGCTATTAAAATAAAACGGAAATGAAAAGGCCTTTAAACATTTAAGATAATTTTAATGAAAACTTTTTATCATTAGTTTACAATATCAATTTTCCTTAGATTCCTCCATAATTATTTATAATGCATTCATATAAACATAATTTTGTCATGTTTTGTTTCCTTCAAATTTTTTACAACGAATTTAATTAAATGATATCTTAGTTTTGTCGGTAACGTTTTTATTCACTCATGATTATATAATAACCTTTAAAAAAGCCTTAGGGCCAGTATTCAAGTCTGGATCAAAGGTCAAGATTTGTAATGCTGGTTTACAAGGCAAGCCAACATAGGCTTACTAATGATTTGCTAAGCCAAAATGTTCCTCTTTCATGGAATTGTCTTTCTTTACCGACAATTACATGAAACTTAGCTTGGTAAATAGTATGGAATACTGGTAAGTAGTAATTATGAAACGTTTCCATAGTTTTGAATTCGATCATCACCGTGTAATGCATGTAATAAAAAGAATTGTCTGTTATTCTTACTTATTATTTTGTTGTGATGGTTACTAATGCTCTGTATAATCAGATATTTAAGAAATAGGGGAATTAAAGCGATTGATGGATTTGATGTTTTCTGTATGTTAAGGAATATGGCAAATATTCTGTCAATAACAATGTCCACATATTTAATGAAGAAACTTTTATTTTGTTTGATGACTTGTTGGTTTTACATGTCAACCCGTGCTGGATTTTCTAATGCCAAAACAGGCTTTTTGCATGCAATCATATGATTTAAGTAAATTCATTCAATATAGCGTCAAGTAATTATTTTCAATAAGTATATTATTTTTGAGTATTCCTGTCTATTATGAATACATTTCACACATGTAGTCAATCCCTAGATGAGACCCTATACGTATTAGCACTCTAGGTTAGAGTTGAGGGGGAAATAGCTACAAATATATGATTCCGCTCAATGCAACTAAAACCTTAGTACCGGGTTATCAAAAATATTTTCTCAAGTTAGAAAGTTCACAACTACTGCCAAGAGCAGCAAGAGAAAAACTACACATAAATAAAGGATATGTGTGTGTATATATATCAGCTGATTTTGAATAATATATTGTCATCACGCTCCTTGTCCATTTATTATCATTCAGAGTCTCCCTCAGAGTTAGATGACGCAGGCAATCTTCTTTTACCGAAGTAACATGAGACAGAATGCGTTTCCCTGACCTCAAGATCAAACGCATATAGATTGCCTGAAGATGTAAAAAATCTCCAAATATCCTCCTACTTACACTTAATAGAATCATGCCTTTGCCACGGTTATTATTGTAAAGTGAACACAAACTGCCCCATGTACAGTTTGAACTCGGTTCCTCAGTTTTGCTGTTTTTTTTTTTTAAACCAACCTCTCCTTTTTGTGACAGATTTGTGTGCACAGGTTAAAGTAGCCCATTCATCTTTATTTACAGACTACTGTGGTGAGAACAGATGTATCCATGACTTTCTGAAGGGCATTAGCTAGAAGTGAAACACAAACAGCTTCGTCTACGTTTTCAACTAATCTCACCGATTCCATTTCTTTAAACGTGCTTCCGTGTTTTTAACTGGTTAGCCATCTCCATTTCAGTCGGCGTATTGTGTATTAATAACCGGATTACAATCAGGGAAATTGTATATACCACACCTGCAGTGGCAAGCATTACATTCAAAAAGAAAAAAAACCCACAGAAATGGAAGTAAATTAACGCAAGATGTGAAATTTAGTACTTTAATCACGGAAAATATGTAATAGTTAGTAAGTATGATGACACACCAATGACAGTGATTTCGAATGAGAAACAATTCAAATTCCGCAAGTAATTGGTAATAAGTGTTATCTACAAATTAAATAAATTAATTTATTTGCACCACGTTGGTAGCGTAATTATTATGACAGAAAATGAAATCAGCTGGCTTTGTTCGAATTTGAGGAAGATTGCGTTTCATTTTACACAGATGGTTTTGATAAAATGATATGGAGCCATTATTTCTCCACTCAGCTGTGAGTAAATAGTATGGCAGACTGTTTCTCTCCTTAGTTGGGCAACTCCTTTAGAAAAATGAATTCAAAACTCTAACCCACTCATCAAGATTCAGAAAGGTGAGATAAGCGCCATAACTCATTGCGAACTTGAGGAGTCCTTTTGTTATTTGGTGGAGATACTCGATTGATTTTACGGGCATATCAACCCATCTAAGGTTATTTAAAGGCTAGAAGTTTGGAAATCACATTCAGTGTACGTTCATGTTTACATTTTTGTCAACATGTTTTATAAATAGTTGTTTGTACATTGTCTTATCGAATACAAATTCTTAATCACAACTATCTGACCTATAAATGGTAGCCAGACATATACTAGCACTTCACTGAGAGTAATGATAACGAAAGAGTACTTTACATAATTCCAGAACTTGAGGGCCACTATCAGGTGCAATTTAGTGTCGTACACAAGACTCCATTTTTGGGTGCGGAGTTAACCCTATGCAGGCGATACAGTCAGCGTATTGTCGAAATACGTCAGAGTGCGAATGGGAAACATTTGACCTGATTTAACAACTGACGAATTACGGTTTTCATATCATGTGTTCATCTAGCGGGATCAATAATTTTTTTTTTAAATGTCATGTAAACAGTTTCTTTGATCTTACTAATTAGTGCTTAAAAATAACAAAAGCAATCAAACAAAATTTGAAGTAATGTCAATTTGTTGCAAAAATAATGGCTTCTTTTCTAAGCAGTTTTAATTTTAAAATGTCTTTTTTGTTTAATTTAAACTTTTTTTATGCCACACCAAGCCCGTTTTTATGGACATTACTTTTGTGATCTTTTCTCCATTTACTACTCTCTGCCCTGGGAAAGGAAATGCTTTTCCTCCTCCTTCAAATCACATATCATAAAAAAAGAGAAAGAAAAATTTTCCCATTAACTTTCTGTCAAGTTCAATTCTCTAACCAAGGTGCACAATGCAAATGAATAAATGTCGAACGAATTAATCAGACGAGACCTTCTGTAATAAAACTATTCGTTCATGATGAAAAACAGACCAATCAATGCAAAAATAAGAACAAGGTGAACTTAGATATTTCATTTAAGTGCCTTTTCTTTTAAATAATTAAAACCGACGCAAAAACAGGCATTCACCTGAAAATGCATTTTTTTTTAATCTGTCAAGAAACAAGAGGTTCGCCTCAAGAAAACGTTTTTGTCCGAAAGACAAATATGAAAGAAAGCTAGATTTAATTTGGTTTATCCTTTCGTAAATATTTAAATGGATTTTTCTTGTTCAGCAATGTTAGAAATATCAAGCATATTATCCCAGTTCAAAAGCATTTCTCGATGTTTTAGCTGTGCATGTTACTGAAGATGAGGACATGTTAAAATTAAGCAAATACATCCTTCTGGAATTTTATCTACATTTTTGATCATATTTGATGTGGAAGCGATAACATCATCTATACGTATTGGAAATGGCAAAGCAATTAGCAAGAAACATTTTGTATTTTTGTTATTTAAAAATAAGATCGCCACAGAATAGTGGTTTGTTTGATTTCGTAGCATATCAACTATTGTAGGTTATTTAATGACAAATCTATTTTAATCATATAAACAGTTCTATTTCAAGCTACTAAGTGTAACATAAGTACCATTGATAAGACCCTATCAGGTGCTACCAATCCGGACCAGAGTGGATCTGGAAGCGATGGCGATAAAGAGGTACTCTGCATTCCCCAAAGTTCCAGCATTACTGGAGACTCACCAGCAGAGTTTTTTGTGTCATAAGCAGGACACTCGCTGGTTAAGTCTTCAGAAAAGCAGTCGGTGTATTCTACAGCCTCAGCCGATTGGGCCACAGCATATTACAAAAAAAACATTAATTCTACATTAGTTTGTTTTCGTTATCAAAACGGAAAAGCGAACAATCATTTTGTTGGCAATATTTAGAATAACTGGTTGTATCCCTTGCCAAGAGAAAACACCACAATAAGGTCTTATCTCCTGGCAGGAGATATAAACTCCACCAACTATAGAAAAATAATAGGGCAGACTGAGCTCGTTAACCTTGGTGTTGCAAACGGTGTAGAAGGAAAACTCAGGATTCCAACGAGTAGAAAACCTGACAAGAAACTAGATCTACTAAACTATTCATGCTCTAGAGAATGCTGAGTTGTGTCCAGTAGCAAAAAAGGTTTTTCTGATATTTCCCTCATTCACAATTTAAAACCAATATCAATATCATTAAAATTTTAGCGGGGTGTCCTCGTGGTGTAATGGTTAAAGCGATGGACTGCAGAATCGTTGTAAGCGAGTTCGTACTCCAGTCGGGCTGTTACGTTCACTTTCGGACAAATACTCTAGGGAAAGGTATGAACCCCCTTATCCTCCCAGCAATGGGTTAAATAGTACCACTACTGTTCTTCTAGGAGAATAGCTTTGGCATTAAATGACCTACAAAGGCTGACATGCCATTAAACAAAGAAACCAAACCTTAAAATTTTATAGGAACTGTATGCTTTCTCTCAACGGTTTTTCGGTACAGCTGTAAATACATACATACTCAACACAGAAGTCTCAGTCTGGATGTTGGTTGGTTGTTTTTTTTGTGTGTCATAGCAACCTTATTTGGGTAATTAAACACTGAGCTAAATTTCAAATAATTCAGTTTAGTATAAGTATAATTTTTGTTTACAAACACTTAAATGTAAGAACAATTCTATTTCAAACAATTCAGTTAAGCCTAAGTACAGAGTTTAGTTATATTCAACCCATAGATAGAACTATCACGTGGTACCACTCCGGATCACTGGAACCTCACCATCAGATTTGTAGTGTTATATCCAAGACACTCGTTGAGGGGATAGTCTTACCCCTCAGCAGTGAAGCAGTCGGTGTATTCTACAGTCCCAGCAGACTGGGCAATCTAAATGTTCCCGATATGGAAAGAAGATCTCATCGAGAAGTTTCCCTAAAAATGAAAAACCGTCAGTTATTGAGATAAAACTATAATAATCCTATGGTAAAATCTTAATGTATGGTTTTCACTTCGTGTTCTCAGAGTGGTTTTAGTTGAGCATAATATTAATTTAAGTCAAGTTGGCGACCATAGTCGAAGGTGACCCAAAGTCTCCTTTTTCAATAGTTACAACACCGAGATGTAGAGGAGGGAACTACTCCATTTCCTGGATTGCTTCACTTTACCCTTGCTCCTTATCATATGATGTTGAGTGTTAAGCAAGGCAGTATCAAATACCATTTTTGAATCTTTTGTATGACTCGACATAGGATTGAACCAGGGTCTCCCGCACCATTGGCGAAAACTTAACTCATTGAGCCAATGGCCCGGTTATCGTTGTCTTATCATTGCTCATTGATGAGGAATTCTCATATCCCTTTACCTACTGTTCACTTCTAAAATGAATTTAAAGTCACTTTGAAAATATTCTTTCCAATTTGTAATTATTGAAAATAATGAAATACTGTTTGGTTTCAACCCATAAAAATGTTTATCAGAAACAATTAACGACTAGGAATTTAATGCATTTCATATTTCTAGTCAGAACTGCCAGATCAGAATTGCTGAAAATCACCAAGGAATAGATAAAAATACCCAACTGTATTGAAAACATTTCATTGTACCAAAAATCTAGAATAATACGATGAATATTTTGAGTCTCTTCATGGTTCTGATCTTTTTTTTATATCACTGCATACGAGGGTCCTACAAAGAAAATTCCAAGTTTTACCGAGAAAGAATAACCGTAATGAAAAATCTTATTGTGACAACACTACCACTTCTTAAAAAAATCAGATTTCTGTGCTAAGAAGACACACACAATTGAGAGTTATGCAACAAATCTAAAATCCAGGAGAGGTTTAGGACTTTAAAAGATTGTACATTTTAAAGCCTATGATAAATTACTTATTTATCTGTCTTTAAAAGGTAATTAAATCTATGTCGACCCTCGTTCCCCCGTTTACCTATCTTTGATTGCTGGATTCCTTCCTGCATATGCCAGCAAGAAACATGTTAAAATAATTACATACGAGGATCATTAAATAATTTTTTTTTTCGTATGGGCACTTTTATTCATGGTACACGCATGACACTAGTCCCCTTCGAAGTAATATCCACCGGCTGCAATACACATGTACCGTTCCAACAACTTCTAGAAGGGCCCATGGAAGTCCTCTTGTTGGAGCGTGTCAATGACCTTCGTCACAGCCTCTTTCATCTCCTCAATTGTCTCATAACAACAGCCTGTGAGCTTAGTGAATAAGCAAAAGTCACAGGGAGCAAGGTCTGGACTATAGAGAGGCTGAGGAACTGTCACGATGCCCATCTTGGTCAAATAGTCTGTGACAAGGATGGTGCATAGTTCTGCTGTAAATGCCAGTGACCCGATATAAAGAGTGCTGGCTTCTTCCGACGAAATCTCTTCCTGAACTTCCTTAAAACCTCAACATAGTAACCCTAAGCCTAACCCTTTGGCCAATCAACTGTGGTGTATTGACATCCTTACTCCTTCCACACCTCTCATCATCCCTAACAGACTCCCTGTCTTCCTTGAATCTCATATGCGACTCAAAAACTGATGTTCGATTTATGGTAAATGCTCCAAAAGCAGTCTGAAGCATTACATACGTTTTTGTGGCATTTTCTCCAAGTTTAAAACATAATTTTATTGCATATCGTTCTTCTAAAGTGTCCTCACGTCCAGATTGCATTTTTGAAATTCACCAGCTGTGACAATCAATTAGGGTGTATTCCAATTCCTATTGTAGCTATTTCTTTAAACCTGAAATCATAAAAATTTGTCAGTCATCTCAAAGAATGTATAGCAATAACATACTGAATTTTCAAGAGTTTATGACAATTCTACATGCCGATACAAAAAAAGTCTGAAAACTTATTGAAGGAACCACGTATAATCATAATTATCAGTGCAAATGCTAAAAAATGAAATAGAAGATTTTAAGAAAAAAATATTGTTTTTTTTTTGGCAATTTGAATAAAAATGTATATGAAAGTGTCAAATTGTACTCCACAATTATTAATTATATATTTGTTCCTAAGTGGAAAGAAGCTTTATAAAAAGGCTAAACGTCATTTTGTTACAGCTACAAAATTTGCAAGATCAACATTCTGAACACGGACTAAAAATTCGAATCCCGTAACATAACCTGGTGGTGAGGGCACTACTCATGTAGCATGTCTCGAGCACAAATAATCAGGTTTGAATTCAGAAAGTTTTTACTCTTAGACAGGTTATCATAACAAGGTTAAAGCGATCAATCTGCCTTACTATTTACTCATAAATGGAGTGAGAATAGTTGTATTCATAATATTCCCAATTGTATTAGCACTATGTGAAATACAAAAAGCCTTATTTAGGATTTTAACTTGGGTAGCCGATTTCCCCTACTCTAGCGCTACAAACGCGTCTGAACACAGAGGAAGTTTCAATCTAATTCTTTTTTTGATGCGGAAAGAAACACACATCGGTAGGTTTATCAAAAATTGATCAATTATCAGCAAGAAGTCAGTGTTATTGAGATAAGACAACTTTAATCCCAAATAGATTAGTTTTGTGTTGTTTCCCCAACTGATTATCTTTCCTTGTTATGTAAGTGTAATATACATTTTCGAATTATCAGTAAAGCTGGCTTGTACAAGAATAACCGATGTAGTGGTTCTTCAGCGCAACAACATAAATCAGAATGATGATGTCTTGAAGAATTTGCATATCACCACCCAAAAGACTTTCGATTCCGGTTCATTATGATGACATCACGTTTCGTCACTGATGATAATGCTGTCCAGGAAACGGTCAACTTCAGCTTCGTACTGTTTTCCCCAGGTCCATACACACCCGTATTAACTTCTTATGTTGAACCAGAATGGTGTACCCGGCGGTATCCCAGAGCTGTGAACGCATTGAATCTTATATTCATCCTTAAACCCAGTTTGTACCAAAACGATTATCGTTGTAGCAAATGAACCTGACGAACCAAGTTCAAATCCTTGAAAAGGTAATTTGCTTTTCACTTTGGGTTAATTTACTTAACTATACATAAATAGTAGGGTAGGCTGGGGTATTTGGGCTAACTGATCTATGAAAATTAAAATCAATTGAAACCAGCTGCAGCCCGTTTAAAAAATGACATGGTATTGGATCCTATATGGTTTCTTGCCTGTAGGGCACTGATTCGCAAAAATTAGCTCAAGTCACTCATTTTCATATTTTGACATCTGTAAATGCCATTCATTATGAGATTTGCCATTTATATAATCGTTGACACAGCTAAAACATAATACCTACAGCCGTACCGTGCTAACATTCTGTTTGGTTTGTGTAAACATTAATAACTTATCAATGAATTTTAATGAGGACAATTATTCCATTAACTTTTACCACGCGCTTCTGTTTTGCCCTCGCTTTTATGTGACTATGCACTACGCTATCGGAAATAAAAGACAAACAAGAATGGGCTATTGTCTGGACGGTCCAATCTCTACGCCACCAACATATACATTTGATGTCGGTGGCTAATATAATAAAATAGGAGTCATTTTTCGGAGTGAGCTATTTTTATTTCTGATATACAAAAAGACAAATTATTGTCATAAAAACGACTGGCTTAACGTTTATTAGTTATATATGTACATATAATTGATATATTACTCACACATACAAATCATATAAGACTAGAGTTAAATAATGCCAATAATTTTGATTTTCATGTAAGATGGCTGTATGATCATAAAATGAGTACATCTGATATTCATAGAG
Source organism: Sepioteuthis lessoniana (assembly GCA_963585895.1). Taxonomy (NCBI): domain Eukaryota; kingdom Metazoa; phylum Mollusca; class Cephalopoda; order Myopsida; family Loliginidae; genus Sepioteuthis; species Sepioteuthis lessoniana. The sequence goes on from OY757912.1 coordinate 100,873,230, forward strand.
CCTGTATTTCTTTAGTAAGCGAATTGATATGCAACATTGTTAGTTCATTTTTTATCGAAACTTCTATAACAAATCATCTCTTAAAAAATCTATGTAATAAACTTTATAAAAAAAACTTATGACCAGACTATGATCTAAGGTCAAACTAGTTGAGAACAATAAAAATAAATAGCAAGTAAGAAATATATTTTTTCGTTACTTTAGTTCTTCCCTCTTTCTGAAAAACAAAATTAAGATAAAGTAACAGAGAAGAAAGAACACAGCTTTATCGGTTTTTCTGGTTATATATATATATATATATATATATATATATATATATATATATATATATATATGTATGTATGTATGTATGTATGTGTGTGTGTGTGTGTGTGTGTGTATATACCTTTACTCGAATTAAAGGAAACCACGTACAATTCACATTTCTAAAGAGGCAGATTCCGTGTCACCAAATTGACATTCAATGAAAGCAGTTCTTTAAGAGAAATGGTTTCGAATCATGCACCCGTAAACAGTCACAATCTAACCGATGAGAGAGAACGCAACGTGAAGCGTAAATAGCTGGCAAGAGAATTAAATCATCACATTATAGTTCAGTCATCCGAACAACCTGACACCTTAACTGACAAAGGATTCCATTATCCTGCTTGATGCACATGAATGGAGGAAAAAAAAAGCACAGCGGAACATTTTAACCCTACAATTTAATGAAGAGACAAAGAGTTAACGGCAAATATTTCTTGTAGCTAAGATCGAAATAAAAGAGGTTCCGCACATTTTCTGCTGTCATCTTTTAGTTTCTAACATCAAATAATCTTTTATTTACAAATGATGTGCAAGTTATAAATCAAATGATGATATACCTATAATCCATTCAAATGATATACCTATAATCCAATCAAATGATTATATACCTATAATCCATTCTGAACATTTACTCAGCATCCCGTAATCACCTGGTCGTGTTGACAATATTTTTCTAATATCTCCAATCCAAAGATATTCTTATCATTAACTGAATCTTTCAAACTAGTATCTTCATCTTTTTAGGAGTACCCGTGATGTAGTTGCTAGCATGTTGGATTGCGAGAGTAAGCGAGTTCGAACTCCAGTTACAGTATTACGTTCACGTTTTGACGAATGCCTTTAGAAAAGGTATAGAGTTTCATATCCTTTCATCTATAGGTCAAATAGTCCTAATACTGTTCTTCTTCAAGTACGGTTTTGGCATTAAATAATCCACGATAGTTTATATGAAATTAAAACAGAAGCCACCATCATTATAGTCTATATTAAAGCCTTTAAGTCGGTGTTTCGTTGAAAGAGTGATTCAGTGATACTAATTGATTAGCACACAGTTAAATTGTTCCAACAATAGCTATGGCTCAGAAACAATTTAATTAAATATCACTCATTTGTTTGCACAAAATTAAATGTTCAAACACTCCTATTTCTAAAATTCGATTGAAAAATTAGTCATTTGTTTGCACAACGTTTAAATGTTAAACTCTTCGATTAAACTCATAGATGGGATCCTATCTTACCACTCCGGATCAGAGCGGACCAAGGAGCAGTGGCACTGAAAGGATACTGTACATAAACTTTAGATCAATGATTGGAGCCTTACCATCTGATGGTTTAGTGCCATCTTCAAGAAAATCGTTGGAGGAGACATAACCATCTGCAGATGAAACCGATGCATCCTACAGCCCACGCTAGTTGAGCAAAAGGACAAGATGTGAAGGAAAATTCTTAAAAAACTGTTAATCTGGCATGGGTGTTAAAACTTTAAATGGATAGTTTCTCTAAATCAATAGAGGATGTTTGCGGACAAATAATGATCGGAAACACGTCCAAGATTTTAAATCGTGCATGAACGTCTTAGGTTTTTAGTGAATATATTTTCTGAGTTAATGTAAGAGGTTCTGTGGCCAAGTAATGAGTAGAAACACTGGAGAGACCCTTAATCAGGGATGAGCGTCTTCTGTACCTTGCCTCAATGTATGGGGTTCGGAGGCTAAGTAACAGTAGTAAACGTTTCAGAAACCAACAATCCTGTCTGAGTGATTGATGATAAAAGTCGAAGTCAAAGTATGCGAGGACAATAAATGATAGAGAAACTATTCAGAAAACGTAAATCCGGCATGACCGTCTCCTATTCTGAATGGTCATCTTGTTTCAATAAATCTATGAGCTTCTTTGACCAAAAAAAAATTAATCTGAGTTGAGCTTTTGGTGATCAAATTAGATATATTTTTAAGTCAAAATAAGTGCTTTTGGGAACAATTAATAAAGGGAAAATCGTCTGAAACCGTAAATCTGGCATGGGAATTTTTGTTATAAATGAATATCTCGTCAGAGTCGATGTAAGAGTTTTTTTAGCTAAGTAATGAAGGGAAATTTTTCACAAACCCTTAATAAGCGTGAGTATATTATGTTCTAAATAGACACCTTGTCGCAGTCAAAATATGTTTCCGAGTATAAGTAATGAGGGGAAATTATTTAAATACTTTTAATCCAGTATAGGCCATTAATGATCTAAATAGTTACCTAATCTAAGACAATAAGTGCATATGTGGCCAGATAAAGAGGGAAAACACATAAAAAATAGTTGATCCGGCCTGAGCAATTTATAATCTAATTGGATACGTTGACTTAGTCAATATATGTGCTTTTAAGGCCATATAATGGAAGGAACCTCTTCAAACGTCGTCAGTCTGGCATGAGCACTATGTGATCTAAATTGATACCTTGTCTAAGTGCTTCTTCGTTCATCTAATGAAAGTAATGTCTGCAGAAACTGATAGTCCGGCATGGACAATTCGTGATCTAAATTGATACTTCGTCCAGGTCAGTATAAATGCTTTTTAGTCCATTTGAAGGAAGGAAAGTCTTCAGAAAACGATAGTCCGTCAAAAACGATTTGTGATGTAAATGGTTACCTTGTCAAAGTTCATGTATGTGCTTCTTAGGGCAATTAAATAAAGAAAACTATTTAAAAACCATTAATTCGGCATGAGCAATCTGTGATCTAAATGTAAACTGACATAGACAAGCTATCTATGTTTCTTAGACAATGTAATAAAAGCAACTTCTTCAGGAACTGAGAGACTTATGATCTAAGTGGATATCTCGTGTAAGTCCATCTATGTGCTACCGAGGAGAAACGTATCGAAAACCACGTATTCAGAATAAGCGATTTGTGATCGAAATGGATATGGGTATCTTATCCAAGTCCATATACTTGCTTCTGAGGCGAAATAAGGGGAGACTCTTTAAAAACTGTTTATTCAGAATTAACGATTCGTGATCTCAATGGATACCTGGTCTTAGAAAAATATGTGCTTCTGAGCACCAGTAAGGAGGACGAATTCTCCCAAAACCGTTAATCCGACATGAGCAATTCGTGATCTAAATGGATATCTTGCGTAAGTCACTATATGTTCTTCTGAGGAGAAATAAGGGAAACTCTTTGAAAATCGATTATTTGACAAGAGGCTTTTTGATATTAATAGATACATTGTGTAAGTCAATAGATATAATTTTGGGGACAAATAATAATGATGAATAACCCAGGAACCATTAACCAGGCACGAAAGATTTGTGATCTAAATTGATATATTATCTAATTGAAAATATCTGCTGAGGACAAGTAAGAGAAACTCTATAGAAACTGTTGACCCGGTTTAAGCGTATCCTGATGTAAATGGATGTCTTGTTTATCTTAATATCTGTGCTTCTTAGGACAAATAAGCTGGAGAATCTTTTCCGTAACCGTTATCCCGGTAGTGGCCATTATTGATCTAAATGGATCTCTTGTCGAAGTCAAAAAATATGCTTCTGGGTACTCTTCAGAAACCGTTAATCTCGCTTTAGCGCCTTATGTTTTTAATTGATATCAAAATAAGTCAATGTGAGTGGCTCTGTGTTTAAATAAAGCTGGTAAACTCATCAGAAACTCATGAGCCGTTTGTTATTAACATGGATACATTATCTAAGTCAAAATAAGTGATTTCCAGGATAAATCATCATCATCATGTTGCGCCATCAGCACGGATATACCGTGGAGTAATGGTTATCGTCGTAGAAAATGGACACGGCGACACGAGTTAAATGCTGGACGAGACTGATTGCATTTCACATAGTACTAATACCCTTGGGAAAGGTATGAATCCAATTATTCTCCCTCCAGCTATGGGTAAATAGTAGGTCAGACTAGGTTCTTCAGCCTTGATGAGGCAGCTGGTCTAGGAGAGGGAAAACTCTGAATTCATACCTGTTGAACTCCGCTTAAAAATTGACCATGTGTCATATCCTGCCCTAGCGGAGGGATTGGTAAATATCATCGGCACGGATATCCCTGACCCTCTCTCGCCACCCCTTCCTATCGTCCATTGTCTCCAGTAGGTCTTCAGGGCTACATCCCGTATCGGCACAGAGCTGCTCCATGTAGCTTCGAGCTGGTTGTCCTGCCTTTGCTCGTCCATGTGAAGGGGTCCACAGGTGAACATCACTTATGAGCTCATCCCTACTTCTCCTGCAGATTCCTGCATGCTTGGTTCGTCTACCTTTGATAGTTTTCGTGATGGGTAGAAGGCGGCCTTACAACTGCTGCTTTGTTGGGTGCTGCCTTCAGGACTCGTTCAATATTTCTCGCAGCATTCTTGTGTAGTTGCTGCAAGCTTTTTCTGTATACGTTTAGTTAGCGTTCATGTAGTGCATCCATATAGCAGTATCGACACGATTGCTGTTTGAAAAAAAAACTGTTTTTTTTTTCAGGATAAATATATATTTTGTCAGAAGCATTTTAAGATGTTCTCCGGCAAACCAATGATATGAAACTCAATAAAAACATTCATCCGACATATACCATTTTCCCTCCAAATGGATACCTTGTCTAAATCAAAATATCTGTTTTCGAGGATTATTAAAAGTGTAAACTTTTAGAAACCATTAATCCAGTATGAGTAACTTGTGATCTAAATGGACACAGCGTAGTCAAATTATGAGCTTTTGAGAACAAATAATTATTGAAACAATTAAAAAACCGTTCATTCAAATTGAGCATTTCCTAATGAGAACTAAGTTACGTAGTGCCTTCAATAAGTTTCCAGACTTTTTTGTACAGGTATTTAAAATTGTCGTAGACTCTTGAAAATTCACTATGTTATTGCTATACATGTTATGAGATGAATGACCAATTTTTATGATTTCAGGTTCAAAAGAACAGCTAGAGCAGGAATTGGAATACACCCTACTAAAACCTGATTGTCACAGTTTTTGAATTTCAAAAATGCAATCTCGACGTGAGGGCACTTTAGTACGATATGCAATAAAATTCTTTTTTAAACTTGGAAAAAATGCCACAGAAACGTATAGAATGCTCCAGACTACTTTTCGACCATCTTGCATGAATCGAGCATCAGTTTTTGTGTGGCATAAGAGATGCAAGGAAGGCAGGGAATCTGTGAGGGATGATGAGAGATGTGGGAGAAGTAAGGAAGTCAATAGACCAGTGTTGATTGGCCTAAGGGTTAGGGTTACAATGTGGAGGTTTTAAGGGAGTTTAGGAAGAGATTCCATCGGAAGAGACCAGTACTCATTAAATCGGGTCAGTGGCATTTCCACAAGGACAATACACCAGTCCACAACTCCATCCTTGTCACAGACTATTTGACCAAGATGGGCATCAAAACAGTTCCTCAGGCTCCCTGTAGTCCAGACCTTGCTCCCTGTGACTTTTGCTTATTCCCTTAGCTCAGAGGTTGTCGTTATGAGACAACTGAGGTAATGAAACAGGCTGTGACGAAGTTCATTGACACGCTTACACAAAAGGACTTCCCTAGGGTCTTCCAGAAGTTGTAGGAAGAGTACAAAAAGTGCATTGCAGCCGGAGGAGATTATATCGAAGGGGACTAGAGTTTCATGTGTGTACTATCCATATAATTGCCCATACGAAAAAAAACCTGGAAACTTATTTAATGATCCTTGTATATATTGTCTGCGACAATGTAAAGGATTCAAGTTTAAAGTAATGAGGGGGCATTTTTCACAAACTTAATCTGGCATGAGCGTGTTATGTCTTAAATGGATATTCTGTTTTTGCGAAATAAGGTCTATGCCCATGTTGTGAGAGAAAACACTTCTAAAACCTGCTAATCCGACATAAGCGATTTGTGATCTAAATATATATCTCGTCTAACTCAAAATATGTTCTTCGGGGGAGAGTTAATAAGAATCTACTCAGAACTGTAATCAGTCAGCATAACTTGTCTAAGTCAAATCATCTTGTTTTAAATGGATATCTCGTCTGTCAGTGTAAGAGGTTCTGTGACTAAGTAATGAGGGAAACCTTTTCAGAACCCGTTAATCCGAACTGAGGGTCTCATATTTTTCATTGAAAGCCTGTCTGATTTAATTTAAGAGGTTTTGAGGCTGGGTAACGAAGTAAAACTCTTCAGAAACTTTCAATCCGGCACAGGTCAAAATATGTGCTTCTAAAATAATGATGATAAATTCTTCCGTCATCAGCGTCGTATGTTTTAATGGATATCTAGGCTGAGTAATGACGGAGGTTCTGTGGCCAAGGAACGTGAAAACCGTCGAGAAATCACTAATCTGGCATGAACGAATGGTAGATGCTTTGTCTAAATCAAAATATTTCTTCAGAGGACAAATAGTCAAAATTTTTTCAGAAACCGTTAATCCGGTATGATAGAGTAATTTTTAATGCATATCATGTCTGTGTTAAAATAAGAGATCTGTGATCAAGTAAGGAGGGCAAACTCTTCAAAAACCGTAGAATGAGGTACTTTTCTTCTAAATGCATACCTTGCCAAAGTTATTTTTTTTCTGAGGGCAAGTATTTTCGAGAAACTTTTTAGAAACTGGTAATCTAGCATGTTTGTTCTAAATGGATAGCTTGTCAAAGTTAATGTAGGAGCTTCTAAAGCTAAATAAGGGGTTCAAACTCTTCAGATATCGTTAATCGTGTATGAAGTACATTTCCTCTAGATTGACACTTGGACTAAGTCGATATAATAGCTTCTGAGACCAATTAAGTGGATAAACTATTAATAAACCTTTAGTCCGGCATGAATTACGTTTCTTCAAAATGGATTATCTTGTGTAAGTCCGTGTAAGATCTCAGTTCAAGTAAGGAAGTTACACTCTCCAGAAACCGTATATCCTGCATGTACCAGGGTTATTTCAAATTTATACGTTTTCAATGTTTATGTAAGTGTTTTTTAGTCAAAGTAAAGAGCGGAAACTCTTGAGAAACTGTTATTACGGCATGAGATACGTTTGATCTAAGTGGATATCTTGACTACGTCAATATTAGAACCTCTGACGCTAAGTAATGATTGGAAACTTTTTGGAAACCGTTAATCTAGCATGAGGTATGTTTGTTTTTAATTGACACCTTGTCGAAGTTAATGTAAAAGCTTCTGAGATGAGTTAAGGAGAGGGAACTCTTCAGGAACTGTCATGAGATACACAAACATTCAAAAATATTTGGTCAAACGCGAAAATAAATATTACTCATTCTAAAAGTGCTATTTCATTTAAAACAAGTTCAGTAGCACAATGTTTTTATTTATTACACTAGATACAATTCTGTCCGAGTAACATTGACTTGCTCTAACCAGAGATTTGAACAAAAAAATAATTAAATAAATAAATAAAAAAAAGATATTCAAACAATTAAAAAAAAAAATCTGTCCAGGGCTTTGCTGGCTTGTTGGAGACATCAGGAAACGGAACAAAGCAACACCAAAAGTAGCAACTTGAGTAGAGGAAAATCTAATCGGAGTCAACAGATTGCGTGAAAAAAGGCTGATTACGCAAAATATCAGTGCGCAACTAAAACAATATCGCAAAAAAACAAAAACAAAACAAAACAAAAAAAAACGTGTCAATAGCCGCTGTGAAAAGAACACTGAACTGGCCAATTCAATAGATTTGCTGTTAAGAAACCTCTGTTGAGGAAACAAAACTGAAAAAAGGTTCCAGTGGGTTAAGGTGAACAAAGTCTGGACATTAGAGCAGTGGAATAAAGCCATGTGGACAGAAGAACCTGCTTTCGAAATGTTTAGGTTTAGTAGGAGGGTCAATATGCGGCGAAAAATTGGTGAAAGCGCTAGAACTCACTGGATTACAAAAATCGTAAAGCATGGAAGAGGCTATTTAGGGTTTTGTAGGAAGGCTTTTGCTTATTGTAAAATCGAGAAATTGCAGGTAACGGGCAAATTTAACCAGACCGGCAATCATAACATAATGCAGCATCATGAAATCCCATCTAGAACACGGCATGTGGCTCAATGATTTGTACACATGTAAGATAATGACCTAAAACTTACTTGTCATGTCTGGCAGAGGTACATTAAAAAAAAGGAACAGCCCATCCTTCAACTACAGTCTTGGCCTGAGCAATCAGTGGACTTAAATTCCATTGAACTGGTGTGGAATGAACTTGACCAAAGAAGCTAAAGAAGCCAGAAGTGCGGCTCACCTCTAGCGTCTATTGAGGGAAAACTGGGCAGAACAAGCTTCAGTCTACCTCCAGTCTTTGGTAGAAATAATACCGAGAATCTGTGAAGCAGTAACAGCTACCAAAGGGAAACATATTGTGATGAATTTAAAATTTAATTTTTTTTTGTTTAATATGTATTCAATCTGGCTCATAAAGAATGTATTTAGCATAATATAAAAACCATTATGGTGCTTAACATGTTTTTACAAAACTAATACATTCAGGTTGAGATAAAAATAATTGAGGTCATATGAATATTTTTCTTGGTAGAGTATTATATATATATATATAAACACACAATGCAGTGTACGGTAAAGAAATATGTAATAATTTAAAACAATTTTTAAAAAAATCTAATTTGTCCAATTTTTCGAAAAACATGATCAATCTAAATTTTGTCATTAGCTCTATTATTCAATCACATTTTAAGTAAACTTTAGCCCAAATTAAATGAAAAATATAAGTAACAACATAGAATCTATGACTTGCTTAATGATAAACCGAGCCAAAAGGATTTCTGAAGTAACTGGTGTTTTATTATGCCCCCCATTAAACGCAGATCTTAACTTCATTGATTACGCTATATGGGGCGTTGTAGAAAACAAAATCTAACTTCCCATCGAAATATTGATTCGCTTAAGACTGATATCGAGGAGGAATGGAATAAAATGCCTGAAGATATGTATTATATACATTCTTTTTTATTATCTCTCTCTCTCTCTCTCTCTCTCTCTCTCTCTCTCTCTCTCTGTATATATATATATATATATAAAATGCCATGGAATTTGGTTTTCGAACCCTGGGTTTCATGAAGGTTTTTACAAAACAACAATCATCAGGTAGTTAACAAAATTAAATAAATCGAAAAAGACAATCAAAAACCATTGGGATTGTGTAGGAATCTTTACGTGTGTTTGTAAGCGTTTATGGGTGGGGTATAGTTGCATATCATTGTGTGTGTGTATACCTGAGTGGTATATTTTTGACTGTATATTTCGATTTTAGATTAATTTCATTTTGTTAACTGCTTGATGATTGTTGTTTTGTAAAAACTACGGGAAACCCAGGAGTCACAGACAAAATTCCATGGGATTAGATATATAAATATAATATGTATTTATTTATTATCATATAATAGTTCTATCTTACAGATTGAGAACTTTCCATATAATATTGAACTTGGTTCGCCACAAACCCACAAAGTGATTTAGTGACAACCAGCACTGTTATAATATATTTAACATACATATGATCTGTAGATGGAAAACAACCAAACTTTTATATATATAATTTACATATCGTATGCATAAAAATCTAATGTACTGAATACATCACGTTTATATAACAAACGTATAATCTACATATGTAAAATACAATATAACTTTTTAGATATATAATTTACATATGGTATGCATAAGTATCTAATGTACCGAATGCATGACGTATATATATATATAATTTCCCTCTGGCGAAGGAATTTACGACTGCCGCTCGCATAATGCAAAGCTCTTAGAACGCATTGAGGGCTCTGATATCCGATAAGGTATAAATGTAAACAAACGAAAGCTACTACTTAATGTCTTATAATTCCGAAGCTGACAAAGTTTGCTTGTTGACTGAGCGGTATGATACGAAGTCTAGCATATTTCGATGCGGGCTTCAAGTGTCCTATGTGTCTAGCCACACTGAAGAGTTGTGATACAACCAAACAGTCTGTGGATGACTATATATATGTATATATACCCATGACAGATAAGGGAAAACTATGGACCGACTCCTACGCAAATAATACTAAAGGACAGATAGATTATGTCTTTATAAATAAGAAATAGGATAATTCCACATTGAATTGAGAAGCATATTTCTCTTTCGTAGGGTGTCATTCGACCACTGGATTGTCACTACAAAGATTCGACCGTCTACGAAGAAATGCAATAACTATACACTATGACTGGTCCCTGCTTAACTGGAAAAATGAATACAACTGTGGAAACAACATTTCGAGAATTTACTCGGAAAACCTCCGAAAGTTATACATGAACCAATCAGGAAAGTTATTATTAAGCAACTAGTTATCAAACTAAGACAGTTTACGCAAGAACTCGATTCAGAACGAAGAAAAATGTAAAATAGGAAAGCATGTGGGCTTGATAAAATACCCCCAGAAGTATGGGAGACAGGGAATTTGATGACATACTGCTCCGACATTGTAATTCTGTACGTAACCAAAATACAGTAGACGGATAGACAAAGGGATCCATACTCCTTTCCAAAGAAGGGGGACCTCAGAATAACTAAGAACTACCGAGATATAACCCTTATATCCATTGCGGTCGATATCTATAATGATCTACTACGCAACCGCATAAAACCGAAAATAGATAAAATACTTAGGACGAACCAAAATGGCTTTCGGAAAAATCATATCAAAGACATCACAAATTTTGACTATCCATCGAATTCTAGAAGGTGTACGTGCAAAAAACAATGATGCAACAATATTATGTGTCCACTTCTCCAAGGCCTTTGACTCCATACACAGAGGGAAGATGAAGCAAATACTTTTCGCCTTTGGCCAACAAAAAATGTCGCAGCCATAATGATGCTATATAAAAACACGAAAGTAAAAGTCCACTTACCGGATAGAGACACAGACTACTTCGACCTTGTAGCAGGTGTGCTACAAGGAGACATATTAGTCCTATACCTGTTTATCATCTGCCTAGACTACGTGCTTAGAATGTCTATTCATTTAATTAAATATAACGATTTCAAGCTGGCAAAGGAAAGAAGCAGAAGATACACCGCACAAACAATTACGGACGCAAACTATGCCGATGACATAGCGATTCTGGTAAATACACCCACCCAAGCCGAAACTATGCCATATAGTCTGGAACAAGTGGCAGCAGGTTGCATAGACCTCCATGTCAACGCAAACAAGACGGGATACATGGGCTTTAATTAAAGAGGCAATATCTCCACACTAAAGTGTGGACCTATGAAACTAGAGGACAAGTTCACCTACATCGGAAGCAGTGTTTCATCAACCGAGAAAGACATCAACACGTTACTAGCAAAGGCATAGACAGCTATCGATAGTCTATCGGTTATACAAAAGCCAGACCTAACCGATAAAATAAAATGCAGTTTTTTTCCAAGCAGCGGTCGTGTCGATTCTGCTATATGGATGCACTACATGGACGCTAACTCAACGTATAGAGAAAAAGCTTGCCTGCAATTACTGCAAGAATGCTTCGAGCAATACTGAATAAGACCTGGAGGCAGCACCCAACAAAACAGTAGCTATACGGCCATCTACCGCCAATCATGAAAAGTATCAAAGTTAGAACCAGACATGAGGCTCACTGCTGGAGAAGTAAGGATTGAGCCATAAACGATCTACTCCTGTGGATCCCTTCACTTGGACGAGCAAGGGTAGGACGACCAGCTAGAAACTATATAAAGCAGTTCAGTGACGATACAGGATATAACCTTGAAAACCTTCCGGGAGAGATGGACGATAGAGACGGATTGTGAGAGTGGGTCAGGGAGATCCATGCTGGCAGTGTGACATGATGATATATACCCATAATATTATATATATATATATACACACACATTCACACATGCAAAGAATACATACTTTCATATACAAAGAATATATCGGCCTGTTAACTCCAATGGGACATTTAACACAAGTCCTTTTAATTAAAAAGCTTACATCTTGTCAAAACAATCTTTACAATCAAAACAACCGAACTTTACCAAAATGTCCTGAAGACGTAATGTGTGAAACACGTGAAGAGCACGAGTATGTGAAACAATGAAAACCTTCATCCCACATTTTATGTCATTTTTGGACCTATTCATTTCAATAAGTACATACGCAGTTGTGGAATTTTCAACTATTTTGAAGAGCAGAATAAATGTGTTTTGTGTTGTTGAGAACTGTCTTTATGTGTTGCGTTGTCAGATACACGAATATGACCATGTGCGAAATGGGTGAAATGGACATCGAAGGTTGATTACGATAGAACATAGGAATCTCGGAATTCGAAAAAACGTAACGACTTCTTGTTCAGGTACGAAAACCTTTTTATTAACTTTGAGTTAAAGGTTTCGACGTAAGGAGGAGAGACACAATCTTCTATGCTGTCTTATTCATTTGGCCCCCAACTCGAGTGGCCCCCCCATATGGCGCAAGTTCGCCTTACGTCTGCGAGCTCCAAAAGTCGATCCTTTTCGTTTGGCGTCTAGTACCCGATTCTTTCTCTCTTCAAATTCTCACACAAACCTCCGCGCGCTTCCGGTGCGTGACGTCACCCGCACCATGTCACCTCGGTTCGTTTCGGACTATTATGACATCTGAGTGACACCTCCATCCGCCCGGGCGCACCCGCGTTAACACCTGCTTCAATGTTGTACCTAATTAACCCATGTGTTGAGACGAAAGGTTCTCAGCCTAACTAAACTCAAAGGCATGAACCAAAATCCCTCGGCTATTTTATAACATATGAACTCCACACCAAAAATGTTATATAATTATGACAATGATTTTTTTATATTAATCAGTTTTTGTTAATCATATTTTATTATTTATTTTGGTAAGGCTTTCAATTAATCGGGTCTCTTAGTCAAGGTGCATTGTCAGATGGCGCCGTTTTACGCCCACTCGGAAAGGATATGACAATATCATCTGTTAAATTAAACCATCAGACAGAATATGGGGCTGGAAGGCCATTGGATTGACTTAAGAGTGTGTATATGTATTTGTATTACTGTTATTGATATCTTTATGTCTATACAACAATAACATTCTCCCATATTTTGGGGAGATTAAAATACTTAATATATATGAATTCAGAACAACGTAGGACTTTACACGTATGGAAAATATTTAAAAACTTACATATTTAACCTTTTTAGAAATATCCATAATTAATTGAATAAGTCTCGTAGATTAATATTCTGTGGACTTTTCATTTGCAGATTTTAAAGTATGCTTTTTTTTGCATCCTCTACTTCAGAAAATAAAACGGTAGCCTCAACTTATATCGAATACGACAACAAAAATTGTTATATCATCGTGTCCACAGCTTCGTTGAATTTAAACACAAATAAGATTACATGTAGAACAGCTGATTAATGTATGTCATATTTCTTATTTCTAAATGAAGCGCACATGTGCAAGATGACACATGTCAATGGACGCACTTTGCCTCGGAGCTGCTTACTAGCATAACTAACTAGAATTCTCAGTTTTTTTCTGAATGCCATTGAAATTCAACTTAAGTTAAATAACAAAATTTTGTTTTCATAAGTATGAATCCTCATTGAAAACAATTCTTACTTTTAGGCGAAGATGTATTCTATTTTTCTGGATCGACCTTCTCCCACTCAAAGAATATCGAAAAGCCAACGATTCAAATTTCTACCTGATCTACAATCAAAACATCTGACATATCCGATCGTGAGTGTCGAGAAATTCAATAAAAACATTCCACAAGGCAATACCTGCCATTTTTAGACACGGTTTTATAATTGAGCTTCAGAGAATTCATGTTATAAAACCATATACCAGAATTGTTTGACAAGCATTCCAGTTGTTTGCTACGGCGTTGACTGATTTTAGAAACAATTTTAGAAACAATTTTATTTTCAACGGCATTGCCGCATTTATAATAGAAGCAGAAAGTAGAATTTGTTCAGTGGTATTTGAGACACTGTTTCAGTGGTATTTCAGCCACTGTTTCATAATTGATCATCACAGAAGCGAGGTTATAAAATAATTAACCAGCATAATTCGACAAGCATTCCAGTTCCTTGGTACAGCGTTGATGGATTTTATGAGTAATTTTTTCAACGGCATTGCCTTGTTAATAATGGATGCTAACAGTAGAATTCGTTCAGTGGTATTTGAGACTGGGATTCATTTCGTGAAAAAACCTTAAAAATTGATATCAATTTCATTATAAAAGTTTGAATAGTGTATAGAGTATCATCAGCAGTAGTCCACTGCCATTTACTCGCCCATTCGGTTATAACTCGAAGCGCAGGAAACTGACGGCTACGAAAATTGTCGACTGTGTCTACACAATTCAAAATTACATCTATATATTTAGTATTATCGATATTCATCTATCTATATATATGTAAATGTTTGTTACTAACCGATAATCTCCAGTTTTATACCACTAATTGGTTTAAAACTTTCTGAGAGAATTTCATTCGAATACGGGCGTGTTTTTATATATACTTAATTTCCAAAAATAATACAATAATTTAAAAAAATATTTTTAATAAGTCGTTTTTCCCCCGAGAAAAGCCGAACGCAAATAATGAAAGTAAATATTACTTTCGTTTTCCAAGAATTTTATACCAGAAATTTTTTCTGCTTTTATCACTTTTCTTTCTTTTTTGGTTAACTTAAACAGAGGCACTAAATTTTAAACCATATTTCGTTTAAATTCCTTTTTATTCTTACGAATTGTTTACTTAGTATTTTCTTTTCTTTTTTCAACATTCCTTTTTTTTTGTTTAACTTCAACGAAAGACATTTAAGTTTTCTTTCGTTTTATTATTATCGATAAGACACTAAACTTTAGACCATATTTCGTTGGTTTCTTTTTTTGTTTAACATAATGAAAGACATTCTTTAATAAGTTTTCGTTTTCTTATCGACAAGACATTAAGCTTTAAACCATATTTCGTTGGTTCAGTAGTAACAAAGTGTTTACTAAATATTTTATTTTTCAATATTTCTTTTTGTTTAACTTCAACGAAAGACATTCCTTAAAAAGTTTTCTTTCGTTGATAAACATTAAACCATATTTCGTTGGTTCAGTCGTAAGTAAATTTCTTTTTATTCTAAAAATTTCTTTTTATTCTAAAAACTTATTCTTAAATTTTTTCATTATTGATATCCAATTTATTTTGTTATTTAATAAATATATTATGGTGTGCCAATTACCATGTTGCGAAATATTAACCAGCCCAAGCTTTGTAATGGCACACATCTTTCAGTAAAAAAATTAATGACCAACATCATAGAAGTAACAATTTTGATTGGGCCTTTCAATGGTGAAGAAGTCCTTAAACCACGAATTCCTATGATTCCAACAGATATGTCATTTCAATTTAAGAGATTGCAATTCCCAATTCGATTAGCATTTGCAATCACGATCAACAAAGCACAGGGACAATCTTTAGAATTGTTTAGCTTATATTTACACACTGATTGCTTCTCACATGGGCAATCATATGTTGCCTGTTCCAGAGTCGGCAATCCAGACAATCTCTTTACACGGAAACTGGAACTACCAAGAATGTTGTGTAGCCAAAAGTATTAAAAAATTAAACATATTAGAAACATGCATATTCGTTTTTTTCCCCATTTAAACAAACTGAGCCACGGCAACACGTGGCCGGGTACAGCTTTATATATATATATATATATATATATATATATATGTGTGTGTGTGTGTGTGTGTGTGTGTGTATTCTTTAAGTTTCCAGACTTTTTTTATACAGGCATTTAAAAGAGTCGTAGATTCTTGAAAATTCACTATGTCATTGTTATACATTTTATGAGATGACTGATCAATTTTTATGATTTCAGGTTCAAAGGAACTGGAACAGCAGGAATTGGAATACACACTACTAAAGCCTGATTGTCACAGTTGGGGAATTTAAAAATGCAATCTGGACGTGAGGACACTTTAGAAGAACGATGTGCAATAATATTCTGTTTTAAACTTGGAAAAAAATGCCACAGAAACGTATGGAATGCTACAGAATGCTTTACCGGCATCTTGCATGACTCGAGCACCAGTTTTTTGAGTGGCATAAGAGATTTAAGGAAAGCATGGAGTTTGAGTTTTGTTTAACGGCATGTCAACCCCTGTGGGTCATTTAATGCCAAAATGGTTATTTTTAATTTCAGCCATTAAAGTAGCGGTTCTATAGAGGATGTTTGGTTATATCTTGCATTTTTTTAGAAAATTAAAAATGTTTTCAGGGGTTTTATTCTTAAAGATGTCCTTCAGGTTTCTTGCTTGAGTACATAGTGCGGATATGTTTAAGGTTGTTACAATTTAGAAGGATATGTTTGGTTGTGAGTTGTACTTTGCATGTTGGGCACACTGGGGCATCCTCCCCTTTTAACAGGTGCGAATGAGTAATGTGGGTGTGCCCAATACGCAATCTGGCAAGTATTACTTCTTCTCTTCTGATACTTCTGTGGCTTGTCGACCACTCTCCGATAGCTTCTTGTATTTCATGGAGTTTGTTTTGGATCTGATTGTCCTATGATTTCTGCCATTTATCTGATATAAATTTCTTTATGGTTGGTTTCAGATCTTTATATGGGATTTTTGATTTGCTCATATCAATTTAAAGAGATTTTTTTGAAGCTTTGTCTGCTTTTTCATTTCCTTGAATGCCAATGTGACTTGGTATTCAGGTGAATATGATGTTATTATTTTTAGAGAGGATGTTTATTCTGTTTAGGAGCTTTGTAATCAGTGGGGATGATGTGTCTCTGTTCTGTAATGCTAGCAGGACTGATTTAGAGTCTTTGTATATGATAAATTTGGAAGCTTTATGATTTGCTATGATATTCATAGCTAGATTAGTAGCTGTAAATTGAGGCTTCATTAGGTAGGCGTTTTAGGGATTCTTTTTTTGAGAAATAGCAGCACAACCTACTTTTTTTCCTTGTTTTGATCCTTCTGTATAGATGTGATAGTGGTCTGGGAACTTATTTTGTATTTTTATGAGTTTCTCTTGATAAGTGATGGGGTGTGTTTTTGTTTTTGTTTTGGGTAACTTAGTCAGTTCAAAGGTTATAGTTGGTTGCCTTATGGTCCATGATGCCGTTTTGGAGAGTATGGTATGGTGTATTATTTTAGTGTTGATTTTGATTTCGTTGAGGAGGTCACTTATTCTTAAGCTAAACGGTCTGATTTTTGGGGGGTTATTTTGATACAGGTTTTCGTATTTTGCTTTGCCGGTGCAATCATAAGCAGGATTTTGCGGACAGGAGATGAGTTTGACGTAGTACTGTAGTGCGAATTTTTGTCTTCTTAAATAGAGAGGAGGTTCGTTTGCTTCTATGTATAGACTTTCCTTTGGGGAAGTATAAAAGGCTCCTAAAGTGAGGCAAAGTCCTTGGGTGTGTATGGTTTCCAGTCGTTGTAAGTAGGATTTTCTGGCTGCTCCATATATGAAGCAGTCGTAGTCAAGTTTTGATCTTATAACAGATCTATATAGCTTGATAAGGGTCTTTCTATCAGCACCCTGTGTGGGCTATGGCTCTCAATAGTTGCATGGCTTGATTGCATTTTATTCCTAGCTTTTTTATATGCTGTTTACTTTTATTATAAATAGGGATACTGATAAAATACTGCCCTGAGGAACTCCCACCTCTTTTGGCTTCGGATCAGAGTATGTGCTGCCAATCAGTGTCCTGAAAGACCGGTCTTCAAGAAAATTTTGGATGAAGATAGGAAGTCTACCTTGTAACCCAAAGTTTTTAAGGTCTTTGAGAATTCCGTATGGCCATGTTGTGTCATAGGCCTATACAAGATCAAAAAATACTGCCACCAGATGTTCCTTTTTTTATGTATGTTTCTCTGATTAGGGTTTCTAGATGAATCACCGGGTCCATTGTGCTTCTTTTTGTTCTGAAACCTGCTTGTAGATTCGAGAGCAGTTTATTTGATTCTAGAAACCATATTAGTTTTTTGGCTTATCATTCTTTCTAAAGTTTTGCATGCACAACTAGTGAGGGCTATAGGCCTATAGCTGTTTGTTTTTGTTTTTTGAGGATGGGGATGATTGTAGCTTGCTTCCATAAAGTAGGGATATTGCCTGAGATCCAGATATTGTTATATATTTTTAGGATATATTTTTGGGAAATAGTAGGTAATTCTTTAAGAAATATGTAGTGAGTTTCATCTGGACCAGCAGCTGAGTTATTGGATTTGGATAATGAATTTTGGAGTTCATCTATGGTGAAAAGTTGGTTGTAGCATTTAGTATCGTCAGAGGTGAACTTTATTTTGTTCTTTTCTTCTTTGATTCTGATGGAGTTGAATTTGTTGGAATATTTTTTGGTAGATGATGCATGGGTAAAGTTTTCTGCCATCAGATTAGCTATTTGTTTTTCACTCAAGGCTTTTGTGTTTCCTTGGGAGAGATGATTTATATAAGTGTGGACAGTTTTATTTAATATTTTCTTTACAAAGTATTTGAGTTTATTTTTGCGGTGAAGTTTCTCCAGGAGGACCTTTTAGCTTCTTTAATTGTGCGTCTAGTTTTAGCTCTTTGTTGTCTATATTTGTCTTGATTTTCTGATAAAGGGTTGGTTTTAAATTTCCCGAGGATTCATTGGCGTTCTATGATCATAGTTTTCCACTCCTCTGTAAACCAGGGATTGTTATGTTTTGGGTATGTTGTAGTTTTAGGTATGGTTTTGTTTGCTATATTAATTAGGGTGTTTGTGAAATGTATCACAGGCTCTTCTTGGTTTCTATTTGTTTCTGGGATTAGGGTGTCAAGGCATAGTTTTTTTTGTAGGGTTGCCAGTTTGCTTTTTTGAAGTTCCATCGTGGGGTTTTTGAGACTGTGGGTCTGATTTTCCTGCTTTAGTATTTTCTATTATTATTGGAAAGTGGTCACTGCCGCAGGAATCTTCATGTACCCTCCAGTTATATTCTATAAAGGTGGCTGGATCGCTGAGAGTTAGATCTATTGCAGAGAATGTACCTGAGGATGAGCTTAGGAGGGTCTGAGCTTTCCGATTGTGGAGACATAGGTTGTTGTTATTAATGTTTTTTCAAGGGTCCGACCTCTTTTATTCCTTGTCCTGCTTCACCACAAAATGCTGTGGCGATTGAAATCTCCCATCAATATATATGGTTTAAGGAGTTGATTTATTAGGTTATTTAGCTGTTGTTCGTTTATCGGGTCTTGAGGTGGAATATATATAGAACCGATGGCGGTGGTTTTGTGTAAAGTTGCTGAAATTGCTATTGCTTGTAGGGGGGTGCTGATACTGATTTTGCTTTGGGGGATGTTTTTCCTTATAAGGATTGATACACCACCCGAAGCTCTTAGTCACGTGTCATGTATGTAGTCATATTGCTCATAATTTTTCATGCTTGTTTTATCATTGCTTTTTTTAAATGTTTCTTGGAGACATATAATGGTAGGATTTTGTTCAGTTATTAACAGCTGGAGTTCGTAGTGATTTGCCTTGTAGCCACGACAGTTCCATTGAATTATCTTGTGGGTATTTTGGTATTTAGCCATAACTGTTTATGTAGTGTGTGTGTCTTGGGTTTGGGGTGTATTATTTGATTTTCGTATTTTCAATTTTAGGTGTCGAGTCCATTTCGGTTTCCATACTTTCGATGTTTCTGGATTTTTCTTTGGTTTTTGTAGGGGTGTGTTGAGTAGGTTTTTGTTTTTCTTCTTTTTCTCTGGTTCTTGAGGTTGATCGGTTTCTGCTTTTGTTCGTTAGCGTTTCATTTCTTTGGCTAGACGTTGAAGGGATGTTTTTTGATTTGTCAGTTGGAGTTAGTTGTACATTTGGTATAATAGTTTTAAGGGTTTTGATTAGTTCATGTCGGTCATTTATTAAGTTTGTAAATTCTTCTTCTATATTTTTTTGCTTTTATTTGTGTTTTTGCATTGTTTTCTATTTGGTTTGAGGGAGTCCTGGTTACCTGCGAGAAAGTTAATTTGTTAAAGGGATTTTCTATAAGACTTCTTGCTTCAGGGAAGGTAATGTTTTTGATAATTTCCTTTTCCCTTTCCCATATTTTGGAGTACTTTGAGTCCGTTTTATGATTCTCATTGCAATTGTAACAGTTTAGGCTGTTTTTGCATGATTCCTCTATGTGGTTTGGTTCCTGCTATCCACATTTAACACACTTGTTTTCTTGTGCAGTGCTCCTTCAGGTGTCCATATTTCTGACAGTAATGACATCTAGGATTAGGAATATATGTCTCAACTTTAACCACAGTATAGACAATTTTTATTTCTAAAGGGGGTTTGGGATTATTGAAGGTTAAAATGTAGGTATTGGTTTCTATTATTTCATTTTGTTTTTTGATTGTTATCCTTTTAACGTCTATTACATTTTGTTTTTTTAGTTCATTTTTAATTTCCATTATTGAGCAAAATGATAGCTCTTCATTTCTTATCACCCCTTTAAAGGTGTTTAAACTCTCATGGGGGTAAGCTTTTATGTCTATGATGTGGATTATTTTTGCTTTAATATTATTTCAGCTTGTTTTTTTTTCTATCACCTCTATAAGGATGGTTCCATTTTTTAATTTTTTTTACGGTTTTAGGTGTTAATAAAGCTGAAATGCTTTTTTCTATGATGAAGGGAGATGTTTTAGTCAGTGGTAGTTTTTCTTTTGATTTTAGAATGATGAACCTTGGGTATGGCTCATCATTGTCTGAATCATATTCAATATGGGGTCTTTTTGCTTGGGTTTTTGTTTTAACGGAAGCCATAAAAGTGTTGGATGAGTTTCATTGAACATGCTCCCGACCCACCTCGGAGCCCCATATGGGGATGTGTCTAGGGGGATGCCCATTCGCCTATCAACACCAGGGCTACATGTTCAGTATACTCATGCTGGTGATAGACAAATTAATTTTTTGTCCCTGGGTTTTCGTTCCCAAGATTACTACTTCCCCAGGGACAGAAAGGACTACGAGTCTTTCCACAGCATAATTGACCCTACAGCCATCGTCCTCATTTAGGTTTTTAAAAAAATCTAAGAGAGTACTGTCATGACCAGCCGATGGATCGGATCGGGCCTCTCCGACCGTCCGTCTAACCCAGTAAGGGCAAAAGTGGTGTGTTGCAAGAGACTTGACCACACGATTTTCAGGCCAATTACTGCTCAACCACCAGGATCCTGTCCTTAAGCATCACGGGTCACCACCCACGGTCAACGGGTAGCCTCGTTGGGGGTGTTACCCCTCTGCAGAGGTGCAGTCAGAGTATTCTACAGCCCCCAACTGACAGGGCGCAGGGAGTTTGTGAGGGATAATAAGAGATGTGGAAGGAGTAAGGAAGTCAGGACACCAGAGTTGATTGGCCAAAGGCTTAGGGTTATTATGTTGAGGTTTTAAGGGAGTTCAGGAAGAGATTGCGTCGGAAGAGGCCACCACTCTTCAAATCGGGTCAGTGGCATTTCCACCAGGACAATGCACCAGTCCACAACTCCATCCTTGTCGCAGACTATTTGACCAAGATGAGCATCAAGACAGTTCCTCATCCTCCCTAAAGTCCAGACCTTGCTCCTTGGGACTTTTGCTTATTCCGTAAGCTCAAAGGCTGTCGTTATGAGACAATTGAGGAGATGAAAGACGCTGTGATGAAGGTCATTGACACGCTCACACAAGAGGATTTCCATGGGGCCTTCTAGAAGCTGTTGGAACGGCACAACAAGTGCATTATAGCCTGAGGAGATTACTTCGAAGGGGACTAGAGTTTAATGTGTGTACTATCAATAAAAGTGCCCATACGGAAAACGCCCGGAAACTTTTTTGATGATACTCGTATATATATGAACACCATATAACAATATATTTCACACACACACACACACACACACACACACACACGTATATATAACCTCATGATTTTTTTTTCAAATTATGGGATTACCGTAAAAATACATTTATCTAGCTTAATACTGGTATTTCAATTCCAATTGGTAAATTAAGAATACTTTTCTTGCACTTCTTGTGTTTCTCGATTTAATTGTAATGAATATGACGTGAGACCTCTACTTCCCAAATAGAAGCATCAAGGCTTACACTCACAACGACAACGCAATGTTTCCATGAGCGATCTAGGGAATGCTCGAGGAAACTAGGAAAAAGTTATGATTTTAAACAACCTCCCACTATTATGAAATTTATTTTTTCATATTTTTTTCAGTCGGAATGATAGAAATAATCTTGAAATATATTGATAACATTCACTAGTAACGCTAGGGTCTCAGAGGTTGAATACTTAGGAATATAATTGACATGTGAATTTTCAGTTTTATTTTCATAGGATTAATTTTTATCACATTTTTCATGGAGGATTATGAGATTTTAAACTATTTAAATATTAATGCTGATATAATATTAAGGCTTCGCCTAATCAAATACCTAATTTCTAAGAAAAAGGTCTAAAATAACTGAGGAACCGCAATCATTTTGGGCAGCATTTCATCGGTGCTGCCGATACTGTTGACTGCTCTTATATCCGAAAGCTATCAAACTTCAATTCAAATCGCACGCTGATTTTCAGATAGTTAATCTCACATACATATAACCCCTGCTTAGATATCTATACAGTTTGTTGGTTAAGAATTTATTCCAGACACGAACAAAATATTGGCTTAGTTTCTTTATGCCTCTCTTTAACGGCATTGCTTTTCTTGGAAACAACAATTTGAATTCAATCATTATAACCGAGGTTAGTCCAAAGATTTTTTGGTTGATATTTTAGTAAAGTGTGGCACAATTCGGCAGTTCTTGGTACTTTTATATCGACCATCATCATCATGACGTACCGCCAGCACGGATATCCTTGACCTTCTCTCGCCACTTCTCCCTATCGTTCATCGCTTCTGATAGGTCATCAAGGCTACATCCCGTATCCTCACAACCCTGCTGTATGTAAGTTCGAGCTGGTCGTCCTGCTTTTGCTCGGCCATATGAGAGGGTCCATAGAAGTACATCACTTATGAGCTAGCCCCTGCTTCTCCAGCAGAGTCCTGTGAGTCTGGTTCGTCTAACTTTGATAGTTTTCGCGATGGGAGGTAGGTCTGTACAGTTGCTGCTTTGTGGGATGTTGCCTCCAGGACTTGTTCAAAATTGCTCGCAGCATTCTTGTGAAGTTGTCGTCTAGCTTTTTCTCCAACCGTTTAGTTAGCGTCCATGTAGTTCCTCCATATAGCAGTATTGAGACCACCACCGTTGGGAGGAAACTGTGTTTCATTTTATCGGTCAGGCTTGACTTCCATATGAACGATAGCTTATCGATAGCTGCCCATGCCTTCGTTAGCCGCGTGTCGATGTCTTTTTCGGTTGATGAGACACTACATCCTAGGTAGGTGAACTTGTCTACTAGTTTCAGATAGTTATCGTCTACTGTGTCACCGGTTTGATTAAAACATATATATTCCGTTTTATGTGCACCGACATGGGACAAAGCACTCATATGCAAATGCATGCAGAAACATAACGACGCAATAACGACGAGCGGACACAGTTTTTAGAAAAATATACCTCTCACTTTACAGAAGTGTTGTGTGTGAGAGGGAGTTGGAACAAAGACTGCAACGTATTGCCCCCCCCCAACTCTTCTGGTTATCACAGCCTTTCTTTCCCGTTCTCCTGGAGGCCCAGCCTCTGCTGGGACATGGTTCTCATCCCAGCATCTTCTCTCCAACTGATCTGAACTTCCAGTCACCGGGGTTATATAATATTTTGGCCTCTACCTACTTCCTGCGAGCGTCACAATTCGCACTCAATTAAACCCCTCGACAGTCAAGGTTATCCCCTTATCTCTTCGACCGGATGCACCTGTTATTTACACAGGTGCATTTCTCATTTGACAGCTTGGTCGGGTCGGAGGTCAATATGCAACACTGTGTGATGCAAGGCTCGCCTAGTACTCTCCGAATGTCACTAGCTAGATTTGCTTCTATGGCTTGGAGAAGGTTCTTCGGAATCCATGGTTTTTGGCCGACCTTACTTTTCCTGGTAGTTGAGAGTCTTGCAACCAGAGCAAAAATCCTATTCTGTAATCAACCGCGCTTTCATTTTTTTCTCTAATAAATGCTTTTGGTCGTTTTCACGGCGTCATGACTTTGTCAGAACGTTTAAATTCTGAGTTTCCGAATTAAACTACTTAGACCATATGCCTTTGAAATCACATACAGAGTGGAGCAATGCACAACCTCTATTCGCACCAACTATCACGATACTACCGACCAAAACTTAGGACTTACCCTAGTAGTTGCAAAACTTAGGACTTACCCTAGCAGTAGTACAGACTAGGTTCTTTAGCTAGGGAAGAGCAATCAGTTTAGGAGAAGGAAAACTGAATGCACCTAAAATTGACTTCGTGACGAAGCCTGTTCATGGCAGAGGCCTTTAGGTAAATATATAGATATTATTGAAGAATGTATTTTTGAATGAAAATTGTAAGTGAATTGTTTATAAGCAGTGGCGAGAAAATATTGGGCAAGCGTATTCTACATACTATAAATCCGTTGAAATGACAATTACTTTTAATGACATCGCTCAATGAGAGGCAACAGTTTTTCTTCTTTGTGAGGTCCGTACTTTTCCCAAGTATCTTGTGTCAGACTGAACTGAGTTTTATAATATCATTCACACAAAACAATTCCTAAATTATAAAACATTACATATCGAAATTTCCATAATTTCTGATTAATTCTTTAAGTCTCGTAAATTCCTTTCATCAATTGTCTTACGTGGAATTATTTTCATTTCAATATTATGACTTTTGTCTTATTTTCAGGTAATGAATTTTAAACAAGATGGAGACATCTCCATATCAAATAGCGATCCTCTGAAAATAGTAGGCCAGTTCACATAATTTGGTATCAGAATCTCGTCTACTGAAAGAGATTGTAACAGATGCGTTGGGTAGGTGTGGACTGCTATCTAATGGTTGTCGCACATACGAAAATTTGAATTCTTTATAAAAATAAAACGGGATTTCTTCCGAGCAGTAGCTGTGTCGATACTACTGATTGGGTACACCTCCTGAACTGTATAGGAACGTTAAGAGAAATAATCTAGATAAGTGCCCGTAAAAAGTGCTGTAAAACGTCTTTTCTTCCAAACTACCCAAGACATGCTAGACACTGCAGGATACATTTTGTCATGTTTTGTTTCCTTCAATTTTTTTTTTTACAACAAATTTATTTAAATAATATCTCAATTTTGTCGGTAATGTTTTTATTCACTCATGATTATATAATAACCTTTAAAAAGGTCTTTTTTAAAATTAATTTCTACTCATTAACACGGCGTAAGCAAACCAGCAAAGACTAACAAGTTGGATTCTATGTAGAGGATCTACCTGGGAGAGAAAAGAGAGTCAATGCTATTAGCATCTGATGTTGATAATCATAAAACAATATCAGTTTATATTCGATACACATGCTCCACGCTTTGCTGAGGTGGTGTCCACAACTGCCCGTAAGGATTGGGAAGGAAAGTCTTCATGGCGTAGAATTCAGTCAGTGGTAATTGAGACATTGTTTGATGGACTGTAACCTGGTACAAAGAGAGTTCGAACTCCAGTCACGCTATTACCTTCAATTACGGACTTATACTTTTTGGAAAAGTATGGACGGCTTATTCATCCACCCAGCTAAGAGCTAAATAGTATCACTTCTGTTCTTCAACGTGGTTTTGAGATTAAATTACCGACAAAGGTTGATATGTCATTAAACAAAGAAACCAAAACAAACAATAACTGGGGTGATCATTGCATTGTATGAAGGCAAAAAAACGCTGAAACATTTCATAGCATTTTACGTTCATTATTACTTTCGGAATATGTCTTAAGTAAGGGTCGTGGATTGTCAAGCCAGTTGTCTGCCGAAAATAATTGATGTTCATCATCATGTCACGCTGCTAGCGGGGATCTCCCTGACCCTCTCTCGCCACCCGTTTCTACCGTCTATCGCTCCCAGGAGGTCTTTCAAGCTACATCCTGTATTGACACAGAGATGCTGTATATAGGTTCTAGAGGAGGTGCCCGTGGTGTAGTGGTTATCGTCGTAGGAAATGGACACGGCGACACGAGTTCAAAACTTGGACGAGGCTGATTGCATTTCACATAGCTCTAATACCCTTGGGAAAGGTATGAATCCAATTATTCTGCCTCCAGCTATGGGTAAATTGTAGGGAAGACTGGGTTCTTCAGCCTTGGTGAGGCAACTAGTCTAGGAGAAGGAAAACTCTGAATTCAAACCTGTTAAACGCCGCTTAAAAAATTGACCTTGTGTCATATCCTGCCCGAGTGGAGGGGTTGGTAAATAGGATAAGGCATTCTGATTATCTTCAACCCTCGGGGAATTCTTGCGTTATAGCTAAAGTAGGGATAGCAGCCTCAAAATAAGTAAGTTCGAATTCTACTCTTTCTACTACGTTCACAGTTGGACTAATACCCTTTATTCTCATACCGCCCAAGCTATTGGTTTAAGATTGGTAAATATGGTATATAGGTTCTAGCTGGTTCAACCTTTGCTCGTCGTGTGAAGGGGTCGCCAGGAGTATATTTGTTATATATTTGTCCTTATTTCTCCCATAGTGTCCAGCATGTCTGTTTTGTCTAATTTGGTTTGGTGGTAGGTGTCCGTAGAGCTGCTGCTGTGTTGCATCTTTGCTTCTGGTCTTTGCAGATGTGGAATGAACGCATATCAGAAGAGGAACGTGCAAGCATATTCAGAAAACACCCACAAAGACCTTTTGTGAGCAGAAAGTCCTCCAGAAAATGAAATTCTAACTATTGCAACCACCTGCAAGGTACAGCAACATGTGCGCAAAATCCCCAGATACCCAAAGCTAAATAGTGATAAGCCTATTTTTTTAAAAATTAATCGTTGATCATATACCAACAGTTGGTAACTAAGACATAATTGTACCATTAGGTCACGTCGGAAAGGTCTGAGAAAATTGCTTATATGACATTAGAATCTAATTTTTATCAGAATTGTGTTTAGGTTTCATTAAACCTGGTTCTGTTTTTAAAAGCTTTTGGACGATTCGTCCTTTGTTCATTTCAAACTTTTGTCCTTGGTGGAAGGTTTTTTTTTTTTCCGTGAGAAAAGATGCAAGTACAACGGTTCATGGTTTACTGAGTATTTTTTTACAGGCTTCTTTCTGAAACAAAGGCTTTCATTGTGATAATGTTTGAAGAGAGAAAAAAAAGTGTTGATATTGTTTTAGGAGAAAATGCACATGATCCAAAGATTGAGAAAAAAATGAAATATATTTTTGAGTAATGAAAGCAAGGGTTAAAATACAAGTGAAAAAAATCAGTTTGAAAAAAAGAAAAGGTAAAATGAAACAAACGTAGAGAAAAAAATCTTTGAAAAATATTGATAGATTAAGCGATGGAAGAAAATAGATACAGAAGGAATACGCAAAGGTAAAAAGAAGAAAGCTAGGAAATATGATTAAGTAACACACCCACAGAGAGAGAGAGAGAGAGAGAGAGAGAGAATTATTGGGAGAGCGAGGCCGGGATAACGAAAACAGGGAAAGGATAAGAAAAGGGACCTAAAAACTTGTTTAGAATAATCAATACAATATTTCATATATTTCAATACAGGCACAAAGGAGATGCTGTGAAAGATTGTTTTATACTGAATTTAATAAAAAAAATAAGTTGATTATAGTATATATCATACTGCATATGTGCAAGGTTTATTTGAAAAAATGATTCAAGTTGAAATTGTATTTGTATTTATGAAGAAAAAAACCGTATAAGTAAAATGTATAATTTTCATCTCTTGGAATGCAAGAGTTTTCGGTTGGTCGAAGCACCCTTAAGTTCTCTTTTGCTGGGATTTTAAGATGTGCTATCATAATTGTATTTAATGTTTTCCAAGCTGGCAAATTATAGTGTTGGGATGGAATTTTATTTCTAAAAGTAAGAAAATCCAATGTATCCATGGCTGGTGAGTACGGACTGTGCTTCACTTGCAAAACTGTTTTGCCAAAAGCTGTTTATTTGTAATGCTTGCTTAAGCATCTCCACTTTTTACTATCCTCTCCAATATTTGGAACTTTACATTTTTCTCTAAAATATTCGAATTTCCAACTGTCTTCCCTATATAACTATTTAGCTTCATCTGAGTTGTTTTTTAATTATGGCCTAACAATTAGTTTAACATTATCAGCAAACGGTTTTATTTGTTATCTTTTATCATTAGGTAAATCCCTTAGGAACATCAAAATATTCTTTACTATCGTTTATTGGACTACCAATAGATGGTTTAAAGTTATCTTTATTTGTTCATCTACGATATAATTTGGAAATCCCTCAGAGTTTTGTTATATTCATTAATTCTTTGTAGAATAGTGTATGTGAGAAGTTTTGTCCAATTAATCCAGGATCTTTCTTATGGATATCTTATATATTTGTGAGCATTAGCAATGGCAGCCAGGAGCTATAGCTCGTTTATTTTTTTTAAATAAAAGGAGGTGGTGAATTTATGATTGTTAGTGTCAGCTAAAACACCAATGAATGGGATTATAATACTGATGTTGAGTTCATGAGTGAATTAAAGAGCAAGGTTATGCTCGAAATCTCTCTTGGCTTTTCATTTCATTCAGATTTTCAGCTGGTAAAAATTTCATGAATGTATCATAATTTTTGTTCATCTTTGAAAAATTTCATGAATGTATTCATAATTTTTGTTCATCTTTGAAAAAAAAGTATCGAGACTGATTTTATATTTTCTTCATTGGCACTTACTGGTCTAGCCTTGATCTAGACTGCTAGACGTCTGCTTAAGTATAGACATCATTATTTTATTATTTAGGTTTCTAGGCACTGCTCACCAATTTTTTGATAGGAAAAAAATCAGTTACGAAATTTTTTCATCACACCTCGTTTTACATTTAGATTGAAAGAATGTAATTTTCATGCTAACTTGAAGATACGACTCAAAGGTTAGAACAAATGCAGCAAACTGAAAATAAAAATCTACTCTAGAAATCTTTAACATAATTAGACACAAAAAGTACCAAAATACATATTCAAATTCTCCTTGAAGCAGAATGAGGAGCAGATCAGTAAAATAAAAGATATAAGACAAAGAATTGGGTTAGTCGTCCGTAATTACACCTGAAATGATTATGGCTTATCTGAAAATTACATTATATATTTTTTTTCATTTCTTAAGTCTTGTCCTCCTTATTTCACTCTGGTTTAAAAAAAAAAAATCAATTCTCAGCTCATACTCCATCAGTAATTACGTTGCTAGAAAATATTTGTTGCTACCAAGCAATTCTTTTGAGTTTATACTTATTTCATCACCCTCACCCCAAATACAGGCTACAACGATCCCTAACATTCAAAGACCTTCCGTTATTTTAGACTTTAATATCTTTAGCAAGCGTTCCATTCATAACATATGCTCAATTCTAATCCAGTTACCCGAGGAAATTACAAATATATCACTCTTTACGATGTTTCAATGTTGTATTATTGTATTAGGGAGCGCGAATATTTTGTTTTTCAGTTTATCTTATTTGCTCGCCCGAAATCTTTGGATAAGTGGCAAATTTACTATTTGCAGGGTGCAGAGTTTAACCAGAAAATCCTTTTGGCATAGAACCGCTCCTACTTATCTGCAGAGAAACAGGGAACTTTAGCATTATTGACTGAAATTACTGCGTTCGGTGTTCAATATTTGGAAATCTAGAAGTTAAAGAAATGAAGGGGATGGCTGCCTGAATGAATGGAGAGATAAAGCAGAGGTCTGTGTCCGATCCAAATGTCTCTGGGATATAGGAATGATATCACCATCACCGTCACGTGACTAACAAACTATGGAGGTTAAGGACTGGAATATTCAATAAATTACACGCTATGCAGCCTCGTCAAATTTGACTGAGTTCGACGGTGAATGGTAATAATAAAAATACTCAACTGGGAAAGAAAAGGGCAGAATACTGTTCGCCACCGTAGGACTGTGCGTCTAGAGTGAAAATAAACGCCTTGAAAATAAAATAAACGTTAGATACTACAAAAGAAACATTTAAAATCTAAGTTTAGTATGCCACGCAAATATATATGGAGCGTCTCAATATACATGGGAACTATGTGACTGTCAATGACTCTACTAATAATGTTGTGTTCTTTAGTTTCAGATTCGAAAAAAGTATATTATAATATTTATCAATCCACAATTGCAATGTCTTGAACAAGAAAAATATTTTTCGTCCCTACTTTTTTGGAGACAACTTAACAAATGCATCCCATTAATATGGTGATTTATTAGTGAGACAAGAAACGCAAAAAAAAAAAATAATAATAATGCATGTCCCGGAAGCTGAAATATTTAAAAAAAAAACGTTAATTTGATATCTAGCTCAAAGGATACATGTTTTACAGGACGTGTTCTAAATGATCGCCATTGCACTTGACTCAGTAATAAATACTTTACATATTTTGAGACACTCTGAATATTACAGATATTTTCTTCAAAGATTACTACTTATAAACATCTAAAAACCAAACACAAGTACACTTTTAAAAAGGTATCAATGGTATTCTTATCGATATGTAGTAGCAATAATATGGTAGCAGCGTTACCAGGTGTTTCTGTGGTTCCAAATATGGAGAAATATTCTTTTAGCCATAAATGAGTAAACTTATAGGGGTAGAGTCCTCGTAGCATTGTAGCTAACTTCCTGGACTGCGACATCAAAGTCAGCGAGTTCGAACTCCAGTCACGCAATTACGTTTACTTTCGGACTAATACCCTTGGAAAAGGTATGAAGTTCCTTATCTTCCCATATGTGAGTTATATAGCAATTCTACTGTTCTTCTAACAAAAACTGCTCTGGCATTCAAAATCCTATGAAGTTTGGTATACCATGAACGAAAAAAATTAACTTTTAGCAAGTTGTTGTAATATATTGCGTGTAATTATACAATATTGTTCATAAATATATACACCCAAACATTAAGAAAATAGAAAAGCAATTTTCTTATAAAATTAAATGGAATTTGATATAACATTACTAGGTACATTTTTATTGCCAAAATATGCAAGTTTGAAATTTTGCAATTGAAAATAAAATTGCAACTTTTCTCAAGCCCAAAATAAACTCCCATTGGTATTTCTAAGAGATGTACTTACTTTTGGAATGATACATATTCATAGATTTGATTACTGAGCTTCAATGTCGTCGAATTTGGTAATGAATAATATAAATCTTATTTTTTTAGATGGATTGGTATTGTGCAAGAAATAAAAAAAAATTCTGGTATCTAGTTTCAGGGAAAAGTCTTTTTTCATGAAAACTTTTTGGATTGTACTTATTTTATGAGCGATAATGTTTGCTTAAATGCTTATCAACCTTTGTGGGTTATTTAATGCCAAAACTATCCTTGTAAAAAAACAATAGGGATAGTACATAATCCATAGCTGGCGGATTAGGGGGTTTATACTTTTGGTTTGGTTTGTTTGGTTTTATGGCATATCAACCTTTGTAGGTTATTTAACGCCAAATCCATTTTTATGTAAATAATCTGTTCTATTAAAAACAGTTCAGTTTAGCATAAGTACAGTTTAATTGTCAAAAACATTTCCATTTCTAACTATTCAAGCAGTTATATGTAATAATTCAGTTAAGTAAATACAGTTTTAATGTCGAAAAACAGTTCTATTTGAAATAATTCAGTTAAGCATAAGCACGCTGTTTAAGTGTAAGTACGGTTTAATTGTCAAAAACATTTCTATTTCAAGCTATTCAGTTTACTCAATTCATTTTAGCATAAGTATGCTGTTAGTTCTATTTAACCCATAGACAGGGCCCTATCAGGTGCTGCCTATCCGGGCTACAGTGGACCTGGGAGCGATGGTAATGAAGGGGTACTCCTCATTCCCCAAATCTCCAGCACTGCTGGAACCTTACCATCAGATTGTTAAGTGTCATATCCAGGACACTCGTTAGGGGGGGGTCTTACCCCTCTGCAGAGGTGCATTCAGTGTATTCTACAGCCCCAGCTGACTGGGCAAGTTTATACTTTTCTCAGTGATATTATTCCAAAACTAATTGTAACAACACTACTGGAGTTTTAAGTCGCATACTACGATATCGCAGTCCGGAACGTTACCCACTCTGCCACGAAGACTTCTGCCCGTACGATACTATATATTACATCAGAGTAAATTAAATTATTTCTTACTGCTACGGATTGGATATTTGTTATTAAGTGTAAAAACCCCGAATAAATGTATATAACTGACTTAATGAGAAACATCAAAAGGAGGAAGAAAATTTAAAAATGGAGAAATATGAGAAAAATAGTGGGGATATCGAAGAGAAGAACAAGAAACAAAACAAAGAAATTAGATGAAGATTTTTAAAAAACTAAGAAAAAATAAATAAAACAGAGAATATAATGGAAGAACGTTAATAAGGAGCAGAAGACAAGTAGGTCGATTGGAAAAGATATAAAGAATAAAATAGGAAACAATCAAAGAACAAATGAATCGAAAAAAAGCCGAAAAGACAATAAGAGGGGTACGAGTGAAGAAAAAAACGAATATAAATCAAACAGAATGAAAATGCTTTTTTATGGCATATCAAACATTGTTGGTTATTTAAAGCCAAATCCATTTTTATACAAATAAACAGTTCTATTTCAAACAATTCAGTTTAATATAAGTATACAGTTCTATTTTACCCATTGACATGATCCTATTAGGTATTGCTAAACCGGGCCACAGTGGAAATGGGAGTGATGGCAATTAAGGGGTACTCTGCATTCCCCAGCATTATTAGAACCACACAATCAGATTGTTTAGTGTCATAGTAAAGACAGATGTTGGTGTGGTTTTAACCCTCTGCTGAGAAGCCTGTGCATTCTGCAACCGCAGCCAACTGTGTTCGGAAAAGAATTGAATTCAGGTGGAGTAAAAATCGTTCAAAATAAAAGCAGACGATAAAGAAATGAAATAGATAAAGATATCCAAAGCAGAAAAGAAAGAAAAAAAAGGGAGAACTGTGAAAAATGTTGGTCCTTGATATTTTGATTTTAATTCTGTTAGTGTGGACGGTCGGTATTTGTAAAGGTAATAAATAAATCATTTAAGAGATATAATTGTTTCAATAAATACATACTTGACTGTTTCTTTCAGCAGTAAAACAGTTGACTGTGTACAATTCTTTGTACAGGTCAGCGAGCTTTTGTTCTTTTTTGCTAGAGGTACTCTATTTTTTTTTTTTTAGTTTAATTCAGATGATTTTTTATATCAAGAGTATCAAATTCAAACATAAAACACAAAAGGTACAAATAATTAGGTCACTCTTGATCATAAATAAGCCTAAAGGTTCTCATATCAACAATTACAGAGACCAATCAATTAGCAAGGTTTTGTGATAGAAGAAATAGGATTTTTATTTATTCAAAAAGAAATGTGGGGTTGTTTTTTTTTTTTAGGAAAAAAAATAAAAATAAGGACACTCATGTATATTAGTTTGTTTTAAATATAGTTTAAGAATTTCATGACAAAAAAACAAAAGGCAGCAGTTTATGATGTCATGATTTTAAAATTTTTTATTTTATCCTTTTTTTACACATGAATTCGACACTTTATAGCAAAAATTGGGACAGTTTTATATATCCAACTTTACTTTTAAATATGGTTTGGGAATTTACCGCCTAAAAACTATTTTGAGCACGTCTCGTTATTATGTATAGAAATGTTTACTCAACGTTGAATATTAGTTTTATATTTATTCCTAAAGAATATATTTTCTATTTTTTCTTTCTATATGATCCTGCAATTGTAAATTGATATGCACGGATTGAAAGAAATAATTCTAAAAAAAAAGATGTGTTTTAGGCAGCAGAAAAACTGTTTTTGTGTTTTGGTTCTGATGAAAAGATGTCTGCTTACTTCAAAACATGAGCATGCAACTCGAGAAACATAGGCTTGAATAAAAATTTAAGAAAAATATGAAGTGCCTATAATATTCACTACAATATACTGCAAATTAAAAGAAATATTAGTTAACATTTGTTATCTTATTCGTTCATATTTTACCGAAAAAGACGACTACGTTTATAATCAAATAGATAGTTATTTTAAGCTCTCTATGTTGGTAAAACGGCGTGGACATTCTACAACCACTGATATTGCCACGTCGTGACTCCGAATTTGTCACACATTAACTTGCGATGAATAAAAGGTGGTATTATTGCTTTTAGACGAATAGCCAAACATATATATATATATATATATATATATATATATATATATATATATATATATATATATATATAAATGCAGAGACGCTTATCTGCGATCATCGGTTTCATGCTGTCGTCCGACAATCAT
Organism: Sepioteuthis lessoniana; assembly: GCA_963585895.1. Classification (NCBI taxonomy): domain Eukaryota; kingdom Metazoa; phylum Mollusca; class Cephalopoda; order Myopsida; family Loliginidae; genus Sepioteuthis; species Sepioteuthis lessoniana. The sequence goes on from OY757912.1 coordinate 100,907,923, forward strand.
CAGGCAGATGATAGTTGTAATTAAAATGAAAGCGACGGTCGCCGATATGCGTCCGTGATATTAAATATATAAAAACTAATATTTATTTATTTATTATTATACAATGGCTCTATCACAGATATTGAACGCTCCCCAAATTATTCCTCATTTGATCGGGCACAAACCCACCAAGTCAGATAGTTGCAACCATATAATATATATATATATATATATATATATATATATATATATATATATATATATACATACAAGCACACTGTGGGAGGACCCCTTCAAAATGGAGTTTTCTGATTATGATACTAAAGTGAATGTAATGGCGAGGCTCCAGTTCTGGAGAATGTAGAGTGCCTCTTTACTGATATTACTTTAAGGTCCACTTAGTCCTGGAGTAGTAGCACCAATAGGTTCTTATCTATGGGTCAAATATCTATTTAAAATGTATTCATATTTGATAGGAATACTTACTGTCATATCTGTAGATTATTTGTATATAGAATTGTAACATTATTATTAGTCACTTGAAACCATATATCTATGTGCCAACAAATGTCGATTCTTAAATCGAAATAATTACTTAAAACTATGTAATTATTAGTTTTAGATTCCTTTGAAAACAAAACTGTGTGCAAATGATTTGTATTTCGATAGGAATACTTGATACCATTGCATCTTTAGAATCAACTACACGAAAAATGTAAATAGGAATATACATTGAACGCAATTCACTAATTTCTTGTTATAGAATAACCCTAGACAGGTTGACATACCGTTAACAATCAACCATTCGACTTGAACAAGATTCATGGCGTTAAGCAAAATTTAAGTGTTTAAGAAATAAAAACCAAACAGCAACTGCAGCAGCATTAGATATATAAGGAATGTAAAGCCGATTTCCCAGACGATCACTGCAATCCTTGAAAAATGCTTTTGATACTAGAGATCAAAACCCTTCATTAAACCGTCATAAAGAATCCCTGATTTCAAATCATCCAAAATCACTTGAGTCCAATGAGCAAGGCTTCGTGAAATATGAACATAAATTGCTCGATGTCCGAATTCCAGCAAAGCCTCACGTGTCATTTAATCATCCGTTTCAAGTGACGCATGCCACTTGTACGCCACCGTCTACCTCAACAACGCACATGACCGATTCAACCAGAGATGAATATTCCAAATTAGGTAAATCAATTTAATATATTCGCCAAGAAATCCCAGCTGCCTCACTTCTCTTGTCCTTGTCACGGATTAATTGTATTAAAGTATTTATAGCCGTGCTCTTTGCTATCCGTTCATTGTCGTTCGATCGAAAGTTTAACGTGGATCATTGGCTTTCGAGTAGAGTAAGACAACTGAAAATATGGGCCAGGTTTATGGAATCAGGATGCATAAAATACTATAGTATTTCATAATTATTGAGAAGTGTCTGGTTTTGGAATAATCAAAGATCATTACTGCTGAAAATTGAATTCGATTCTAACTGGTCTTGTGTTATTTTAGCTCGGATTAAAAAGGATATACGGCAACTAGCAAGTATTTAAAAAATAGTAAACCTGATCCTCTCTATATATGTAAACTAGACAACAGATTAAATATAGCTAAATAAATAGGGACGCCTTGGTTAAAAATAGAAACTCATCGGCAGAGTATCAACAAATAGTTCGAATTAGCTGAAGGGAACTCAAATGAAAATGCCATAAGGCAGTAGATGCGGAATAAGCAAGAGGAAAAAATTAGTTGCTGATCTGACGCGATAAGGAAAAGACAGTTGAACACTAGATACGACGATATGAAGACAGCCGAAAATTGCGGCCTCCATTTTGAGGCGAGCTCCAAAAAGGAATCTTACAACAAGACGCAGAGTCTGAGGAGAGACCCTGTGATGGAAGCACATGTTAGAGCTGTGATAGAAAACGTGAAAGAAAATTCAATATTTGTCTCTGCTCACTTTCTCCTCCTGAAATTTTGTTTCTCTTTGTTTAGCTACCGCAGTCATCTCAGTATTCATTAGCTGTTTCTCTCCTCCCGTCGACTACTAAAAAGTGTAGTAGCGAATATACTTTTCGATTAGCGAACCAAGACTGGGTTTCGTGTGTTCGTCACTTTCTCAACTGGAGGTTACCACAAGGTCCGACTGACACTTAAGACGTAGGACTACACATATAAACCGTTTCGACCAAGTGGTGGAAAAGTATAATAGTAGTAGAACAAACTTTTATTGAGACTGCGCCAGCACAACCTTCCCTCTCAACACCGTCGTAGTGCAAACGTCTATCCGTACTATGTAATGTTAAGACCGTCTATTTGGTATGTGACGATACAATATTTCTATTTTCAACATCAAATCTTACTTAAACTCTCTCTCTCTCTGTCTCTCTATATATATATAGAGAGAGAGAGAGGGGGAGAGGAAGAGAGAGAATGAAAATTACTTATTTCGTCTATTTTTTTTTTTCGTCGTATGTTTTTCCCGGTTGTATGAAAGTCAGGAGATTAACACGAGGAAGTAAGACAAAAATCTATTTCTCTAGGTTTTCTCCTACTCTGGTGGTCAGCATCTGAAAACGTTTTGATTTGTAAAAATGTTTGTATCACGATTTGTTGTTTTAACGATTAGATATATACACATATATGAGAGTCCTTGATAAATAAGGTGGATTCCCCCCTCCACCACAAAAAAAAACAAAAAACAAAAAAATTAACAGTCCAATTTTCCCTAGGAAAAAAATTAGGTTTATTTGTCAATATAATTTTCATTCTTTTAAACACTTTCCCGGTCGAAAAGTTTTTGTATATTTTAAGCATTGGAATCTTCGGACAGGTAGAGATTCTTTGAAAGGATAAACACATGGGACCAGGTGTTGCAGCTGTTATTAACCAAAATGCCTGATGATTTTCACTTTTTGTTGCAGTATAAGATATTGGGCTCTGAGTTCAACATGTTAGGAACCAATTGGCAAATAACCTTAAAAAATATGGTCTTCGTGCGCACTTTTCTGTGTAACGATAGAAATCGCTAAATACCATCGACTATAGGTCTTCTATTAACCAAAATAAGTACATTAACTGAATTCATTTTTTCTGATGTGCCAATCATTCGAGAACTGCCTTAATCTTGAATAATATTTCAAACTTCTTTTGATTATTTAGCCCTTTTGTAGACATGCTTTTGCTAATATGTCCTTCTTCGTACAAACCAAGAATTCTTATGTAAATTTTACTGGGTTTGCCTTTCTCAATCAAACAAAATTTTATGAAAGACCTCTGTTCATGCCTTCATAACTATGATTTATGTGCCACCATTTTGAAGTGTGCCATAATTATATTTCCAGAATTAAAATAATATTTGTCATTAACTATTTTAAGACAATACAGACAAAACACACACACACACACACATATATGTATATATATATATTGTGTAATCATACCCAGCTTTTACTGTTATACGTACAACCAAAGTCTGACATATCTGTAGAAGAGAAAATACTTATAATACATTACGATACTAGCTCGCCCCTTTTTCTAACTCTAATGATATACATAACTGAGTAAGAACGCTTTTAGCGAAAACTTTGGATCATAATTACATATATAAAATTCTGATGATATATGTAAATACAATTTTTATCATAATCTTATATATCCATATATACATTTAATTGGATATATATATATATATATATATATATATATATATATATATATATATATATATCCATTTCTCTGCTTTACTTTGCTGGAAGTCATACAGCAACACTAAGGATGCCTTTCAGTGTATCAAGAGTATATCTTCTTAGGAAAGAACGTAAAGAAAAAATACACCCTTATGCAAACCTTTAAACTATACTTTTTCATTTTGATATTATAAATCAAGTGCAGAGGCAAAAGAATGAGATGGAGAGATATGCAATGCTGATGAGTTGGTTGGGAGTTACACGCATTGTTTTGGGACTTGCCATGAGTTATAGAGCTGATCACTTGTAAAGCTAATTGGCTGAAAGGGAGACTTAATTTAACAAAATTAATGTAAAGAGTAAAGTATTGGAAGAATATATACCAATAAAAGAAAATTACTAAAGGCATAAAAATAGAATTTTTAAAAAAGTTCTAAGGAATATGGATATTATGGCTTACAAAAATGTTTCAGCCTATGGACTGCCTGCTTGAGGACCTTGGCGACAATCAACTTTCCTGCGAAAAACCTAGATATTTGCTGCAGTTAGAACATAGTTGATTAAAAATTTGTATAATGGATTGTTTTGCATAGAGTTTCATGCTTCAGCATCTATTATAAATATTTTACATTGGAAATGAGCAAACGCAATTTTCACTGTTTGAGAATTCACTGACAATCGAGTTGTCATGTCGAATGTAAATTCCTTACTTACGCATTGCTATTGAAATACTAAAAGTCAGAAAGAAAAACTATGTCAGTGCGTATGACTTATTGTAACCATTACTGTGAGAGCTGGACTATAAATAAAATCTTGCTCTAAAAGCGTTTTGAATCATTAAAATCTTTGCTGTGTTCTAAGCAGAGCAATATCACAATATTTCTAACCATGAGAGAGATGAACAATACAGGATGAAGATTCACGTTGCTAATCTTTGGTTGAGCAAGTATCGACCTTTACCAACATGATACAGTCTCACAAGAGGATCAATAATGTGAAATCAAGTGTCGTGACTTATCCTGTTTTTCTTATTTCATAGTTGAAAATATTGTATATATATATATATATATATATATATATATATATATATAGTATTTTCAGCTATATATATCAACTCCTCCGCACCAACCGGATTGGACGCAAGGTCAATATTTAGCTAGAGTTTATAGATTGTAATTTATAGTTGTCGTTCTCGAGCGGTTGCCATACCATTTTTTCAAAGACCCCCTACTTTACCTTACTATTTTCTCATAGCAGGAGATAGTTGGATTTATATCTTTTCCGAAAGCATTAGAGCTATTTGAAATGCAAACATCCTAATCCAGGATATAAACTCTAGTCAAGGCCTTTTTTCTTCTAATTGTTACCATCATCCCAGAAACGTCCCTCTCTCTTTATATATAGTTAGCACAATGAATTTAAGTGACATTGCTATGTATCAGATAAGATCTTACATTATCTTCTGAGATACATCTGAATACGTAATATCTATTATCATTTAGAAAAATAAGCAACAATGTTAATTTTATTGTCAGGGATATGAGAAATTGAATAAATTTAGTCGTTAATTTCAAATATGACCTCAATTTTCCTTGATTAGTGTTTAATGTAGATAATAGATGCTACGTATATGAGAATTGATTTCGTGTGGCATTCAAAGCAACCGTTATCATCACATATAAATTTGATTCTAAACTTACCATCAAAATGATTTAAGATTTAATGCTAGAATTTAGTTATGTCTATTTTCGTCTCGCACGTTTCGTCCAACGTCTGTGCAGGAAAGATCAGGGGTAGGTCAAAGCTACTTCTGATAAGTTGGATATAATTTTTTACTTGATCGTAAAAAAGCTAACGATTAAAAAAAGAAAGTGTTTTGGTTTAGTTTTTAAAAGCTAAAGCCAATTTAGTAAAACTAATGTAATTTTTTGTTGAGCACAGCAGCAATACCATACATATGTTCAAAATAGACGTCTAGGGTTAACAAACCATACTAGCAAACTTTCACGGTTGTTTTCGAGTCTCACTGGGTGCCCCATTCAAACGGCTTTGCGTCACACGCAAGTAAAAATAAAAGTTCCGTAAATTACTAAACATGCTTAACATCGTTTGTGACTTTTGTTGAGGTGCGTTATAGGTATTTACTATAATTTGTATAGTTCACTCGTACAAAATAACCAGTGACGATGTGAATATTTTATGCACAAACATAACCCAGAACAAAGCACCCGAGATTTGGAAGCACAGAATTTTGGAAAACGACGCATCTGTCTTCTCGTCAGATTTCCAAGCTGACCTAATACGATCCCTGACTCTTCAATAAAAACGGAACGGTTTATCAATATGATCTGTTTGCTCTTGGTTCCACCGAGACCAGTTGGCTGATGCGCCTAACACGCTTACCTGTCACGCCGATCCATGATTCAAGACATCTCGCAACCAATACGGGATTGTTTGCTCCTCTTCAAATCAGACTCAAGGCGCTAAACTCAGAAGCAAACGCAGACACACTTGACAAGTTCAGGTATTTGAAACAGGCTGATGTTTGCCAGTGATGTCGATTCGGACCAGTCTGTCTCCAGAGAGATCATAATTTGACTCAATCAAAAACGCCCACGGCATATTTCACCTGTTTCAATGCTGTCTGTCTATTGACCGCTTGCTCTTCTTTCAAACTCTCACTTGCAGAGCACTTGACATACTTTCAATATTCGTTATTCTTATTGATAGTCTTACTTCCAGCCGTATCAAATTGAGAGATGGATGCAACCATTTTGTGACACGCATACTCCGAAAATAAATATTCTAAAGTTATCGGAAAACTTTTTTCCTCTAGAAAAGTGTTTTATAAGAAAAAGCTGAAGTGATAAACCAGAGATGCAGTGGATTTTTTGTGACCTTTACGGGAGCAGGTAAAAATATCCCGGCCCAGAAAACTAAAAACATAAGATCGTTCTTTTTTTCTAAGAAAAGCAGTAATCGCACGATAGGCAAATCGATTTTGAGTTGTAGTCAGCCAGCTAGTTCTACCTTGCAGGACCATTACTGTAATTATTTGTTTATCACTCGTATTGATAGTTTTGGACTATAAAATTCTGTGAGAAAAATTATCGTGTACAGCATGCATGAATTTTATAGAATCTGTAACTGTAAAATGTGTTCAACATTTTATCGCTACGTACTGATAAAAAACATTTCTTATATTTTACTCTGCTTTAAACAAAATTTGTACAATATTTTAGACAAATGCATGGTTATATGCTCATAAAAAAAGACGCTATAAACCCTCGGTAAAAATAAGCTCCTATTTGGAGAAAAAATCGTAAACAAATATCACAGCGTAAAACGTTAATTTTTCTGTCGTCCCATCTGACATATGGAGAGTCATATTGCCAGAAACAAAGTTAATTGCATTAGCATACAGCCTACCAAAAGAAACCGTAGCAGCAATAACGATTCTCTACAAAAACACAAAAGTGAAAGTACGTTCACCAGATGGAGACACAGAACACTTCGACATTGTTGCAGGAGTACTACAAGGGGACACGCTAGCCCCATACCTCTTTATAATCTGTCTAGACTACGTGCTTAGAACTTCGATCGACAAAATCAGAGTAAATGGATTCGAGCTGACAAAGAAAAGAAGCCGAAGGTACCCCGCAAAAACAATTACCGACGCTGACTACACCGATGACATAGCGTTACTGACCAAGCCGAAACACTACTGCATAGTTTGGAACGAGCCGTAGCAGGCATTGTCCTCCATGTCAATGCACACAAAACTGAATATATGTGTTACAACAAAACAGGCGACATTTCCACACTAGACGGAACCTCTCTGAAACGAGTAGACAAATCCACCTACCTAGGAAGCAGTGTTTCATCAATCGACAAAGACATCGACACACGGCTAACGAAGGCATGGACAGCTATCGATAGGCTCTCGATCATATGGAAATCAGACCTGACCGATAAAATGAAACGCAGTTTCTTCCAAGCAGCGGTCGTATCGATACTGCTGTATGGATGCACTACTTGGATGCTAACTAAACGGTTGAAGAAGTTGCTAGACGGCAATTACACAAGAATGTTGAGAGCAATATTGAACAAGTCCTGGCGGCAAAACCCCACAAGACACCAGCTGTACGGCTACTTGCCTCCCATCACGAAAACTATAGAAGTTAGACGAGCCAGACACTCAGGACACTGCTGGAGAAGCAAGGACGAAATCATCAGTGATGCACTCCTATGGACTCCCGCATACGGCCAAGCGCAAGCAGGACGACCAGCTCGAACATACATACATCAGCTATGTGAGGATACGGGATGTAGCCCTGAAGACCTGCCAAAAGCGATGAATGATAGGGAGAAGTGGCGAGAGAGGGTCAGGGATATCCGTGCTAGTGGTATGACATGATGATGATAGAAAAATTATCACTGTTGTGGTTTAGTGCATTCGGTACTCACGAGATGACGTATAATGTCGCTTTATGAAGAAAAGAGAGAAGATTAATGAAAATAAGATGAGCGAAATGGTATCTACTATATGGTCTTCAAAATAGGTTCCTTGGGTATCTACATTATGATAATGACCTTACTTCCCTGTCGATGGAACCTATAAAGAGTGACATACATTCTCAGCATAGAGGTAAAAGCCAGGAAAAAATGCCGAGAATAAGACCCTAAATTACATCCAGTATTTACGATCCAGTTTGAGAGATTCAAAGTGTTGACGACGTTATTGTTCCTATGATTCTCAGTTCCATTCTGATCCCGTGTAGTCACCAGCGTAGTCAGTTGCGGCTGTAGAATACACTGACTGCATTTCTGCAGAAAGATAAGACCTTCCTCACCGGGTTTCATGGATATGACACTAAAATATCTGGTACTGAAGCTCTATTACTGCAGCCTTGGAGAATGTGGAGTATCTCTTCATTGCCATTAGTCCATGGTTCACGCAGATCCGGAGTGGTAATACCTTTTATGGCACCATTTATCGGTCAAATAGAACTGTTTAATCATTTAATTTACTTGAAGCCATTTAACTATGGGCAAAAAATGATTAATATCGAATAGAATTACTTTTATTACATTCCAATACTTGAAACGATTGTGCAAAAATACCAACACTTATTATTTAACTGTATGCAAAGAAATAGCAATATTTAAAAAAAAGCTGCCAAGATAACCTTACTTATGAAGTATTCCCATAAAATAATACGTATAAACAGGATTTTGCGTTAAATAACCAAACACGATATGCCATTAAGGAAAATAAACTAAATAACCTAACCAGTGCGATAATCCCAGCTAGAGTACCATCTACAGGTCACATAGTTCAAATAGTCTTGCTTGAAGTTATGAAGAATTTACCAGTTTTTATGATTGAAGATAGATATTTGTACTGCGTGTAATCGGGGACTATTATTATAAAACCGACTCTGGTATAAATTACTCCACATATTGACATGATGAAAAATTAATCAAACCGAAGGCAATGTTTACACCCCAGAAAACAATGATGGAAATTTTCGACAGAGAAAGCTTTCGTTTCGGTAGATACTACTTGAAGAGTTTTCTCTGTAAGTTTGCAAATCTGAATAATAGGGGTTTAATATCTGTCACCTAAATGACTAATATGAGATGGTTAAGAATCTGTTATGCTGCAATTATAGGCTTTATCATAATTTCATTCATATGTTGAGTGTATAGAAACAAGTGAGAGTTGTAAAAAGTTATGTTTCTGTTGGAAGAGTTTCGTTTCAAATTCGTGTGATGTAATTGGTGAGCAAAATTTGATTTATTAAAAATGAACGAAATTGCGAGCACACAAGAGATTTAAAAAGAACAAAGATGAATTATGGTTTGTTCAAACAATTTAGAAACTAATCACAACTTTAAGTTGGAATATTCTAACACGATATTTTATATACGTAATAAAAACCAACGGAAAATTATTGATTCTCGTATCATCTCAAATCACCATACTAACAGATTTTTTTTTTCAATCTGACTCCTTATTTGGTTTTATTGATGCTGAAAAGTTACCAAATCCCTCATTTAGACTAATTTGACTACATCGATTATATTGTCAGAAAGATAGATAAACCGAGTCGAATCAAATAGAGATCGAAGGTTAACACTGATAAAAACCGGTAGACATGAGCTTAATAATATAAATATTAACATAGAAAGACTAATGATTATTTATAAGTATACATACATATATCTCTACTATATATATATATATATATATATATATATATATATATATATATATGTATGTGTGCGCGCACGCGTGAACTTAAACTCTCAGCCAAAATAACAGAAATAAGAGTCCTCCCCTATCTTCGTGTAAGGGATTAGATATAAAATTTCAGCTATTTCCCTTTCTTATCTCTCCAGTCAACTATTCTGCCATACGGGTGATGAGACATTCACTTGTCTATGTGCAACCGAAAACATTGCTTTCAGTATTTGAGTACTATTTAGTACAGCAAATTTGAAAATTTTTTATGGATTCATTTTAATTGCATGTCAGCTGCTGTCTTAATACATTCTTCGAGATTAAATAATTTTTTTCATTGTGTGGTCTTATGTACATTTTTGTGTATTTTTCTTCATGTTTTTTTAAACACTTTTGTGATATCAACTCTTCTGATCTAATAGAAATAATTTTCATTCTGGAGTATTAGTTCACATAACTACTTATAATAATGAGAGAACTAAGACAAATGTACCCGAGGAGAAAAAATGAGATGATAAATGAGACCTTACATCTGAGAGATAGACCATATGTCAGAAAAAGGAGGAAGACAATCCTTCAACATCGAAGATAGTGTGGAAGCGTCAATATGAGAACTCAAAGACTTCATTAAAAAGGAAAGAAAGACTAATTACTGTATGGATACTTCAAGTGAAATCTCTCACAAGAAGAATTGGACATGGCTACAGAAAGGAAACATGAAGAAAGAAATCACTTCTGATAACACAAAGTACGTCAAAAGGACCAATTATCTTAAAGGGAAAAATAGATAAAACAACAAAATAGAAAGAATAAGTTATGTGGAGGACAGAGACAAAACTAGTAATGACAACCTAGTAGAAAGGGAGTATAAGACTAGACAGGACTTGGTGAGGAAGGTGATCCACTGGGAGTTGTGCAAGATATTCAAATTTGATCACACTACCAAATAGGAGATGTAGTAACCCCGATCAGCGTTGAATAATGTGACGCATACAAATCTCAGATGATAAGGTTCAAAGTGATCACCTAACCCCGCCTAGAAGACCAAACCTATTTAAAAAAGAGAACCTACCATATTGTGGACTTTGGCCGACCACAAGAAACTATAACTAAAAGTTTTGTAAGGCGCCTGGAAGAACTTGGATCGAAGGACGAATCGAGATCATCGAAACTACAGCATTATTAAGATCGGTTTCAATACAGAGAAGAGTCCTGGAGACGAGAGGAGGCTTGCTATGATTCAGATTTTGGTCAAAGACCAGTTTACGTTGGTTTGAAAAAACTCACCAGAAGAATAATAAAAATCTTTAGTAAAATATTGATCAATTCTATTTCAACCATGAATCGAATCCGGAGAGGTATTACCCCACCAGGCTTGATCGGATCTGATTTTAATGGTAATGGAAGGGTATTCAACACTCCCAAGATCTCCATAAAAGCCTCACTTTTAGATGTAGTTTCATGCCATACCTACGATATCCCTTTTAGTGTGGGGGCGTCTTAGGTTATAAAGCCAACCTACTCTAAGCCTTGTTGATGGTGTGTGATAATTTTGGAATTAATCCGCCCATAATATTTTTCAGGTTTACACGTATACCCTTTTCTATTGTAAATCTTTTGGTACTTTTCTTACCAACGTCCTTATGTCAGACTAATCTAAATTTACTAATCTCCAATATATCAAATTGAATTGAAAATTCCTGCAAAATGTCGAAATCGATCTGGTTACAAACAAAACCACCGAATATCTCCACACACTCACAAATTGTATAAATATATTAATATCTTTCCTTACACTGTAATGTTCTGGTCAGATTCTTATGATAATATCTGTTGATATCACTTGTGCCGTGTTTATTGATGACGGCCGTTAGCATCAAACAACGTCGATGTGATGTCACAAAGTGAAATGAAGTCTGCCAGCCGCTGTCCGTTGTGATTACATACCAACGGCAAGACGAGATTAATCGGAAATTGTTGGCAAATAGGTTGATAAACATATGGCTTGACAGCCCAGTCAGTTTATGCGGCATAAATAGTTTCCATAATATATTGGATCTTAGGTCGTGTTTCGGCTGGTCGGAGATGTTTCTTGATACTTACTTAACTTTACATAGAACGGCGGGAGGAATTAACATCAAGTTATACTGAAAACAGTGGTTTCCGGAAGATCTTCGCAGTTAAGCATCAATAAACCTGCGCAGGTCTTAGATGGTTGACTACGAAGTACAGACGGTAGGATATATATCTCATCGACAACTTAATTCAGCCAAAGCAATTCTATTTCGGGTATATAATTTTAGATTTTTCAACTGATTATGTTTTAAAAAGACATTATATATATATATATATATATATATATATATAAAAACTAGTGGTACTCGAAAATTTATAAAGACAAAAGATTAACGGAATCATCAGTAAAAGGGAGACAAAACCATTCTAAAAATGAAAAAAAAAAATGCGAGAGCTCTTTCATTCGGCTCTATTCATGTAAAGTGTCGGACGAAGAATAGAAACGAGTAATTTATTTTAAAGAGACAACAGCGTGACGAGGAGAGAAAAAATATATGAAACACTATGTCACACAAGTACTTAAAACGTCCCCCATATATGTAAAGTAAGACTGCTTCTCTGTCTACATAGAGAGGGGCGATCTAAAGCAATATAGCACGCCTCTAAGATGTTCCATTGGATATTATTTCTAGCTCTATGTAGTACAGAAAAACAGTCACCTTGATAATCTTTGTATTGCTTGCTTTTGTCACGGTGTTCGCTGACGAGACGTGACCGAAAAAGGGCTTTTTAAGAAGTTATAATGCATGCTCTACTTAAAACTCTTCTAAGATTGTACGTGACACAATATATATAGATAGATAGATAGATAGATAGAGAGAGAGAGAGAGAGAGAGAGAGAGAGAGAGAAAAGGAAGCAACATTATTGTTCGTAGATTTCTTCAAGGTGTTGGATTCAATACATAGGAAAGATGAAGCAAATACTAGTACATAAAGAACCTGTTATTGCTATGATGATACTTAAGGAAAATACGAAAACACTAGTTCTCTCACATGCAGGAGTCTTACAAGGTGATCTATGTGCACCATACATGTTCATAATCTTACTAGATTACGTACTAGGAATATTAATAAATCGAATAAAACAAAATGGTTTAATTTTAAAAATGACAACTAGCAGACGATATCTCACAGAAAGTATTATGAACTCAAACTACGCATATAATCTAGCGCTTCTCATACATGCACCTGCCCCAAGATGAATCCCTTCAACATAGCAAGGAGAAAGTATTAGAAAACTAGGCTTTACGTGAATACTGAATAGAGCCCATGAGTTTTAAACATTAAGTGGCAAATCCATAAAATCCGTAAATCAGTCTACTTACATCCGGTAACAACATCTCATCAATTAAAAGCGATGTCTCACTATGTATTAGGGAGGCAGGGGATGCTCTTAAGTTTGCCCCTCATATGAAAATGTCATCTCACCGCTGAAATAAAACGGGATTTCTTCCAAGACGTGACCTTGTTGGTACTACTGTATGGTTGCACAGTCTCTACTCTTACTAAGCAAGAATGCTATGTACCATTTTAAACAATCCTAAGAACAGCGAATTCCAAAACAGCAGTAGATTGGTCACTTACCTCCTATCTCACAAAACAACAAAGACAAACAAAACAAGCTTGACACTGCTGAAGAAGTTAGAAAAATACATAAGTGACGTTCTCATATGGACACGCCAGTGTAGGCCGACAAGCGAGGACTTATATCAGCAACGTGCGGACTCTTGATGCATCCAAGTAAGCCTGCCAGGAGCAATCGACAGTTGAGAGACAGGGAACTCCTTGTTATTAGCACAATTTTATTATATATATATATATGAATTTAAACATATGTATATATATTTAAACACACACACACACACATATATATATATATATATATATATATATATATACACACACACACACATACACACGACAGGTTTCGTTCAATACTCGGATTGTTTCTTTTTTAGAATCTTCAAGTGAAGATGATCTAGTCTTCTCAGAAGTTTTCTTACTTCTTGATCAAGTCGCTAAAAAAGAACCATACATTAGCCCAACTAGCACTTGGGCGAATATATAGTTCTTTCATTACCAACTCGTCCCACCTGTAAGACTAGTGGGAAGACTTGAAGATTTTAAAAAAGAAACATCCCGGGTATTCAACTGAACCTGTTTAGATAAGGATTTGCCGTCTAAGTATTATATATATATATATATATATATATATATATATGAACGAATCGTTTTCAGAGATACATTCAAGAGATATAAGTATTCCACATACTTTCACGTCGTAAGAACTTTAAAGACGGTATCATGTTTGATTTAATTCTTTGTTTGACGTTGTATCAACTCAGTATGGTTTATTAAATGTTGAAATTCGATGTATTAATAAATGTTTGATTGGAATCAAAACTCTTTTCAACACGTTATTTCTCATCATTAATTCGCACATAAGTTTATTCCATTTTATGATCTACCGTTAAGCACAGTCGGCTGGGGCTGTAGAGTACATCAACTGTATTACTGCAGAGGAAAAAAAAAACCCTACCCAAACAAAGTGCCCTCGATATGATACTAAACAATCTGAGGGTGAAGTTCCAGTCCTAGATCTTTAGGGAATGTTGAGTAGCCCTTCATTGCCATTGCTTCCAGATCCTCTCTGACACAGAGAGGTAGCATCTGTTAGGGTCCTATATCTATGGGTCACATAGAACTGTTTGACCACTTAACTGTGTGTAGACAAATGACTGATGTTTAATTCAATTATTAATGTCATATGTTATATAATTAAGGAATGATTTTTTTTTATATTAATCATTTTTAGTTAATTATATTTTATTATTCAGTTTGGTCAGGCTATGAGTCATTTGGTTCAGCTTGACCCTCGCCCGGAAAGGATATGACAATCACCATTTGTCATAAATTCCAGTCAGTAAATGGGGCTGGAGTGTGGATGACGTCATGCCCAGAAGAGATGATCTTGAGAAGTTGAGGATTTTGAAAAGACGTCAGTCGTATTTTGACCGTTGAAAGATGTATTTGAGTTCTCAACCGTGGAAGACGAGAGTTGGGTTTACCACAGTTGAGGCATGCGGTTGAGTTTTTCGGATCTCTACCGACAGATGTCTTAAACATCACAAGATGCGCCGCGCGTTGAGGTGGGGTCAGCATAGTATGGTTAGCATAGACTTTTAAGAATTGTGTCTCTCCTCGTGTAGCCATGGACCGAAGCCAGGAATGAATAAAACCGTTCTTATCTGAAACAGAGTCGACCTGTATTTGCATATGCATTTGTATATGAATTGTATAACTGTTGTGATTGATATCGTTTTGAGAAATATAAAAACAATGTAGCAATACTTGAAATCATTTAACCGCATTCAAACAAGTAATTGATAGTAAATAGAATTATATATGTTAGAGATACAATTTAAATGTGTGCAAAGAATGATCTCGGGCTCATTTTAAAATATTATCTACTGGGTATGGCGCTGAAGATTGAATTTTCACCATACTACTAAATTATATATTCACAAACCAGAATCAATCCTAGAAAATCTGTGGCTTAAAATTCTGAGATGCAAACGGATCACCTAATCCTGTTTAGAAAACCAGACATAATTTAAAAAAAATTCCCCTCTAATAGAATTTGCTGTTCCGGTAGATAACAGAATGAGCATAATAGAAAGTGAAAAAGAGTCAAATACTTGGACCTAGCTATATAACGAAAAAAAGCTGTGTAACATTGTCGTTGTTGAACTTGGAAAAGGGAATTGATAATAAATGGAAGAATCAAGACCCACATGACTACCGCATGGCTGAGATCGGCCAGAGTATTCAGATAGGTCCTGGAGATATCATATTTAGCAATCCCTCCGCTCGGACAGGATATGACACAAGGTCTATTTTTAAGCGGAGTTTAACAGGCTTGAATTCAGAGTTTTCCTTCTCCTAGACTAGATGCCTCACCAAGGCTGAAGAACCTAGTCTGTCCTACTATTTCCCCATAGTTGGAGGGAGAATAATTGGATTAATATATTTCCCAAGGGTATTGGTACTATGTGAAATGCAATCAGTCTCGTCCAGGATTTGAACTCTTGTCGCCTTGTCCATTTCCTACGACGATAACCATTACACCACGTGAATCTCGTGGGGATATTAAGAGATTTGCTTTCACTCAGATTTCTCCGAAATACCACCAGTTAAAGCTGATATCAAAACTCTCAAGGAGTAAAATAATAATAGAATGAATGTATAACTTGAAAGGAGTAAAATAAAGGTTCTGTGTTCCTGTTGTCTTTTGGGTGAAAAAAAAAATACCGGGACCTTGCCAGAGAGATAAAATGAGCCATGAAATATCAAGAAAAGGTTAATATCAATTGTAGGTAGTGCCCGAGGAACGGTCTCGAATGGTTTGGCTCTTAGAAGAGTCTTAGAGGGACTTTTTGTCACTCAGCATTCAGTTAAAACTGGGGTGAAAAAAAAAGCACAAAAAGTACATGATTCTTAACGTGCACTCATCTAATTTAAAAAAAAAAAAAACATTTTGAAAAAAATTGGACCCTCAAACTCACATTTTTTAAATAATATTTTGAAAAAAATCATCTTAAAACGTGGTCACTTTCTCGTTTTTAACGTTGAATGATCACCCTTTTTTCGGAACATGTATCTAAAAAAAAGCCTCTCTAAGTGAAAAATAATTTGACGTATTTGGTTTGTTTCTTTTGTTCAAAGGCATATAAAATCTCCGTGGGTTATTTGGTAACACAGGTATTCTTGTAGAAGAACACCAATGATACTATTAATCCCATACCTGAAGAAATTAGGGGGTTTATAGCTCTCCCAGCGGTAGTAGCTGTTAATTAACGTAATCACTTGACTAGTAGCCTATGGAAAACGCCAAACGAACAGCGACCACCAAACACTATGACTGGGCCCTATTAAACAACAAAGATGTAAGAGATAAATACGTATTAGAATTAAGAAACAGATTCGAAACACTACAAGAAAAGACAGAAAAAAGTACACCAAACGACGAATACGAAAATTTCGTCAATGCACACCTCGAGGCAGCAGCAAAATACATTCCAACAAAAATTAAAACTAAATATAGAGTCCCATGGGAAACTTTAGCGGTGAGAGAAAAACGTGCACTAGTGAAAACAGCCTCCAAAAACTATCGAAAAAACCCAACAAACACAAATGCCTTAAAACTAAAAACGGCACAATATCAATTAGCAGGCATATATATAAAGGAACAGACGGAATACATTCAAAATCAGATATATAAGATTAGAGACTCGGTGGAAGATAGACAATCTAGAATAGTCTGGCAAACAATAAACGAAGTGAGCAGAAGAAAGAACACAGCCAAAGCAAAACTTAAAGCAGAAATCCAACAAGAAAGAATAAAACTGTGGAAACAGCACTTCGAAAACTTACTTGGAAACCCACCAAAAATAACGCATGAACCAATCACCAGAATAATTAGCAAACAATTAGACATTAAACTAGGACCGTTCACACAAGAAGAACTCGACTCGGTTCTCAGAAAAATTAAAAATAGGAAAGCTGCAGGGCTGGACGAAATTCCCCCGGAAGTATGGAAGACCAGACAATTCGACGACATACTGCTCCGACACTGCAACGCAGTATACAATCAAAATCCGATAGATAGATGGATGAAGGGATGCATACTCCCCTTCCCTAAAAAGGGGGACCTCGGATTAGCCAAAAACTACCGAGGCATAACACTTACATCCATAGCTGCCAAAATCTACAATGCCCTACTACGAAACCGAATAGAACCCAAAATCGACAACATACTTAGAAAAAACCAAAATGGCTTCCGAAGAAATAGATCCACGACCTCACAAATATTAACCATCCGCAGAATCCTTGAAGGTGTACGGGCAAAGAACCTACAAGTGACATTAATATTTGTCGACTTTACCAAGGCTTTCGACTCCATTCACAGAGGAAAGATGGAACAAATCCTACTAGCGTACGGCATACCTAAAGAAACCGTAGCGGCAATAACGATTCTCTATAGAAACACTAAAGTAAAAGTACGATCACCGGATGGAGACACAGAATACTTTGACATTGTAGCAGGAGTACTACAAGGGGACACACTGGCCCCGTACCTCTTTATCATTTGTCTGGACTACGTACTTAGAACATCGATTGACAAAATCAAAGAGAATGGCTTCGAACTGACGAAGAGAAGAAGCAGAAGATACCCCGCAACAACAATTACCGACGCCGACTACGCCGACTACGCCGATGACATAGCGATACTAGCAAATACACCTGACCAAGCCGAAACACTTCTGCATAGTTTGGAACGAGCAGCAGCAAGCATAGGCCTCCATGTTAATGCACACAAAACGGAATATATGTGCTATACCCAAACGGGGGACATCTCCACTCTAGAAGGAACCCCACTTAAACTAGTAGACAAATTCACGTACCTAGGAAGCAGCGTCGAATCAACCGAAAAGGACATCGAAACGAGGTTAACGAAAGCATGGACAGCTATCAATAGGCTATCGATTATATGGAAATCAGACCTAACCGATAAAATGAAACGCAGTTTCTTCCAGGCAGCGGTCACATCGATACTGCTATATGGATGCACTACATGGACGCTAACAAAACGGCTGTGAGGATACAGGTTGTTGTCCTGAAGACCTACCTGGGGCGATGAACGATAGGGAGGAGTGGCGAGAGAGGGTCAGGGATATCCGTGCTGCCAGCACGATATTATGATGATAATGATGACTTGACTAGTTCCAACACGATAACTTTGAGCCTGCTGTCTAGCACTTAATCCATTGTACCACGACCCCCTCCCTCCATCTTCTTACTTGTCTTTTCCAACGCTTACTCTTCCGGAAATTGCTGATCAATATACGTTGAAGTAAAATGTGGAAGTGAAATTTTATAAAATGTAAACATTTATTTTTTTGAGAAAAAATTTCCAGTGATTTTGTGGTTGTAAATTGTTCAAATCAAGCACACAGAAAAATACTTTAAAAAATAATACAATACAGCTTTTTAAAAATATTTATTTATTTATCTACCTAGGAAGCAGCGTCGCATCAACCGAAAAGGACATCGACACGAGGTTAACGAAAGCATGGACAGCTA
Organism: Sepioteuthis lessoniana; assembly: GCA_963585895.1. Taxonomy (NCBI): domain Eukaryota; kingdom Metazoa; phylum Mollusca; class Cephalopoda; order Myopsida; family Loliginidae; genus Sepioteuthis; species Sepioteuthis lessoniana. The sequence continues at coordinate 100,927,063 of OY757912.1, forward strand.
TCAATAGGCTATCGATTATATGGAAATCAGACCTAACCGATAAAATGAAACGCAGTTTCTTCCAGGCAGCGGTCACATCGATACTGCTATATGGATGCACTGCATGGATTCTAACAAAACGGCTGGAGAAGAAGCATAACGGCAATTACACAAGAATGCTGCGAGCAATCTTTAACAAATCCTGGCGGCAACACCCCACAAGACACCAACTGTACGGCCACCTGCCTCTTATCACGAAAACTATTCAAGTTAGACGAACCAGACACGTAGGACACTGCTGGAGAAGCAGGGACGAACTCATAAGTGATGTACTCTCATGGACCCCCACACATGGCCGTGCAAAAGCAGGACAACCAGCACGAACATACATTCAGCAACTATGTGAGGATACAGGATGTTGTCCTGAAGACCTGCCTGAGGCGATGAACGATAGGGAAAAGTGGCGAGAAAGGGTCAGGGATATCCGTGCTACCAGCACGACAGGATGATGATGATGATTTATTTATCTACGAATATATACTTTTTTATTCATTAAAGTTAAAAGAAATTTATCCAGTGAACTTGAACTGGTGTACGTCGAGAATGTTACTAAAACCTCATTAATAACAATAATATATGCGGATAATAATATATAGATCAATATATACAGAGTTCCTAAATTTATCCAACAGTTTCTTGCTAAGCAACTTTCACGTATCATAGTGTGACGCCGGCTCTAATAGCTAATCATATACAATAAATCAAATTAAATATATCATTATTATTATCGTAATGAACTAACTAAATATTGGATTACCGAAGGCAAATTGGTTCGTCTCTTTATTCTTGGTATTATTTGTATTTATAAAATAAAAATTGAAAATGAACTAAAATTCAGTGATTTTGAAAAAAAAAATCACCAGTGGCTACATCAACTCATCTACAGAATGATTTTGGTATTTATAGAAGTCTTAAACGATCAAGGGTTTTGTTTGATTAAAGTGATAGATAAGTTTTTTTCTTATGGCTCAATCTGATAATGTTTCATGCCTTTCTATTTTAAGTGTCTTATTTTTTAAGCCTTTGATTTAATTTTAGTTTTCATTTGTTATTTGTAAACAGTTGTCTTTCTTGAGAGACTTGAATTTACAACTAAAAGTAAAGGATGAATAAATGAATAATTTCTGGAGGCTGAAAAAGAAATTACAGGTTTAAGAAATAGAATAGAGTTATGGAAATGGTCAATAAAAACGATATATCCAAATGAAAGATAGTTATAAAATAAAAGAAAAGGCTAAACACGGGGGATATAAAAAAAGACTTGGAAGAGGTGGGAAATGAAAAAAAAAGATATATAAATAATTGATATTGAAAAAAGAAAAATTAAAAGGAGATATTAAAAACTTAAAAAATATAATATGAATGGACATTGTAAAAAGAAATGAACGAAAAAATTCTACAAAGAATTAGAAGAAAAAAGAATATAAGAAAGGAAGGAAAAATGAAAGAAAGAAATATTAAGAGTGAATATTGAAAAAAAAAAAAAGAGTTGATATGGAAATGAATTAACAGATGGAAGAAAACTAACGAATTGGAGATACGACAAGCAACCAGACGTCTGTGTGGCAGACCAAAATAAACTTAAAGTCACAGAAAAATTAAGGACCTGAGATAGAAAAGAAAATTAAGTTGAACGGTGAGTAAAAGAAAGAATAAAAGTTTAAAAAAGAGGATAGTAAAAAAAAGAAATATATGTACAAAGCAAGATAGACACAAAAAAGAGAAAAAGAATATAGGGATAGCAAGAAAGGACCAAGACAAAAATCAAATATAGAAGCCAAACGTTGGAAACAAAATTGTAATTTTTCTTATAAACCGAAAATCATGAGAATGTCATTTAACCATTTCGACATGAAGCCTGATAGAAAAGTCTAGGTTTGGTTTGGTTTCTTTCTTTAATGGCATATCAACCTTTGTCGGTTATTTAAAGCTATAGCCATTCTCATAGAAGGACAGTAATGGTACTATTTAACCCATAGCTGGGAGGATAAGGGGGTTCATACCTTTCCCTAGGGTATTTGCCCGAGAGTGAACGTAATAGCGCGACTGGAATACGAACTCGCTTACAATGATTCCGCAGTCCATCGCTTTAACAACTACGGCACGAGGACACCCCCACTGAGAAAAAGTCTAGTTATCACGTTGCTGCAATCTGAGATAATCTCGATAAATTATATCAACGACAAAGTAAAACCCTTGATTTGATTTCTCTTCTGTATGACATCTAGCAAAATATCTGTCAACAGTACAGAATAAAGGGGTAGGTAGATTTATACGTTCCTTTTATTTTTAGTGCAAAAACGAATATAGCTAGCCGGTGTTTGATCCCTAAGATTATTAACATTTTCGGGCTTTAAAAAAAGTAGAGTAAGAATGATGGATAGAATTCACTGCTGAAAAGACGGGTAAAATTCTGATCTCATAAAGCATTAAATAATGACCTGATCCACATAGATTGGTCTAGGGTTATTATATGTTTTGTGGTTAAAAGTGCACGACCATTGTACGGCCATATTTAGATTTTTGGTGTATTTAAGATTTATTTTTCTACATGATCTTAGTGATTAAAAATGATTTTTAAACAAAGCTATGTGACCGACAGATAGGATCCTAACATGTACATTCTTTCCTCGTCAGAGTAGACCAGGAAGTAACAACATCGAAGAAGTATTTCAGACTCCAGATTTTCAGAACTAGAAACTCACCACGAGATGAAGTGTTTGGTCATACCAGGACACTCATTTGGGTGGAGTGTCTTACCTAGATGCATGGATACATTCAGCATTTTATAAAACACCGCCGATTGAGCAATATCTTCTTTAAATATAACCATTTCCCAGTCCAATTAGCAATATGATAAAAGCACAGTCTCTATTTACGCTCACCCTACTCTAATAAGTTTTCAATGGAGATAATTAATAAGTGCCTGTTAGTACTTTAGTGGCCTTAAAATAATCGTATTGTATCTCCAAGCATCACATTGCATTCCAAACATATCTTTATATAAGCTAAAGTACTACGCTAAAATTAGTGTGTTGAGTGTCGGTAGGAAGAAACTAAAATTAGCTACGTTACATTGATGAAATTCTAACGAATATTATAACTCCTGTTCTGATAAATTATGGAGTAATGGTAAAGGAAGGCTTGCTTCACACACCTTAAAGCTTCAGAACTATCGCATAATCAATGCGAAACACCAGATACAATTCGAGAATGATGTTCTATTGAAAAACGAATAACGAACAAAGTGAAATTTGAAAACGAGAAGTTAGGAACAATAAAAAAGGGAATTGGAAGTTCGAACTGTAAGATAACGCACCAGGATCAAGTAATTGAAGAAAGAAAAAAATAACAGAAACCAAATCCGATTTAAGTGAAAAAGTCGAAAAACGGGGAAAAAAAATGAAAATACTTTTACAGCAATGTACAAGACGTGTCAAATTAAACGATAACCCAAATTGGAAAAAAAAATACTCATTCAAAGGAAAAAGAAAACTTTCTATTTACAATTGTGAACATCATTTCAAAGAGAACTAACGAATATCTCACCTTAAAAAAGTATTGTCTTGGGAAATAAAAATTCATCCAATAGTTGCAAAACTTGGGTTTTATTTGCACAGGACATTATCAAGAAAAAAGCCCACAACCATACTAATTTCATTCCATGTTGAAAAAAGTTAGGATTATTCATGAAAGGAATTTTAACAATCTTGAAATAATATAGGAAAACTCTGAAATCTACTTTTACACTGAAGTCAATATGAAAGTAACTCTAAGATATCCAAGATTCTTCTTAGTATCCGATCTGATTTTTATGTTATGTTATCTGGATGGTCTCGATTATTCATCTGATCACCACTTACTCTACTCACGTTTCAAGTTTTTTTTCGGGACATTACAAGTGCTCAAAATATGATTGGTATCACCGTCCCTTCATATTGCAATTTTTTCCACCTTTCTGGATTTTTCAATGTCACTTTCTTTGAATTTTAAATGTAGGAGAGTCATCAATTCTTTCTGAGATAATAATTAAGTAACATTTCCACTTTTAAATGCTTTAGCAATACGTTTTTTGGTAATCTGATTAAATCGAAATTTTAAGGTATGAATAAAACATTTCAACTAAAAGATTTAATCTTCTGAGTGTTTTAATGTTAGTTTGTATTATGAATTTAAAAAATATGTTGCTTCTATTCACAAAGTTTTGTTTCATTTGCATCTGGTTTCTTAATTGTATTCTTGTTATGTCCATTGTGTTGTTAGAAAAATTTCTATTCTTTATTTTTAATGTCCTGTTTTGCTCGCATTGTTATATCCTGTTCGTTATATTTTTGCCTCTCTTCCTTAACTAATAGTTTTTGGTTTATTTCTTACAGTTGTACAGTCTGTCTTGTCTGTTGCTGCTGTCTTTTCTAAATTGTTTTATTCCATTGTATATTGATTTTTTTTACTTTTCTTAGTACTTTTATATGTCCTCGTAATTCTTATTTGCTTTTCTAATCTCACTAGCCATCCACCGTTTGTTTCTATTATTCTATTTAATTATTATTCAAGATTAAAGAATGTTCTAATACTGCTATTAACTTGATGGATATAAACGAATATAGAATATTGTGTATATATAGTTCTACAACTTGTTGTTCACGATTATGTGTCATTTTTCAACTGAAATGTGAAAGCAGTTTTCGGGGCTTAGAAAACACTATATCCCTTGCACAGGGTTACGACCCCCAGAAGGGATGCGCTTGATTTGATACTAAACATCATCTCGTGATGATGTCCCACTTCTAGAGATTTGGAGAGCGTACTGTGCCTCTTCATTGCCATTAATCCCAGATCCACTGATCCGGAGTTGTAGTAGTTATTCGGATTCCTTCAAGGTTAAATAGGACTGTTTAAAAATTACAAGTATTTCAAAGGAACACGTAATACTATATAACTGTGTTCTAATAAATAAAAGTAAAGTTGGTGACCTTAGTCAAGGGTTACCCTAAGACTCCTTTTTGAATAGCTACTACACTGAAATATAGGGAAGAGTACTACTCCATTCCTTGGATTGCTCTACTTTATCCTTGACTCATACCTTATAATGCTGTGTGTTAAGCAAGGTTGCATCAAGTGCCATTTTTGAGTCTTTGGTATGACTCGACCAGGGGTTGAACCCCGGTCTCCTGGACTATTGGCGAACACTCTACTCATCTGGTCAATATTGAACCGGTTAAAAATCAAATATAATTATTAAATATTAATTGGAATAATTGAAGATATTTAACTGTTTCTGAATATTAGTTTTTACACTAGTTACTGAAAATACACATGCTTACTAAAGTTCATTATACTGACTTGAAATCTTGTAAATTATCAATCGTTCTATCAGTGGATTTGCTTGTTTTTTTTTAATGGAATATCAACCTTTGTAAGTTATTTAATGCCAAATATATTTTTATAAAATAAACAGTTCCATTTCAAAGAATTCAGTTTAGCATTAGTACACAGTTTAATTGTCAAAAACATTTCTACTTCAAGCTATTAGGTTTAATCAAACATTTCTTATTCCAACAATTCATTTTAGTATAAGAATAGTTTTTGTTTAAACATAGATGTCAAAACAGTTCAGTATTAAACAACTCAGTTTAACCAAAGTACAGTTTCAATGTCAAAAACCTTTCTATTTCAAACAATTCAGTTTAGCAAATGAAAGCAGTTCCATTTCAGACAATTCAGTTTAGCATAAGCATGCATTTTAATTGACAACAAAGTTCAATTTCAAGCAATTCAGTTTCGTGTAAGTACACTGTTTAGTTCTTTTTGACCCATAGATAAAATCCTATGAGGTGTTACCACTCCGGGCAAGAGTGGATGACAATGAAGTAGTACACTTCCTTCAGCATTGCTGGAACCTCACCATCAGATTGTTTAGGGTCATATCTAAGACACTTGTTGGAGGGGTTACCACTCTGTAGAGATGCTGTCGATGTATTTTACAGCCCCAGCCGACTGGGCTATCACTCAGTGGAGCTTACAATACACCGATTGCATCTTCTGCAATGGGGTTAGACCCTCCCCATAAGGAATAATCGAGATATGACACTGTACTTCATACTGTGGTAAGGCTGGTGGCTCTGGAGAATATGGAATGTACACTTAATCAAAATTATTTGAAGCCATTGACTTAAAAATTAATAATATCAAATAGAAATTGTTACTTTAAACCCTATTTAAAGTTGTACAATTTATTACCATTAGATAAGAATACTTGAAAATATAAAGCCTACAAATCATTTCTTTTAGATAGAAATAATTGATACCAGTGGGTGTAAATAAATGTTTATGGATAAATAAAAAAGGACATTTAAATGAAATAAGATAGAACCTTAGAAATTTAGGGAGGATTACAGTGAAACCTTTAAAAAGAGACAATTTTCTTCATTATCCAATATTATATACCGTTAAACAAATGAATCAAACTAAAAGGAAACCTAAGTGTTTAACATTTTTAAATGTTTTTTTAAATACAAAGTTCTGATGCAATATATCGACTTTCATTATCTTCATTCAAAATAAGTCACAAAATCCCCAGAAAAATGAAATACGATAATTAATACTTTTGGCCATCATTATATTTTATCTCTAAGCCCCACCGACAAAACGGAAAAAAAAAGTCCAACAAAAATGATGTTACATTTATGATAAAATTAAAAAGCGTTCACAACGTAATATTTATGTTATTCATCAACAAAGTGACATTTCATTTACTAGGAAAGTAAATTAATTACATTTAGAATTTTTTATTACTAAAGTTTTAAAATGCGATATTACACGCCTAACAATCTGCATCATTATTTTTTAGACAATCTCTTTGTCCAGGAATCTCCTATGTTGGTGGCAGTTAGTAATTATAATTTTGATAAATATCATAATAATCATACTTCTTCATGGTAACCCCCCCCAAAAAAAAGACCCAAGAAGTATTAATACTAAAAGTGTCATAAATAGAACAAAAACGTTAACGATGAAACTTAATGCTCCACAATAATTATGTTTATTTTCTTTGCTCTCATTCTTTATTAGTGATCATTTTCTAATATTTTCTAAAGAACATTGACAAGAAACTATCAAGAAAAATTGTCTTGATTTACTCAGTGTGAAATATACAATTTCTAAGTATGATATACATAAAAATAACTTACTTGCTGAGATGCCTCCTCACCGGTGTAACAATCCGACAGCGAATGGTTTGATAGGCAGATTTCTCTTTTATACGTTTCATTGTTTAATTTACATAAGTACAATATTTTCCTGCCTTTTTCTTTCTTTTCTTTTCCTTTTACAATGCATTCTCACCTAAAACATTTTCTCCTTCCCTTATCATGTTTTTTTAATTTGATGTTATTGTGCATTCGTTTTTAATCTTTTTTTAGTTCTTTTTTTTATAATTGTGGGACCATTTGAGGTTTAATTTTAAAAAAAAATGGGTGCTCTTTCGATCGCAAATATCGTCCTGCTCTGAGAGTGTTCTCTCAGTTGCAAATTGGAATCTGACAGCCGATTGTTATCGAGTTCTTATCGAATTCTGTTGAAGAGATGGCTGTTCGAGACGACTTGCCTTAAAAGCTTGGTGAGACTATGAAGGATGGTCACATTGTAGCCGTGGGCTCCCGAAATACGGTGTCTCAATAACGATGAGGCATAACCCATCTGATCAGTGATTTTAAACGCGCTCTAGATCGTTAATCAGAGCCACTGGCTACGATATTCCGCTACTGTTGATAGTTCCTTGATCATCCACTTATAGCCCTATCTTTCAGAAACTTTATGGTGAAAGTAGCCACAAAACCCCGACGGTCAACTTCCATTGGATAAATTTTCGTCTTCCAGCCTTGATTCATCATTTTCACAAAAGCTCCGAATATTTGACGTTCTTCATTTCAAACGCTTTCTGCACAATGTAATCTTAAGGACTGTTAATTCAACAAAATATACTCAACGAACCACCGTGAACCACAGGAATCGATTCAACTTCATTTTGATAATGGCTAACTCTGATGGTTTTACAAGACACTTATCAAAATCCACCGGCATCTGCAAATAGAAGGCTGGTTCTTGACAGTCAAATCTAGTGCCCCACGAAATGTATTTGTTTCGTTACCTTTCCCGTATAAAGGTATTTAGCTGTTTTGTATCTACTTCCTTATTTAAGACATTGATAGATGCTTTTCTAATTTTCAAGGCTTCAGTCTGAGACCATAATAATTGAATTTTTCTCCGAGTAGATTGCCTAACAGAAAAGGTTCTTTTGCACCCTGTAAAATGCGTTTGAAATAACAGGTATTGTATTTAGGAAACATGATGGATCCTTTCCCAAAAACTTAAAAGTTTTGAGGGTGGGGAGAACATCATAAGTTGATAGGTTAGAAAAGTTATTCTTTCCAACTCCATTTCCCACAAATCTCTATAAATGGTTTGGTAAGTAGTTTTTCACATAAACTAATGTCACTCCCCCTATGCTGAACCTGTCCAACGATATGCCGATGGCGGATAGAACATATAGTCAGCACTCTTAACAGTCGATTTCTTTCCATTTACTCGGGTTAGGGTTACTGCTGGGATTGCTGTAAATTCTGATTTTGGCAGTTTAATCTTGAGAATCATCTTAGCACCTTTGTATTCCTCTGTTAGACTAGACAGAGGCAGTTCGAACAGCTCCCAGCTATAAAGAGCCACATTTCTCAGGCATAGATAAACCTTAAAAATTTTCCTTGTTTAAGAGTTGATCGTTTTTTCCCTACTTTTCACTCTTGTGAGAATGAAGTACGTTGTTAGTGGCCACATAAGGCGGGTTAACAATCCAAACCTCATGCACCCGGGTTTCTGTTTACCAGGCAAAAAAGAATTCTATCAAGTGCGACTGATAACGATTTCTTGCAGGATATATTTAAAAAAAATGTTGGAACATAAAATCAAACAAGTTCTCATCCAGACATTGAAGTATCATAACGAATTAAACACCCACAATTACAGTAATTTGAAAACTAAGAGTAATAAAGGAATTGAGCTTTCGTACCACCACGTGATAATTTCAATGAAAAGAAAAAAAACTCTTCTTGACAGCTCATCATTAAGATTAAGATTTGTTTTACTATTTTGTCCTGTCGGTTGGAGCTGTAGAATACACCGACTACTTCTCTTCAGAGGGTAAGACCCCCCCCCAAATGAGTGTTCTATCTATGGGTCAAATTGAACTAAACTATGTACTTATACTAAACGGAATTATTTGAAACAGGATTATTTTGGCATTTAAACAGCGCACTAATGCTAAACTGAACTGTTTGAAATGGAACTATTTTTAAAGAGAACTAAACAGTGTACCTATGCTAAACTGACTTTTTTTGAAATAGAACTGTTTTGACATTAAAACTGTATGCTTTTTTCTAAATTGAATTGTTTGAAATAGAAATATTTTGACTTTTAACTGTTTGTAAACAAAAACTATACCTATACTGAACTGAAATGTTTAAAATTTCATTCGGCGTTAAATGACCCAAAAAGGGTTGATGCGCCATAAAATAAACCAAGCAACAAATCGAATTTGGAGGCGTTCGTTATTGTCGTAGAAAATGGACTAGGATACCCGAGTTCGAATCTAAGACAAGACTCTCTGCAATTCTTTATACTTTTCGGGAAATATATGCATACTACTTACCTCCCTCCAGCTATGAGTCAATTGATCTCAACTTTGATATGGCAACAGGTTATTCGACTATGCTTAACTTGACTTAAAAGATATGATATTAAATCGAATCCTGCAAGTAGCTAATGGGTGAGGTTGATGCATGTTATCGTTACATTAAGTTCGGATCCAAGTCTTATACGGTAGTGACGATTACTTCAGCTCGTTTTGACCATTATTCAAATTTTATAATTGATATTTAATCTTGTTTATCAAAACGATATTTTATGTCGACAAAATATTCAATTTAAAAAAATGTTTTGCGTCTTATCTACTATTAAATTACTTACTGAACATCCGGTGATGTGTTCATTCCATTTTTAGAATTAACTATTATCAAATTTAAAAACATTGTTTATTAACTTATTTCATATTATTTCTACAATATGTTGGGTTGGTTTGATTTAGTTTCGTTTGGTTTCTTTGTTTAATGAAAAATCAACCTTTTTGGTTTATTTAAGTTAAATCCATCCTTCTAGAAGATCAGTAGTGGTACTAGTTGACCCATTAATGAGGGGATCAGGTATTCATAGCTTTCTCCAGAGTACGATTCTGAAAATGAATGTAATAATATGACTGGAGTTCGAACCAGCTCATTACGATGTGGCAGCTCAGCACGTTAGCGACTACGGACCGGAGACACCCGCTTTTGGTTATCTACAACAGAGCGAACTATAGGGTTCTAGAGAAGGGACCGTTTTCACATCTTTGGTGGTATTTAATGTGTTGCCAGAGTGAAACTTTAATTCTTTAATTTTACGCAAGAGAGACAATATAAAGTTCTAATAAAACTAACGTTACATTCTCCGAAACTTGAAAAGTTTATTTATACAAATAATATCAATTTATATATGTTATATATTTGTATAATAGACTGATTGATTGGTCTATTTTAACGACATTTCAAATAGTTGAGATTTATTTTATATCCAGATCTTTGGGAATTGTCTTAATTATACATTTATATTTCTTAATCGGTTGTTTTTTGCACACGGTCCTCTCGAATAAGAATTTGTTTTTCGTCCATTATGTCACGTGATGTCCCGCTGAGACGGTTGGAGTATGATTACTGCTATCCTAAAGTTTGAATTAACAGTAGCAAGCCATCAGAGAATGACCGTTAAGAAAGAATATGGGTCACAGGGGTGACCAGATGTTTATACTTGGTGACGTCACTCAGGTCGCCTGACACGGGAAGGTAGAAACCAAACGATTGGCTGGGACCCTAAAACGGAAGTGGGGACTCCTTCCCGTCAGCGGAAATAGATAGTAAGAAAGTTAGTCGTTGGACAGGGTTCGTAGGGGACAGATTGAGCCAAAGCCAGTACTCCGGGTAGATGAAGACAAAAGAATATCTCGGATATGAAGAAGCCATTTTCTTCAAGCCAGTATTAAAAATAGCATAAAGTCTATTAGCCCGTAAAAGAAGAAAGATTCTCTACGGAACTCCATCAAAGAAATAAGATAAGTACCCTTGGGACTGTTTCTCCTTATACCAAATTTTGTATACCCTCTCTCTCTCAATTTGAAGGAAAACGAAAGAAAAGAAAAGAAGAAAGGCATTTATGTTCATGGACTGTTCATTTATTATATATTTGACACTTGAAGGTGTATATCTATGTGTAGTAAAAGATTCATGTATTTTAATGTTCCCACGTGGTCGAAGTTGTTCTTTGCAGTTATCTTGCTTAAAATTATCCCATAAATTCCTTTAAATTCTTATACGGGAAACCGGAATTGCCGACTACTCTAATTAATATTATTACGACTAAACCTATAGGTCCATATCTTCCATTGTCTAGGGGAGGAAGTTTAGTGGCCTTGGTGGGTGTGTGTATAGTGTAAGATTTGGAACCCCTTGCCAGCGGCGGTCAGTCTGGACATAAATTAATCCCCCACATAATATGCCAGTTCTTATATGCCTGAGAAAAAAACTCTGAACGAGGACTTATTCTACAAGGGATCAAGTGCCAACCTGCCCCGTCTTCACACGTGCAAAAATAAAGTCCCGTTTTGGGATTTTAAAGAATTTGTCGTCACAATTAGAATATTCAGACTTTTGTCTTCATCTTCAGAACATTTTGGTTGATATGTACTTCAGCCTTTTTCTCTGTTTCATGTCGAACTCGGGATCCTACACATAACCTCGAACTGAACCCTTTATTTAACAAAAATAGTAGATTGTTACAGTTCACTTTATTATGACCGGGTACAAGTGTTGAGCTATAGTAAGTATTCCTTTTTATTGTTAACTGAAGTTGAGATTGAACCTGCAACCTGTAGATGATTTCGCGAAGAAGAACTTTTTAACCAAACGTCTTATCTGCTGCGCTATGTGTAGGCTCCCAATGTTGGCATGAAACACATGAGAAAGGCCGAACAATTGTGCGTATAACAATGAAAATGGAGACAATTGTCGGAATAGTCTAAGAGATAAAACTTATCTAGCTCTCATCACAGAAATCTAGACAAAGTATAATTTTTAAATTGATCTACTTGACCCAGAGATGGAACACAGATCAGTACCACCATTCCAGGACAGTGTAAAACAGGGAGTATTAGCAATGTAGGAGTGCTGAAAAGCTCAGATTATCAGAACTGGAGCTCAACCATTAGATGCGCTCTTACTACTATGAAGAGGAAATAGCTAGCGAATTGGAGGTTCTGACAACAAAGTGATACATCATATTGAAAATGCATATCACATGAAGACATTTATAATTATGCTTAGACGTTTTACAATATAAAACTCTTAGTAAACTGAAATAACTTTTCCCAGTTACAGGCTTTAAAAATCCCTTACTATATCAAATAATTATGTATATACAATTTATTACACGCGGGTAAATTTTAATAGCATTTTTTAGTACAAACGTTTACGTATCTATAATTAATTCATTCACAATTTAATACACACTTGTTACTACACTGTGCTTTATCTAACATAGAAAATGTAGGATACTTACATTACCTGCCGAAACGAAAAACATCAAGCCATTAAAGCAGTGAACAAATTCATTCATTCTTAACATCGGTGATCTGGCATAAAACCAATACATTCAACGTGACTTGATCGTAAGTCAGACGACTGCTTAAAGTTCGTTTATAGTATTCAAGGAGGATTATTATCTCTTATGGGAAAGTGATGGCTATAAAGAGGAGACAACGACTGAAGATATACAACATTATTTTTTTCCGAGTCTTTTTATGTCTCGTCAACCGTTTTGATCTGTGTAAATGAATAGTTGTTTTTCCCCCCACTAGAAATCTATTGAGCATGAAACCAATTAGGACTTCCAGAAACATAGCGAATAAGTAAAGATATTTTTCTCAGTTATATAAATTATCTTCTATTCATGTTGCAGCATTCATTATACCAACCATCTAAAACGAGATGTCATATAGTAAACTGAGACATAGTTTGTCTTGATACCTATAGGGATTATATATATATATATATATATATATATATATATATATATATATATAAGTATGTTTATAGTCGTGTCTTTGAGTGTATGTTGCATAGTAAAATTATATGCTTGTTAATAAACGATTTTCCTTTTTAGGAAACTACACACACACACACACACACACGCACACACACACACACACACACACATATATATATATATATATATATATAGTGTGTAAGAGAGAGAGAGGGAGAGATAGCTATCTAGCAAACTAGATACAGAGACGAAAAACATGGTATGCGTTTGATACCTATTGGAAATATATATATATATATATATATATATATATATATATATATATATATATACGAGTATCGTTCGTAAAATTCAAGGACTTGCCCAGAAGCAATCGTTGAATAAAAGACAGTTCATCGCAATTTTTCGTCATATTTCTCATTTATACTAATGCACTTCGTCAGAAGATAGTCATTGAAATCTTATCACGGAAGAAGATGGCATTATCTTCCTCCAAAAACTCCCCCACTGCAATAATGACGTCAGCATTGTTTTAAAAATGTCTACCACGCAGGTGGGATTTTGAGTTTAGGAAACAGGAAGAAGTCTGGTGCGTGAGGAGGATGGTGTTGTAATTCAAAACTACTGTTTGCTGCTTAAGCTACAGCAATCTAAGCAATATTAACAAGCTCGTTTTCTTGGAACAAGTGCACACCTGCCCACATCTTCCCTCAGCGTTCGATTTTATTACTTCCTTCAGTTGTCTTAATTCTGATGCATTGTACCGTCCATTAGTAGTTTTTCCCTTTTTCAGGTCGTTTATCATGATTAGGCCAGCAGATTCACAAGGTTCCTTCTTGAGTTACAAATCTGCGGTTGAAATTTTAATAATTTAGCCTAGTAGCGAATAAGAAATCTCCCGGAAATTTTCGGACCCATACTGCCAACAGCTTTCTCATCCCAAAGATTCGGTTAAAATAGTATGGATCGAATCAGAACTATTGCTTATGGACTAAACTTTCTGCTGGACAGGAAAAAAAAAACGTGTCAGCCAAAACCGAACAGTGAATACTATCAATTGTTGTGTTTTTTAGACTTCCTGGCGAAGTGTTATCTGTGGTGTTCTTGCTTTGCTTGAATTCGCCTGCCCATTTCTTCGCAGTTGCATAAGCAGAATTCCCAGTAAATATCTGTATTGTGTTCTTATGGATTCCATTGAGTGGGGTACCTTTCTTTTGCAAATACTTCATGACTAATAGGGTCTATATTTTGTCAATTTTTAGATTTATCACGCACGTTTGTATGAGCATCATTTGTAGAGAAATTATGATTTAAACCTGAATCAGATTGTTTAGTTTTATCACAAGTAGTGGTAGTACATTGCCACAATAAATATGTTTAGCTATGGATCTTCTTTCTGGGTCAAGGTTAGAACTTTTTAAACGAACATTATATATATATATATATATATAGAGAGAGAGAGAGAGAGGGAGAGAGAGAGAGAGAGAGAGAGAGAATCATACATACATGTATAATGTGTATGTGTTTTGCAATTGAGTTTAAAATGAAAATTATGTTAATTTAGGTATGTGCCCTAGGGTGATACATTTTATATAATTGTACTGTTTTTTCCATAGAGTCCCTACTTTAATCGTTGTCATAAATTTGATATAACTCTGTCAATAACATCTTGTTGAGTATTTGAGGCAGTGCTACTGTTATATCATTGTAAACAATACAAAGTCACCCTGAATTTCGTTGAGCGGGGTGTCCTCGAGATGAACTGGTTAAAGAGATGGACTGCGGACTCGCTGTAAGCGAGTTAAGACGCCAGTCGCGCTATTGCGTTCACTTTCTGACAAATACCCTTGGGAAAAGTATGAGCCCTCTTATCCTCCCAGCTCTGGATTAAATAGTACCATTCTGTTCTTGTAGAAGGGTTGATTTGGTATTAAATAACCTAAAAAAGTTGATATGCCATTAAACAAAAGAAAAACAAACAAACATCAGTTATAGAAATTTAAAATGTCAAAATGTGTACAGAGAATGTATAGGTGGAGTCAGTTTTAATTGCAATTATATTAGTTTAAGAAAAGTCATTCGATATTTAATAGACGTACTAATTTTACGCACATGCTATCTCCGAATACGAAAAAAAGTATGCCACATGAGGTCAAATGTTTAATACTATATTAGATCGATATAAAACATTTAATTGGATCATCATCATCATGATGTCATGCCGCCAGCACGGATATCCCTGACCCTCTCTCGCCACTTCTCCCTATCATTCATCGCCTCCGGCAGGTCTTCAGGGTTACATCCTGTGTCCTCACATAGTTGCCGTATGTAAGTTCGTGCTGGTCGTCCTGCTTTTGCACATCAATATGTGGGGGTCCACAGGAGTACATCGCTTATGAGCTCGTCCTTGCTTCTCCAGCAGTGTCCCGCGTGTCGGGTTCGTCTAACTTGTATAGTTTTCGTGATGGGGGCAAGTGTCCGTATAGTTGGTGTCTCGTGGGGTGTTGTCGCCAGGACTTGTTCAATACCGCTCTCAAAATTCTTGTGTAATTTCCGTCTAGTTTTTCCTCCAGCCGTTTAGTTAGCGTCCATGTAGTGCATCCATATAGCAGTATCGACACAACCGCTGCCGGGAAGAAACTGCGTACTAATTATTATTATCTCATAATCAATTAACTCTCTCATTTTTCTCAGTCTGCTAAATTCTATAAAGACGCAAACATACATGCATACATACATAGACATATACACACTCACATATATACATCTAGTGATATTGCAAAAATAACTTTAAGAGCCAAAGGTACTCGGAGCAATCCTTGAATGGATTGCAGTATTTTATTTTTATGAAATTCCCCTTGTATCATATCTCATATTCATGCATGACGGTGCCACACACAATAGAAAACATAACTTTAGAGAATATCTTCAGTTTATTGACATTAGAATTCTTCTGTGGTTTGCAAGGAACCCTTATGTAAACCCTGTTGAATATTTGTTTGGTAATTTCGCTGGTAACGTGCGATCTAGAGTTCCTTGTTCAAACTCTTCCACAATTTGGACAGACAAACTAATATATTTTCATTACTGGTGAAGGATACGTCCATGATGATGATCAACTGATCATCTAATTGGTGAGAGATACTACAAAAACGCCATACACCTTTAATAGAAGGACTTCTAATATTTATTCTTTTCGTTCAATAATTGATGTTTTGAAATACGTGGAAACGGATAACAGACAAAATATTTAAGATAGATTTGTGGGTCTTTCTGTAATTTACTCGGTGCCAACTTTTGCAATCTTTTTGGTTGGATCATTCTCTCTCAAACAATGTTACGGCTTCTCTCAATCCTGTCTCTAGCCACCCAGGGGTCGAATTTATATGACCAGCTTCGTTTATTAAGATTGCCATAATAGCGAACCCCTTCAGTCAGTATGTTTCACTTGTTCTCAAGAAGTCGCAGATGACTGATAGTGTCTGATGATTTTAGCAAGTCTTGCTAACTGTTGTTTTCACTTAGAGGAAAAAGATTTAGTAACTATTCGTGAATTTAGCTTACCAGTCAAGACACATAGTTTACACGACTACAAAGCCAGAATGGAAAGTATATCACTGATGCAAATTAAAAGATTAGTCAGCATTGTAGTTTATTCTTTGCGTATAGAAATTTTCGTTGTCTGTAACAAGCTTAAAAAGGTCTGGGTGATTTACCTAATTTTTATATATAGAATAATGAAAATAGTGAATTCGCAAGCTTTTTTGATAATATTATGTCAAAAAGTAGTATGTCAAGTTTATATATATAGTAGTATTCGGTCCAGTTAAACCACAGTTGGGATTAATTCTTTCAGGACAAGAAAATCATTCAGGAGCTGAATATTTAAATTTTCCTGCTAGAGAGCTCAATCTATATATATTTTTCTTCGTGTTTTTGGTTCATACCGGAAACGAAAAACAGGATGGAAATAAATGTATAATCCTAAAATAACCGGTCTTTGTTTTTTCTTAAAATATATATATATATATAAACTTGACATACTACTTTTTGACATAACATTATCAAAAAGTTTACTAATTCACTATTTTCCTTATATATATATATATATATATATATATATATATATATATATATATATAAATATATACTTAACTTGAGATTGTGGCAGACCAAATGCACTATAATTTGGAGAGTGCTTAATATCTTTGATAGAGCTATCATATAAAATAATAATAAGGAATAGATATATATTAATTTTTATAATGTAACAAGAAGAAAACTCAACCCGGTTAAATTGTCATTATGAATTTATTTCCGTGAAGAATATCATTATATTCTTTGTCCCTTCAGATGACTTTGTCTTTGAACGCGGACTGGATATTACAGATATTAGTTTATATATATATATATATATATATATATATATATATATATATATATATATATATATATATATAACAGCATATCCATTACACAGGTCCATTGGTCTAGCGGTTACAGTCTTCGCCAATGGCTCGGGAGACCAGGGTTCAATCAAAAAATGATACTTGATGCCTCCTTGCTTAACCATCGGCAATATAAAGGTACGAATCCAGGAGCAATCCCGGGAGTAACACCCTTCCCTACACCTCGGTGTAGTAGCTATTGAAAAGGGAGCCTTCGGGTCACCCTCGACTATGTTCCTGAACATTTACTTACTTTTGATAGCATGGGTGCTTATCTTCAACCATTGATTTCATGCCGTTTTTATACAACAATTACAAGACGGATAGTGCTTTTTCTGTCTGATGATTGTCTTATAAAGACCCCATGAAATCAGTGGTCACAGAGAAGCATCCATATTATTAAATATATATTAAAACTAATAGGTATTTATCATATATATGTATATATATATATATATATAATATTTATCTGCATTCACAATTGAAAAACATATACAGATTTTATCCTAAGTCTTTTATCCTAAGTCTTAGTAAAATTTACCGTAGGATTTTGTTATTCAAATCAAACCAAGTAGAAAAACGTATGTGTGCCATTTATAAGATTATATATATATATATATATAATCTTTTATTGGATAGGTTGAACATTGCTGCTCATTATGCGGTTCCAGTCCGTATATACATATATATATATATATATATATATATATATATATATATAGTCATGCATATAACTGGTATATCATTAATCCCATTAATCCAATGATAGTTTTCCATTGTTCATAACACAGTTAGACAATCATAAAAAGCGTATTGAATAATAAATATTCAAATGAATACATATAATTATACTTGGCAGGTGGATTTTTGAATATTTATGCGTGAAATAAGACATGGATGTAAAAACTAGGGACTTGATTGATGATTTTCAGATGAAGACGGTTGTAAATATTTCTCGAGTTTCGATTTGATTTATTGTTATTCTAAGCATCGAAAGAAACAAAAAAATGAGTGAACCGCAAAGGTATCTCTAGTGATAAATTATTTCAAGGACTTTTGTCGGACTAAACGCAAATCTTGTTTACAATTTAAATTAGTTTGGTTGGTAGGAGCCAATCAAACCTCTTGAATCCTATCAGCACAGATATACTTCTTTTAAAATTGTCTTAGTTTAAATATACATAATAACTGTTCTCTTTCTTTCTCTCTCTTTCTTTCTTTCTTTCTCTCTCTCTCTCTCTCTCTCTCTCTCCGTCTTCCTTTTTTTCTTGTATATATATATATATATATATATATATATATATATATATATATATATATATATATATACATAGTCGTCCTCACACACAGTGTGTCGTTGTATTTCTACTTTCCAATGAGGCTATACACGGGGGGGGGATCTCGAAACTGGAATCGAAAGTCGGCTGACTTTCACGCCAGCCATAGATTTTATTTCACTGCCACGAATAAACTAGCGTAAACGATAGGATTTTAAACACATATGTATCATTTTTGCTTTGTTAACATATATCCGCTTATCGGCTGTAGAGAGCTCAATTCATTCAAAGAGCCATGCCTTATGTAAGTGATAACCGTTACTTTTCTCTCTACGGAGCTCAGCCTCTCAGGGATGAGGGAGTATATATGGTCATCCATAGACAGACTGTTTCGTTGTATCACAAATCTTCTGTGTGGCTAGACACGCAAGATTCTCTAAACTGGGATCGAAACTCGACTGATTTTACTGTCACCCAGCCACTCACTCGATCAACGATATGTGACCTTCCCAGATGGGAGATCAAATCACAGCTGAACTAGTCATCTGCCCACGTTGAGAATTTTAGATCCAGACAACTGAATCCAGTGTTTACACCGAAAGCCGAAATAACCGAACCGGCTGATAATTCGATAATAATAATAATAATAATAATAATAATAATAATAAAATGTGAAGTCCAGGGAACGGGAAACACGGAAATGAATTATAGAATAATAATGCCCGTGGTGTAGTGGTTATCGTCGCAGGAAATGAACACGGCGACACGAGTTCAAATCCTGGACGAGACCGATTGCATTTCACATAGCACTAATACCCTTGGGAAAGGTATGAATCCAATTATTCTCCCTCCAGCTATGGGTAAATAGTAAGACAGACTAGGTTCTTCAGCCTTGGTTAGGCAACTAGTCTAAGAGAAGGAAAACTCTGAATTCAAACCTGTTAAACTCCGCTTAAAAATTGACCTTGTGTCATATCCTGCCCGAGCGGAGGGGTTGGGTAAATAGGATAATAATGTCTTTAGTCAAAAAAAGAACAATTAACTGTTACAAAAATAAATGTTGTCATTTTGATGTTCCATTCCTCGTAAATACTAAGCAGAACGTTTCGGGATCTAGCCTGTACCTAGCGGTGGTCACTAAAAGTCCACGGTCAGCTTTCCTACTGAGTATTCTCAATGCTTTTAGTTAGTTCTTATCTTCAGATTGTGGGAACAACAGAGATGGGAGAATCTGATTGTCTCAGAATCTGGTGCAAGTCTCTTTTGACAGGAGCTCCTTCCTTCTTCTATCTCAACTCCTCGATTACTCTTCAATTCTTTACCGCCACAAGTGTCGCTTTTCGGCAAAACTTGAGTTTATATAATTGTTTCTCTCATTTCCTAGTGGGACTAACTCATCAACGGCCTTTTCCTTAATTAATCTTCAACAATTAATCCCATTAACGGTCGCCAGCTTTACTTACTTTTTTTTTACCGATATTGAGCATTCATATTTGTATATATAGTAATCTTGATTTTGTACATATACACACAAAGAAATACGCATAGACACATAGATAGATAGATTCTGATAAGTCTCTTTATTCTTCATTAACGCTGCGCTACTTTTTGAACATTTGAATGAGTGAACAAACATTTTAAAGTGAATATATGTGTGAATATACGTAATATGGTGTATAAGGCCACTATTATTTCTGTAACACATTGCATAAAAATGAATATATTAGATACGTTGTAAAATGGGTCGAATGTAACCATTTACAATTATTAATATTGTGCACGCGTTTTTTTTATTTTTGTTTCAGGTTTTGTCTATTATTCAGAAAAAAAAATTGTTAGTGACGCCCTCTCAGTGAGAAAACAGCATCATGACCCTGATTGACTCATCTAGGTATTTAAATTTGGCACTCTACACTGCTTAGCAGTTAACCTAAAGCTACAATACGAATATTTCATTATGTTTGGTATCAACATGAAAATAAATTCATAATCCAATTGATAAAAACAAATACTTAGTTCTGTTACATTATTGAATGACTCATAGAAAACTGAAATTGAATAGATAAATAAATAAATAAACAAAGCAGAGAGTTTCCGAATGACCAGGCCATTGTAATAAGAAATGACAAGAAATAATTCTGGGGGTACGAAACCTTCTGCACAGTTGTGGAACCACGAAAACGGACATGTTTCTGCCCCCGACACAAAAGGCAGATATGAGGGGACGGCCAATTTTTTGGAAAGAGAGAATTGAAGCGAGCGGCGTAGAAGACAAGAGGAGCCACAACCTTTTAATAGAACATATCAACAAGTCTTTCTCTCTCTTATTGGACAACTCACGGTATTCAGTTATAAACCCTAACAGAAAATACTAAAGTTTGTGTGGTATTTTACTATATCAACCTTCGCGTTATCCGACATATGCATGAAGGATCACATTTTTACCTGTCTTTACTAAGTACCTATACCAATGCCTACTCTACAGTTTTCATCATTGGGTTTGTGGTGGCAACTTGCGATGGTGACTTTATGCCTACATTCTTCTTCCTAAAAGGCTTCAAATTAAACATGGATGCCTTCACTAAGTACCTAGAGAAAGTAGTGCTGGTCTGGATCGAGAGGGTGGCTTCAGGAAAACATTCGTCTGGAAACAGGACTCTGAACTATGCCACACATACAGGAACAGTCTTGACTATAAAAAAATTCTGTTGCCAAATTGCATCTGACATCTGGCCCCCTTACTCCCATATTTTAATCACTTTGATTATTACATGGATTTGGTTTCTTTGTTTAATGACATATCAACTTTTTTAGGTTATTTAATTCCAAAGCCATTCTCCTAGAAGAACAGTACTGGTACTATTTAACCCATAGCTGGGAGGGTAAGGGGGTTCATACTTTTCCCAAGGGTATTTGTCCGAAAGTGAACGTAATAGCGCGACTGGAGTACGAACTCGCGTACTACGATTCCGCAGTCCATCGTTTTCACCATTACACCACGAGGACCCCACTTATTATATGGAGCATGGTTGAAGGAGAGATCAACAAAACACTGTGCAACAGCAAAAATTGACAAAAAGCAACATAACGGCAACCTTTACTAATTGAAACAAGAAGACTGTCAGTAATTTTTGCTGGACATTTCAAAGTCGGCTAAGATTGAGATTGAAGCAAATAGCGATTTCTTTACACAAATGTAATCAATAGCATTTCATTATATCTTTACGTAATTTTAGTAAATAAAACTAATAAATTGGGACGTCAGGGGTATTTTCATTTTTGCATTATCTAGACGACAGTTTACCAATTGTACCTGGTATATATTCAAAGTTTAATTTGAAATATTCTAATTTTCTTTGATATTTTAGATCTATTTACTCATATGTACATGCATACATTTTACTATGCTACATATTTAAATCTTATTTCGAGTCTGTGATGATTTCCCAGCAAAGTTGAATTAAGTGTTTAATCATACGTAGTTCAAATGTCAGAGTGAAACTTGCGATTACGTACTAAAAACTTCACTCCTAGCTATTATGAAGCTAACTCGAATGAAATCATTATTATGATTATCTATGTAAACTCTCACGTGTTCCCTCACCCGTAATTGTCCATAAAAGACAACTAGTTCATTTAACTCTCAGCGGGGATTGTTTTGTGTTCTCTCATTCGGTCACTCGACCGCTATGATTATCGTCCTCTAGGTCTTCTGTCGTTAAAATCGTTATTGTATGAATAGTTGACATACCAGTTATTGTCTTTTGATTTCACATAACCAACTACTTAAATCCATGCTCATTCCAATGTCATTGATTATATAATCAATTTTGACACTATCCATGCAAGAAACTCCTTCTATAATGATAAGGAAACCGTTCTCAAATACATGCAATCTTTTGTCTTCCTCCTTCAAACACGGAGCTTCTCCAGTATAAAACGTCTCTTAGGACTATTGGTTCACAGAGCTGACGAACATTGATCGTCGTTGGAAGTATCTTCGTTTCCCAATATTTCCTTTTAGTCAACGGAAACCTGAAGAGACTAGAGCAGTAATTAGTCGAGCTTGATAATAGACTTGTATAAAGACGCTTTAAACAAACACACACGCACACACACACAAATATTTCCCGAGTATTCTTCAAGATCAAAATAGATACGAAATAAAAGCTTAAAAGTTAAATAAAGTCACAAATGCAACCAAATCCAGCTACTTCACGTACTTATAACATTACAATATTCAGACAGCCAAAGTCCTGCCTAGATTATGTCTTAGTAATATGATTCCCACCTTTATTACCATTACTATTAGGTTCATTTTCACCCGGAGTGGAAGTCACAGTTTGGGTTACATGTTTGGGCCAAATAGATGTGGTTAAAATAATTCATATTCAATTGATCCGTGCACAAAAAAACAAAAAACAAAAAACAACTTCGCAAATGAATAAATATGAACATGCGAAGAATGTAATTCCAAAACCTTCGATATAAAATAATCCAAGACGATTTGTCATGGCGATAAAATCAGTCCATCAATCAATCAACCCTTTGGTGGACAAACTTGCAGATTACCCCTCAGATAAGTTTTTGGTTGTAGTATTTCTTTATAGACTGTCCTTCTAAGGGAATGTGTTTAGAGATTTGTGTTGTTGATGAAGGACATATTTACCATCACATCCATCATATATCGTCCAATTCCGACCAGAGTAAGAATATGAGCACTGAGAGGAAAATACAACAAAAACAAACAAACAAACAAACAAAAAAACAAACAAAAAGAAAACAATCAACAAAAACCAATGACATCACTAGCGTAAGAATAGGAATAGCGTGATCCATAAGACCAAAATAAAATTTACGTTCGATATTTCCAAATGATTAGAAACTGTAATATGTACGCGATCATTGATGGAGACTAAAAGAAATAAGGTAAAGTTTACAAAGAAAGGAAACTGTACAGAAAGACACAATTGATAAAAGTAGGAACGAGTTGTCTTAGAGATTCCTTCAGAAAAAAATGCCGGACAGTTGCAACGGCCAAAGATTTATAAAGAGAACAAATAAAAGCTAACCAGTCTAAATATTATTACAGGTTTCAGCCCCGTCAAGAATTTAATGATAATTTTAATTTTATTCTAGATTTACTGTGTATGTATTTACCCAGCCCCTCCGTCGCAGGCAGTGTTTTGACCTTTTGAACGGCCCAAAATGCCATTCAAGGTGATGCACCGGAAGGAAGTGACACATTCAATGGCAGTTAGGAGAAGAAATCGCGTGGGTGGAAATTGGTACATGAAATGGGACGAGCTAAAAAATTACCATGGTACACTCATAGACTGATGCACCGGAAGAGAGTGACCTGTGAACTGCATGACAGTTATTTCCGCTTGATGACGATTAAACATTCGATTTCAAAGATCGAGTGGGCGTCGAACGATTATATAATTCAGTTGAGTTCGACGAGCTAGGGGAGTTGCCAGTAGAGTTCCAGACAGTTGGAGAAGATGTGGTAGGGAAAGCCACACTCGACCGAGGGGGCCCTCGGGAACCCCGATGGAGTTTGGGGTCCAGAGATGATGCTGATAAGATGCAGTAAAGAAACCCACATCCGGCAGAGTGGGCCCTAGGCCTCTGGTTGAGCAGCTCTAGAGAACAAGAAAGACACAACGTGACGGTCATAACAGTGGAGTCAAAATGTTACTGTTTATGTTCGGTCTCCAGCTCCCTCTCACATGCAAACCTTGAACAACCCTTTCGAATCCTTGCAATAAAGTGAGAGGTAAATATATTTGTTAAAGAAGTCTTCCTGCGTCTTTATCATTGCGTCTTTATCCTGCGTGCGTCTTTATCATTGCGTCTGTTGTTCATTGCGTCGGTATGTATCCAGTATATATATATATATATATATATATACGTATAATCCTGCATGAACATGCATATAAGAATGCAACAGATGCTGTACAATGTTAATATTTTTGTGGAGAACATCTGGTTTGAATTTATAGTTTATCTTGTGGACTGATTAGCTTATGCTAGAGAGCCTAATCTGTCCAGAGCTTAGTGGGAGAATGGAGATAGATTCATACATTTCCAAACGGGTATTAGCTGGAAGTAAAACGCAAAACACCTTGTCCCAGATTTGAATTCACGGCACCGACTTCGTTCCCAACAATGATAACCATTACGTTAAGTGTACAATGGGTAGTATTAAGCCATCATTAAATTTTCACAAATCCAGGCGACTCAGGAGTATTAAGTTTGTAAATATTTACCAAATACTTCGGCACCTGTATGATGTGACACAAGGGAAATGTTATGTGGATTTTAATTGGCATCAACTCAGAGTTTTCATTCTCCTATTCTGGTTACAATACGAGACTTAAAGGCACACCCAACCTCACTTATTGAAGTTGAAGGGAAAATAGTCAGTTGATTAGTTGTTTGGGTGTTATAGCATATCAACATTTGTAGGTTATTTAATGCCAAATCCATTTTTATACATATTAACAATTCTATTTCAAACCACTCAGTTTAACATAAGTACACAATTTAGTTCAATTTGATCTATAGGTAAGACAATATCAGTGCTACCACAAAGTTAAATGTAAAAACAGTTTTATTTCAGATAATTGAGTTTAGCAGAAGTACGAAGTTTAGATATCAAAACAGTTCTATTTCAAGCAATTCAGTTTATCATGGGTACAGGGTTCTATTTGATCCATAGATCAGACCCTATCAGATGCTACCACTCCGGGACAGAGTGTACCTGGTAGCGATGGCAATAAAGAGTTACTCCTTATTCCCCAAAGCTCCTGTATTACTGTAACCTAAACATCAGATTGTTTAGTGACATTGACAGGACACTTGTTGGGTGTGTGGCCTTACCTTCAGAGGTGCAGTCAGTGTATTTCCCAGCCCCAGCTGACTGGGCCAGTGCATAGTCGGATTAATACCTTTCTCAGGAGTATTAGCGCTGTCTGAAATGCAATGGCCTCGTCCATGATTTGAGCTTGACTCGGCGAGTTCATTTCCGACGACGTAAAACGTTACACTATGAACGCTTCTGTTATGACAAAAGTTTGTAATAAAGACCAAAAAAAAAAAAAATAAATAAAGAGCTGGCTTTGAAATAATCTATCAATAATGAACTTAAAATTCTGTTACCTTCTCAATATCGACTCTCAAGTGTTTGCTTGACCTATACAAGTCGTTGATGAGGTACAAGATTCGCTCCGGGCGTGCATTCTCCCTTCTGCCAGAATCATTCGTGTTTGAATGATAAATCTAACATTCTTAAGGAGATATCTTCAATTTGCAAAGCTGTTTACATAAATATTGTTGTTAGCGGTTGCGAAAAACTCTTCTATGAGAGACATCATCCAGCATACCTCTTGACTGTGTTCGCGTGCTTGCACAGTATGATCCAACGAAGCTTGCCTAAACTGAGCCGTGGGCGGGTTGAGACCATTTGTATCAAAAGGGTAACTGCCCTTTGGAGGGAGCAGATTCCTTGCCGGGGAAAAAGAACAGGCGGGGAAGAACCCTGGGGGAAGATTCCATGTCAGATGATTTCCGATTTAATTTCACGAAACTGTATGAACGGACACGCTGACAGATCTATATCCCACGTAGGCTCGAATATTGCCGGGACGAACGTTGTGTCGCAGTGATGAATGTCTTTTTCGTGGGTAGTAAGGTAATGTACGGAAGGACGTAAGTGCTAACAGCATGTGTATTAAATGGGCTCTCAGCTCGGCAATAAGAGGTGCAAAAGCGAATGAAAATGAGAAAACGAAGAAAGCAATGTCGAGAGATATTTACTAGTTGTAGATCTGATTTGACATATATCCAAAAGTTTGAGACATCCAATGGTTATATTACATGTAATAATATGAAATAACATCTTGCTTACACACATACACATGTATATACAGGGAGACCCAAAAAACAGAACCCATATATTTTTGACTAAAATTCATGAATTTAATTCTAACCTTTTTTCCCAGTATATTGTGCAAATCATCCAAGATTACTGAAACTTTTGGGCATAATCATACACAGACAGAAGTTCGAGTGTACAGAATTAGAATTATTTTGCTTTATTTTTGTAGAAGTTATGAAAATGTTTTTGGGTTCTGTTTATTTTCGTTACTATATATATATATATATATATATCATCATCATCATCATGTTGTGCAGCCAGCACGGATATCCTTGACCATCTCTCGCCACTTTTCCCTATCGTTCATCGCCTCCGGCATGTCTTCTGGGTTACATCCTGTGTCCTCACGTAGCTGCTGAATGTAAGTGCGGGCTGGTCATCCTGCTTTTGCTTGGCCATATGTGGGGGTCCATAGTAGTACGTCACTTAGGGGCTCGTCTTTGCTTCTCCAGCAGTGTCCGGCGTGTCTTGCTCGTCTGACCTGTATAGTTTTCGTGATGGGAGGCCGGTGGCCGTACAGTTGGCGTCTCGTGGGGTGTTGTCACCAGGACTTGTTCAATATTGCTCTCAACATTCTTGTGTAGTTGCCGTCAAGTTTCTTCTCCAGCCGTTTGGTTAGCATCCATGTAGTGCATCCATATAACAGTATCGATACAACCGCTGCCTGGAAGAAACTGTGCTTCATTTCATCTGTCAGGTCTGATTTCCATATTATTGAGAGCCTATCAATAGCCGTCCATGCTTTCATCAGCCGTGTGTCGATATCGTTTTCTGTTGATGAGACGCTACTTCCTAGGTAGGTGAATTTGTCCACTAGCCTCAGAGAGGTTCCGTCTAGAGTGGTAATGTTGCCCGTTTGGTTGTAACACATATATTTAGTTTTATGCGCATTGACATAGAGGTCAATGCCTGCTGCAGCTCGTTCCAAACTATTCAGTAGCGTCTCTGCTTGATTAGGCGTATTCGCCAGTAAAGCTAAGTCATCAGCGTAGTCGGCGTCTGTGATTGTTTTTGCGGGGTACCTTTTGCTTCTTTTCTTAGTCAGCTCGAAGCCATTTTCTCTGATTTTGTCGATCGAAGCTCTAAGCACGTAGTCTAGACAGATGATAAAGAGGTATGGGGCTAGCGTATCTCCTTGTAGTACTCCTGCAACAATGTCGAAGTATTCCGTGTCTACATCTGGTGAACGTACTTTCACTTTTGTGTTTTTGTAGAGGATCATTATTGCTGCTACGGTTTCTTTAGGTAGGCCGCATGCTAGTAGGATTAGTTCCATTTTCCCTCTGTGGATGGAATCGAAGGCCTTCGTAAAGTCGACAAATAGTAATGTCGCCTGAAGGTTTTTTGCCCGGACGCCTTCAAGGATTCTACGGATGGTCAATATTTGTGAGGTTGTGGATCTATTTCTCCGGAAGCCATTTTGGTTTTTCCTAAGGATGTTGTCTATTTTGGGTTCTATGCGGTTTCGTAGGAGGGCATTGTAGATTTTGGCTGCTATGGATGTAAGTGTTATCCCTCGGTAATTCTTGGCTAATCCGAGGTCGCCTTTTTTAGGGAAAGGAAGGATGCATCCCTTCATCCATCTTTCTATCCTATTTTGACTATAGACAGCGTTGCATTGCCGGAGCAGTATATTGTCGAATTGTCTAGTCTTCCACACTTCTGGGGGGATCTCGTCTAGCCCTGCAGCTTTCCTATTTTAATTTTTTTAAGAAGCGAGTCGAGTTCTTCTTTGGTGAAAGGACCTAGTTTAATGTCTAATTGCTTACTGATAATTCTAGTGATCGGTTCATCCGTTATTTTCGGTGGGCTTCCTAGTAGATTTTTGAAATGCTATTCCCACAGTTTTACTCTTTCTTGTTGGCTTGCAGCTTTCAATTTTGCTTTGGCTGTGCTCTTCCTTCTACTTACTTCGTTTATTGTTTGCCAGGCTATCGTGGATTGTCTATCTTCCACCGAGTCTCTAATCTTATCTATCTGATTTTGTACGTCTTCTGCCTGTTCTTTTAGATATATGCCTGCGTATTGATATTGTGCTTTTTCTAGTTTTCGGGCATTTGTGTTTGTTGGGTTCTTCCGATAGCTTTTGGAGGCAGTTTTCACGAGTGCATGTTTTTCTCTAACCTCTGACGTTTCCCAAGGGACTCTATATTTAGTTCTAGGTTTTGTTGGGATACACTTCTATGCCGCCTCTAGGTGTGCTTCAACAAAGTTTTCATATTCGTCATTTGGGGTAACTTTTTCTGTCTTCTCTTGTAGTGTTTCGAATCTGTTTCTTAATTCTAATGCATATTTGTCTCTAATGTCTCTGTTGTTAAGTAGGGCCCAGTCATAGCGCCTAGTTGTCACTGTTCGTGTGGCATTTTTTCGTAGGCTTAGACGTATTTTGGCCGTGACTATTCGATGATCGGAGGACACACCCTCGAAAGTGGAGTATGCCTTGCAATTCATCGCACTATTTTTCCATTTTCTGTTTATAAAGAGGTAGTCTATCTGTGCTTTACTCTTGTTCGCGTATGTGTGGGTCCATAATTTTCCCTTCCTTTTTTGATATTTTGTATTGAGGCATGTTAATCTATTTTCTATCATGAAATCAATTAGATGTTGTCCATTCCTGTTTGACGTGTTGTGTAGGCTGTATTTGTTGTTTCTGTTTTTTCCGATTTGTGCATTCATATCTTTGCCAATGACTAGCAGGTTGTGTTTCGGAATGCTACGTACTAGGGAGGGTAGCTCCTCGTAGAAGGTGATTAGATCGGTTTCTTCGCTAACATTGGGAGGGCTGTAGCAGGAGATGATCGTTGCTTTGGGGTTGCCATTAAACGTTGCGGCCATCATCCTAGGTTGTATTCTCTCAATACTATTAAGTGTTTTTAGCGCTCTTGGTACTATAAGCATTCCCACCCCTCCTACCGATGCATTGACAGAGTTTTTCCATGCCGATATAGTCACCAGTATCCATCCGTTGCCAGTTTCGTGATATTTGATATCTTCGGTGTGAGTGTATCGATGTTCTTGTATACAGATTATGTCTATCTTATGTTCTACGGCTGATGCAGTTAGCTCTGTTAGTTGACCTATTCTATTTAGGGTTCTAACGTTAAATGTCGCTATCTGTATTGTTTGTTTGCATTTTAGTAGTGTTTGTTTGAGCTCTGTAGCTGATTTTTCGAACACTGAGGCCAGGGCTCCAACCTCAGTAGGACGCGCCCCTTTTTTACCCGCGCGAAGAGCGATGCGGTTTGTGAATGCGGTTTGAGCATGAGTCATGGTTATCTTTCGATGGCTATTTTTATTCTCATCTATAGAAGACACTCTTATAGATGAGCAGCAGTAGTTCCCCGATCGAACTGACAATCCTGAGCGTTAAGCCGTAAGACTCACACGTTCAGGAAATATCAGGCATTGCGAATTCTAACACCTTCACGTACACGATGCTGCTTCCCATGTGTACGTGAAAAAAAAATAAATAAATAAAATAAATAAATAAATAAATAATAAAAATAAAAATAGAAATAAAATAAATAAATAAAATAAAATAAAATAAAAAAGTATAAATTAAAAAAAGAAAAAAAAAAGAAAATATAGATAAAAATAAATCCTTTTACCTTAAGTTTTAACTTAGTTAAAGTCCAGGACTGACGTATATTCAAAGAAAGAAATTTTGGGGTAAATTTCATCTTGACATCCGATACAGGCCCTACCAGGTTTTTATTTTATTTTTATTTTTAGTGGAGGAGGAATGCTAAATTTCTAAGTTTGGGACGGTAAATTCAAACAATTCTTAAGTTGACTCGTGATAGTTGAACCTGGTAAAACAATTTAGCCGATTAGAAATAAATCAAGATTCTTAGATTAAAATATAACAAAAATTCACCAGCAAATTTTACAAGTCATAGAAAATCCAGTGTTATTTTTAAAAAAGAAAATTGTACTAACCTCTACCCAACGAGTCTTTCCTCAATTGTTTAGTTTTTTTCTATATATCGACATATTTATGAAGCTTTTATGTCTTTCCTTATATTTATAATGCCACCTGATTTTAGAATGTTCCATTTCAAATATTTCTTTAGCGTTTGGTTAGGCCGTTTTTTTTGGGGGGGGTTAATTTGTGATAACTGGGAGTGTTTGCATTTGTCGGCACAAGAATCTATACACATTTATGCTAGATTTCTAAGTTTGGCGCGGTAAATTCAAACAATTCTTAAGTTGACTCGTGATAGTTGCACCTGGTAAAACAATTTAGCCGATTAGAAATAAATCAAGATTCTTAGATTAAAATATAACAAAAATTCACCAGCAGATTTTACAAGTCATAGAAAATCCAGTGTTATTTTTAAAAAAGAAAATTGTACTAACCTCTACCCAACGAGTCTTTCCTCAATTGTTTAGTTTTTTCAATATCTCCACATATTTATGAAGCTTTTATGTCTTTCCTTATATTTTAATGCCACCTGATTTTAGAATGTTCCATTTCAAATATTTCTTTAGTACAATTAAAATAATCACATATCCCAAGGTAAAAAATAACTCAGACTATATTGACATACCATTAAAATAAATCAATTGAAACCAAATTTTGAAATTCAATTATAAATCTACAAATATTTTTCTCTGAATTTTGTTTACATTTTAAATTCATGGAAATATAGAAATGTTCTATAAAAATTCTATAAGTTCCTCAGGTCTCAATAAGAGACATCAATTTGACATTCGGCCATATACTTAAGTAATTAAAAGACCAGCAAGAATACATTAAAAAATCTAACTTTATTTCTTTGTTTATTTACACTCACTAAAATGTGAACACCCGGGTCTTAAATTTCTAATTTACGGAATGTTTTCCTGTAGCTGCATGATCAATCAGTGTCTCGTACAGTCGAACTTTAGAATTTGACTAGCTTTTTTCCAGTAGAAGGTAAAGGTGGTTCATGAATCATTAATTGGTTAGTTAAAAGGTCGGACAACCAAGGACGTGACTAAAAGAAATCCATTAACTTGCAAGAACCCTGGGGAATGCATTAACAGCTTAATAAACCAGATCTGACAGCGTGCAATTATTAATTAGGAAAGGAAAGAAAATAACCGAATTACCTTCCAAAGTCCCACTCCATCAAGTGAGTCAGTGCAGTTATTTTTCAGCATTTTCTTTTCTAATTCGTTCAAGAAGACATTACTAAGTTATATTCACATATTTATTTTGTATGAATATCTATATTTTGAACGGTTCCTGAATAATTTCATCATTTCATCGTTTAAACAAGACTAGGAAAATTGATCTCAATTTTAGCTCCTAATTTTCATTGTTCTAATGTATCGAATGCTCCCTCCATAGTCCAGGATACCGGGGCTCAATCCCAGTTCAAGTAATACCAAAGACTCAAAGAATGGTACTTGATGCAGCCTTGCTTAACACTCAGCATTATAAGGTAAGGATCAAGGGTAAATTGGAGAAATCCAGGGAATGAAGTAGCACCCGCCTCTAAACCTCGGTGTAGTAGCTATAAAAAAAGGAAGCCTTCGGGTCACCTTCGACTGGGGCCATCAACTTTAAAATACTTATTGTCTTTGCACTTTTCTGGATTTTACCATAATGCTGTGGCCATAATGTTAGCGGGAAATAGAATGCGCTAGCTGTATACCCTGCAGGCAGGTAAGACGCCCCGAAAATCACGTTTTTAAGTTTTACCCAAAATGTATCTGATGGTTAGTCAACATTCCTGGAGATCTAAGGAATATGGAGCGCCTCTTCATTATCATTATGGTCCGATTCTATCGGAGTGATTGTTCATGTTGAGTTTTCATCTATGAGTCAGATAGATCTGTTTAAAAATCATTCATATTCGATGCTAACAAAGTTAACCTAATCCAGGGATGACCAAAGTTACCATTTGATTTTAAAGCAAAATCAACGCTATCGGTAGTATTTTACATCACCAGAAATTCACTTATTTTGGTTATTTAGTTTAATTGCATGTCAACCATCAATAGTTATTTAATGCGTATTCCTTTATATATATATATATATATATATATATATATATATATATATATTTAATTTTTTCGGTACATAGTTTGTAGGTAACTGTATATTTAAAGGTGTTGGAATTTATTTGTGAGCACACTGTTAAATCATTTCAAGTATTACAATTTATTTTCAGCAGAGAGTTAAATGGTTTCAAGTATTGCTTTGTAACTCTAATACTTTTATTTGCACACAGTCATATGATTTCAAGTTTTGCAATCTAAAACTAATAATTATATTTAATACTAACTGTTATCCCTTTTAAAATATTGACCAGTTCTATATGACTCATAGTAAGATTGAACCTGGAAGCAATGTTAATGAAGCAGCGCTCCATGTTCCTCAAGTTTCCAGGACTAAACCTCAGTCTATGACGGTTTCCTGTCGGATTCAGATTAGTCGTTGATAGAGGGAAATTGCAGGCCTGCCACCATTTTTGAGTTTATAAGATCCCAATCAGTTCTAAGAAATAGCACGTTGAGTCGGAATTATGAGACTTGGATTGATGGAACGCAAAACTATAGCATGATAAGGATATGAATTTCAATAATGAACATAAATATCAATGTAGTTATTCGGAGCAACGTTACATTTTGTCCAATATGAAAACACTGATATTCTTCCTTATTTAAATGGTTGCTCGTTTTTAGAAATAAAAAAAGTCACGCGCACTATTTTCTATCCAACAGTGATTCTTTTCACTTGTCCGACCATTGTCAACACAGGCAATTGTTTTTTTTTGTTTTTTTTTTATGTACGCTTGCTTGGCATTATTTCCTAACATAATTATGTTTTTCTCTCACAAGTTTCGAACATCATGAGGGCATATCACTTTAGTTTGTCATGTAAAGGGCTGCAATCCCTTGTGAATGCTCTTTGTTTGACAAAGTTTAAGTAACGTTGGAAAAAGAGTCGGTGATCCGAATTCAAATCCCATTCCAAGCTATTTATGTTTCACTTCCCGAGAGTGCTGTTTGGAAAGGCGTAAATCCATCTGTTCACCCTCCAGTTGTATAGTGCATATCCGATTCTTTAGCCTTGGTTGGATAATCAGTCTCGGAGAAGGGAAATTTTGTATTAAAACCAGCTGTAATCTGCAAAAAATTACCTTGTATCATATACTGCCAATGGCTAAGGGTTTGGGTTAATACGTACTGACGTTTATGAATTTACCTGTATGCTTTCCTAAACAATTCCTTTCCTAGAGTCATTAAATATTTATTACTATCAATTCTCATTTATTATTGTCAATACGTATTTTGATAGTCAAGAGGAAACTTACATAATAAAATATTTAAACTAAATTTAAAGAAAGATTCACACTGTTATATTTGTTGCCTCTCAAAAGCATCGGACATGATTACTTCTATAAGTGTAAACTATAACACGAAATAAATTTACACATACAGTTATTGATTGGTGATATAACTTATTCACTAAATTCAAAGAGACTATTTTGGAGGTGGAAATTGCTTTAAATTATTTGGTTAGAGAAAGTAGGTTATGATTACAAACAATCTAAATTCATGAGGTTTTCAGTATTTTTATAGAATAATAGATTACACAATGCCTCTTCATCGAAAGTAAAATCAATATTTGCTGTTATTTTAAAGTGATCGTTTTAAATCCTATATAAATATGTTAATATTAGGTTTCCACATAACTGTTTTCTTTTTTGTTTCTTTTAATATGTTAGTCCCAACCTTAATCGTCCTATCGCAATTTAAGTTTTGGTAAGATTCGAAATATCTGCTTTATAACGGGTTTGATATAAAACATTGAAGATTTTAGAAAAGATTCTCAGAATAAAATATCTAATAAAAAAATTATATTCGTTCAAAAGCCCCAAAACGACATTCATAATAAATAAAATTTATATGCAATTCAAAAAAATAACTGAGTTATCGTATCGGCAAGTGTAAAAATATATATATAGAATCGACTCAAACAATAAACAACAGGGTATCCTTACACAAAAGGATTATCTAATTACTAGAAAACAGAAAACTCGATCTTTCCAAACGATTTTACGAATGGAATAATGGAATGTTTAAAATGATACAAATATACCCAACCGACGACCACACGTTATTCCAAATGAAACAATAAACGTTATAGATGAATCTAAACTTACGTTAATCAGAAACTAACCATACACACACAAGCATACAGGCAGAGACTCACACACACTCACAAACACACAGACAAACAGAATCCCTCAGTGATAAATGTTAGTAGTTGCTCGGTTTTATTGCATATCAACTATTTTAGATAATTCAAAAGGAGAAGAGTAATTAAGGAAAAGACGAAAATATCCCAGATATATGCACATACATAGATATGAACACTCACGCAAACCCACAAACACAGAATACACTCTTGTAAATATACAAAAGATCGGCAGAGACCAAAGGGTTTTTTTTATGGAGAATTAACTTCAGCTGGACATTCATATACTCAAATCCGGGATTTAAAAAGAATCCCAACCCTATCAAAACAGTTGCCACATTAGAACCTGAAGGGAACGCTCAAATAAATCATTACTTCCTGAAGACGATTTTAGACGTCAGGAAAACGTGTTGACGTACAAAAAATAAATAACCTAAAATCAAATTCACTAGCGGACCAATTCATTTTAAAGTATTTACTTTTCTCTCTCTTTGGACTAACGGAAAAATAATTACACACACACACACACACACACACACACACACACACACACATATATATATATATATATATATATATATATATATATATATATGAAACCATATAACTGTGGATAAAAAGTTTAATTATTAGATAGGAATCGTTATTTGAAGGAATATAATTGTGTATGGATTATTAGTATCAGGTACGAATTCTTTCAATTATGTAACTCTGAATTTATAACCCTGAAAATATAAATCTGAAAATTATTTGTATTAGAAATTGTTGCTTTAGATTATAATTGCTCACATATAAAGCTTATCTTTAGTTACTTTAAAATATATAGCTGCTTTAAAAATGAATGTTAAAAGAAAGTGACTTCGGCATTAAATAACCTAACGAGGGTTAATATCTCGTAAAACTAACAAGCCATTATATTATTATTATTAGATAATTAACTTATCTCATTAGAAGGTATTTTTAGAGAAGGTATTTTTAGATTCATGGCTATTTGAAAATCACCCTATTAACATTAAAATTTGCACTGGATTTTGCAATGTACATAATACTGAAATTCTAATTGTATTTCTGTACAAAATTGTAATTGTTTTCCTTCAGGAACTGAATATCGAAGTGAAATGTTCTTACTGAGATTATAGGTGGATTTATTTTCTAATCCACAACTAACTTACAAATTTGTGCCATCTTCGTTCATCAAATTTAAATCATTAAAATTCTCGATATCACGTTAATAATAATAAAATCTTAATTAGGATCGATTCATGAAAAACAAAAATTAACGCCTATACAACTGGTGTCTAACAGATCACGTAGTTTTTGAGGAAAAAAAGACTTTTTCAGTGCAAATAATATATTGAAAGATACATGCAAAAGATAAAGAAATGTTTTTAGCTATCGTATTCCTTATGAATATAATATAGAAATATCTTTAAAATATTCTAGCAGTAGAAATACATTAAAAGTTAAATTATTATAGGAAACCACTGTAAATAATTTTTATTTGACAGTTTCATAAGAAAAACAGAAAGAACATTATTAGATTAGTTCAGGTTATCTAGTTTTTAATGGCATATCAGTACTTGATTACTATTTGATACCAAACCCAGTTTATACACAAGAGCTTTAACTGAATAGTTTATACCTAACATTTTTAAACGAACCTGATCTCATTTGTTGACTCACAGTTAAATGATTTTAAGTATTGGTATTTATTGTTTGCCCACAGTTAAATTACTTCAAGCATTGCTATCTAGTACTAATAATTCTATTGAATATAAATCATTTATTTTCAGGCAGTTAAATGTTTTCAAGCATAGTAAATGGTTAAGCAGTTCTATGTGACCCATACATGTAACCATAAAATGTACTACAACTACCAGTCAGAGTGCTCCTAGGAGTATTGGTAATGAAGTGCTACCCCATACATATAATTTCTTCAGAATTAGAGCCTCACCATCAATTGTAAGATAGTGTTATATTCAAGAGACCCAGTTTGTTTTTGTGGTGATCTAACCTCATTGCAGAAGATACAATCAGCGTGATCGAAACTCCACTGACTGAGAGAGTAGTATAATCAAGAATACAAGAAGTTCTGAGCAATTTAATTCATCATACGAACTTTCTTTAGCCACACCAAACTTAGTTTCTCTTTTAATTACAAGTTCTATGAAATAAAAAGAAAATGAATTTTATTTGTGGTTAATGATGCCTTTTCTTTTTGGTTGTCATCAATCATTTATTTAAAATTCGATATTTAAAAAAGAGATTCTAACTGAATACGCACATCGACACCAGAAATCCTAATCGCGTTGATTTGATTTCATTAAGTTGCAAAGTTTCATCTTCATCTGCATCTGAATTTTCAGTCATTAAGAGTATTAAGACTAAAACAGTCAGCAAAAGCGCGGGGATTTCGTGAAAACCTGTGATGCAAATGGCAATATGTTGTCTGATTATGCCGTGGCCACAAAAGGCCAGTACTTCCAACAAGATAACATCCATGATTATCATTCATAATAAAGAATTTTTTGTTTCATTATGTGCATTCAAGAAATCGAAAAGCAGTGATCGCTTTGGTCGGACTCTTTGTCACACCAGTGACAGTGGTTGGCGTTTACACTCTGTTTATTTAAAGATTATGAATTTTGAATTTTATGCACGATAGCCGTACGTTTCTTGAAAAATATACATGACACACATATTCCTTTTCTTCTTTAGTGCTGTCATAGATCAACATTTTTATAAATGTTGGATTAGTTGATGAATTGATTTTAACGGCATGTAAACCCGTCTGTAGTTATTTTGTGCCTAGTGGTTTGGGAATGGGTAGATATTTTTTGTGAAGTTTCTTAAGCATTATTTGCACATGGTTACCAGGTCAAGCCATATAAAGGAGTCAAAAATGGTACTTCATGCCTTCTTGCTTAAGAGTCAGCATTATAAGGTATGGATCAATGGTAAAATGGAGCAATTCAGGGAAAAGGATTAGCACCCTTCCCTAAACCTCGGTGTAGTAGCTATTGAAAAGGGAGCCCTGGGCTCACCCTGGGCTCACCCTCGACTATGGTCACCAACTTTACTTTTATCGGCCCAGTGGTCTAATGAGTATAAAGTTTGCCATTGGTCCGAGAAACCAGAGTCCAATCCTAGGTCGAGTCATACCGAAGATTCCAAAATGGTACTTGATGCTGCCTTGCTTACCACTCAGCACTATAAAGTGAGCATCAAGAGTAAAGTGGAGCAATCTTGGGAATAGAGTCGCGACCTCCCCTACACATCTTTACTTTACTTATAGGATGTGTTCTCATTTCATAGAGGCTGGACTGACATTTTAGTGAACGATTTTAAAGTCGCGCTATTATGTTCTCTGTTGAAATACAATTCGAGTTAAAGGTATGGATCCCCTTGCAAACACAGCTTGTATATCATGCCATTACAGTCCTAAATGAATGGATCTGACATTAAATAACCCATGAAGGTTGACATTCCAGAACTGTATCCACAGCACAAGATGCCGTAAAGTGTTATATCCAGGACAACTTATTTTTTCGGGGGGTTGGACATCGTTACTGTGTTCTAATCTCAGGTGTAAATATGGAAAATACGTGAATTATGCCGATTCTTGGAGATTTATTCATCATCATCATCATCATGTCACGCCATCAGCACGGATCTTCCTGGCCCTCTCCCGCCACCCTATCGTTCATCGTTTCCGGTAGGTCTTCAAGGCTACATCCTGTATCGGCACAAATCTGTTGTATGAAGGTTCTAGCTGGTCGTCCTGCCTCTGCTCGTCCATGCGAATGGGTCCACATGAGTATGTCACTTATGAGATTTATTAAGGAGTGCCAAAGGTACTTCTCATTTTAATATATGCGTCTTCGGAGTTCCTTATTTTCTAGAATTCTTTATTTTTTTAATTATTTAAGCTTTCTGGAGGATTTTTCGAATTGCGGTTGTCTCCATCTCCGATAACTCGTAATAAAGTGATTTACGTTATTCAATTGCTTTGAATTAACAATTATGTTGCTGTAAAAAGAATCGTAATCGATAATTCAAAGAAATTTTATTTCAAGGGGGATAATAGCAACCTAAGAACCAGTTTTTACACTTAGGTCAGATTTTGTTTCAGTATGCATCTATTCTCAAATTCTATAAACCACAAGTAGTTGAATGATAATGATCATAAATAGTCTTTAGATCAGTTCATGTAATACGGCTCAGCGTAATGGTCTATACAAAAAGAAAACCGAAAATATATTTGATAAACCCTAATATATATATATTTCTCCTTTTTGATTAAAACACATGACTCCATTTTGTTTGCGTTCACTTGGAGGTCTATGCCACATGCTGCCTGCTCCAGCCTAAATTCTCAATCACTCAAAATGAATTGCAGTCGAGTGGGACCCGAAGGCTCCCTTTCAATAGCTACTACACTGGTGTGTAGGGAAGGGCGATACTCCTTTCCCTGGATTGCTCCACTTTACTTTTGATAGATACCTTATAATGGAGAGTGTTAAGCAAGGCGGCATCAATAATCATTTTTTGAGTCCTTGGTATGACTCGAACTGGGATTCTACTCTGGTCTCTCGGGCCTTTCACGAACACTCTTACTGTTGGGTCAATACTACGTGCTAATTTGAACATATTCTAGAAGCAACACAACACAAACCTCATCTTGAGGCCACTTATCTCCCGATATATATATATATATATATATATATATATATATATATATATATGTATATATATATATATATATATATATATATATATCGGGAGATGTGTGTGTGTGTGTGTGTGAAAGAGAGAGAGAGAGAGAGAGAGAGAGAGAGAGAGAGAGAGAGAGATAATAACAATAATAATAATGATAATAATAATAATTTAATTTAGGGATAAGAACTGTTTAAATATTGTGTGGATCAATCTTTAAAAAAATGTATGTAAAACAGAATGTCCTTGGTATACACTGATATATAATGAATAATAATATGCCCATACATAATAAGTGCTCGTAGTTTAGTGGTTATCGTCAGAGGAAATGGACACCATTACAAGAGTTCAAATCATGGACGAGGCTGCTTGCATTTCATATAGTGCTAATATCCTAAATATGAATCTGACTTTTCTCCGTCTTGGTATGAATAATTTGTAAGGCAGACTGGACTGTTTGACTTTGGTATTGAAACCGTTCGAGGAAAAGGAAAACATATATATATATATATATATAGAGAGAGAGAGAGAGGGAGAGAGATGAAAATTCATGTGTGTGATTTCGCATCCCCACTAACATCAAAACGAGCAATATCATCTTAAAGCATAATGCATATTATCAACATGTATTGTATAATAAATGTACGAACAAATGACGTTTATCTCAGTCATGTAATATCTAATTTATATTATGATTTTAAAAAGCATGTTTTAATGAATAGCTATTCAGTATTATTCATTTAATTTTAGTGTTTTATTTTCATACAAAAATGGAATAGTTTTGTGGTTAACTTTTAAAGGAAAACACCCATCTATCTATATATCGATTTATCTATTTTTTCTGAAATATTTATAAACTTGTGAACTTTTCTAATGTACGTTGATATTTACGCTTTTTCATTGCCTTTAAAATATTTGTCACCGAGACAAACACTGGAGGGAATAAGTGGACACAACTAAGAAATTAAGAGCAAAAATATAAACAACCAAATTAATTCATCATATATGCGACAACAGAATTCATTTCATAAAGTGTTTCGTAGGCATTACATAGGCGAAAGGTATTTTGTATACAAAAATCTGGAACCGTAATCAATCAGGTCGCATTTTGAAGTTTGTTTTTGACATGATTTTTAATTGAAATCTTATCTTAGAAAATAAAGAAAAAAAATGGTGTCTTAGCAAAATGCGGGTACTACTGCAAGTAAATAATGTGTAGTTAAAGATAGTATTTAGATGTGTACTGGAAATCAACTTTTGCGTAAAGGTATATAAAAATAATATATTTTTCATATACATTTGTAATGATTAAATTAGGCATCCACCAAGAGGGATAAGTGCTATGTTTATGTCATCGGGCATTCCTTGAAAACCAGCTTTCAAAAGCTGTTCTTTCTGCTCTACACAGAAAACCTACCACTCTGTTCCGTACACAACTCTCATAGCCACAAAGGCTGTAATTATTTATCAAGTTTAGCTTACTCTCACAGCAGTCACTAGATATTTTCGGATTTGCCACCTCATGTTTCCCAAGTCACATCGCGTCTCACACTCTTCTCAGGAGTATACAGTGTACACCGACCCCTGGGTATTACATGTACTGCACATTTTAAACAAGATTTAAACTAATGCTAAATTCGTGATAGTACCCCCACGTTCATAGCTTTGGTCCTTGCAGACAAGAAAAGTTTCCCACAGTGTCTTCTGTCTAAGCTCGCAAATATGTCACTCGTGTTATGTCCAGATGGTGTCACCTGATTCTAACAAAGTTTTGAACCATGACCTTTTACAATATCATGCAAAGTTCTTCGGTGACATTAAAGTTGTAAATGTCTACAAATTGCTAACTTATAAGTTGATGTTTTGCATTGTATTTTACAGATAAAACTCCTGTTGGAGTCATTTCCTTACTTAATAATCCGATACTGCCCTCCAAAATTGCCGTGGAAAGCTTTTCATCCACTTAACATAAACCAATTAAGATGCAGTGTTTTGAAACAGAAAAATGTCTATAATAAACATATATTGCATAACGTTCATTCGAGGTTACCGTGCATTGTTTGTATTTCATGTGGCTTCCTTTTGTTTAAATTATTGCTTCAATGCTTATTGGAAGAGATGCATACAGATCTTTCACCATCTTTACATAGCCCAGTCGGCTGACGCTTCAGAATACACCTAAACAATCCGATGGGGAGCCTCCATGAATGCAGGAGCTTTGGGGAATGCGGAGTACCCCTTTATTGTCACCGCTCCCAGGTCTACTCTATCCCGAGTGGTAGCACCGGATAGGGTCCTATCTATAAGTCAAATGGAACTATTTCACGTTTAAACTGTGTTCTTTGACATTTAAACTGAGTGTAAACAAATTAATTCCAATAAATTTCAATGCTTGAAATAAAACTGTTTAATAATTTAACTGTTTATAAACAAATAACTGATGTTTAATTAAATTGTTAGTGGCACATTGCAGTACTAGAAAATATTTAACTGTATTCGAATAAATGATTAATAACAAATGAAATTATTCATATCAGATAGAAATAAGTGAAACTATGAGCCAAAAATGAGCTCGGTTAAAAACTTTATCTACGAAATGTGTTAAGAAATCATATATTTGTTATATTTATTTAAAAAGAATTTAGCATTAAATAGCCCACGAATGTCCTGAAACCAAACCAAGCTCAAACCAAACTGAACCAAACCATCTTCCTATGTTTGAGATGTTATTCTCTGTTGTTGAGCTCCCACAACTCTTCAAGATTGCATGGCTTTTTTTGACAAACTCTTCTCTTTAGATTATAGAATTTAAAAATTCATAATAGTTTAAAATCAACGTATATTTTTGAACGGTACTGTATTTAGGATCTCAAAATTAAACAAAGCATTATTTTATTTGAAGCTATTTTTAATATAATTCTTTTTAACTTAAAATTTAATAACATTATGTTGTTACACATGTGACCCATTCATCTTATATCAATAGAAAGTTTATTTATTGAAAAATTGATAAAGATTTTGCTGTGGCGTAACCGGTGAGTATTACATCTGAGTATCAAGTTATTCTTGGAGACTACAATGTCAACTTTTAGGCTTTGTTGGCGGGGGTTTAGCATTCTCAGAATTTATCACCATCAGAAGGATACTCCCTAACAAAAAATATGTATCCTAGGTATGACAGTAAATTGAATCCGATGTTAATACTCCAGTTCTAAATACATATAATTTACAGCTATGTGAAATCAAGTATTCCTATCAAATACGAATAATTCTAAGCAGATCTATTTGGGTTATATATAGGACCCTAACAGGAACTACCATTCCCGATCAGAATATACTTGGTATTAACGACAACGAGGAAGGTAATCCATATTCACTAAAGCTCCAGGACTGGTATCTCCTCAGCAGATTTTTCGTGTCCTCTCCAGGATATTAATTTGGGGCAGAGGTCTTAGTCCTCAGCAGAGATGCCGTCGGCGTATTCTACAGCCTCAGCCAACTGGGCTCTGTTATCAAACTAATTCCAGACTTTATATCATCCTCACTCTATTGGCGGCGCAGAGAATTCGTTGCCTCACTCTAACAGAGAAGAAATACCCCACAGAAAGAGATGTCTTGGGTATAACACTAAGTTACATCTGATGATGAGGTTCCAATTCTGTATATCTCGCGGGTATGCAACAGCTTCTTGTTCTTATTAAACCAAGAATCATTCAGAGCTAACGTTGTTGTACATGATAAAGTCTCATGTATGAGTTAAAAAATCTGCTTGAAAATAAATCGAATTCGATCAGACCGTGTGACAATATTTGGAGCAAATTACATGAATTACACGAAATGCGAATTTTAACATACAATGAACTCAGTCTTTAAACCCTTGTTATAAAATAACCGTAGACAGATTGAAATATCGTTTGTTAGAGTCAATAAGAGATATACTTTTATATTTGAATGAAAATTAATATTTTTACACATAAAACCTCCTTTCTTTTCGTCTTTTGACAATCTTTCCACTATTACTATTGATCACTTTGGCGTGCTTTTTTTTGGCTGTGTGAGGGCAGAATTTGTAACCCAAAGGATTTGTGTGCATGTGAGTGTGTATGTATGTATGTATGTATGTATGTATGTATGCGTTTCTGACTTCAGGAAATAACAAAGTAATAAACCTGATATTTGGTACATATAATTTTTTTAAACTCAGGATGTAGATAAGTACATTCAGATAATCATAAATTGTTAGAGAAGTGTTGTATACTCATTTGCCGTATCATAACGACTCAATAATAAAGACAGACGCACGCAGAAAGATGCAGGAAGGATGGAAGACGCAGGAAGACTTCTTTACAATTATATTTACCTCTCGATTTATTTGTAAGGTTCCGAAAGTGTTGTTCAAGGGTTGCATGTGAGAGGGAGCTGGAGACCGAACATAAACTTCATATTTTGATCCCACAGTTATGACCGTCACGTTGTGTCTTCCTTGTTCTCCTGATGTTGGGGTCCGCTCCATCGGGGGTTTCCAAGGGCCCTCTTGGTCGGGTGTGGCTTTCCCTACCACATCTGGTCTCTAACTCTCTGGAATTCTACTGGCAATTGCTTTGGCACCCAACTCAACTCAATTATATAATAATTCAACACCCACACGATCGCCCACTGGATCTTTGAAATCGAATGTTTAATCGTCATCAAGCGGAAATAACTGTCATGCAGTTCAGAGGTTACTCTCTTCCGGTGAATCACTGAAGTGGCATAATGGGACCTTCACCTTGTCCCATATCATAAGCCTTAATCCA
Source organism: Sepioteuthis lessoniana (assembly GCA_963585895.1). NCBI lineage: Eukaryota > Metazoa > Mollusca > Cephalopoda > Myopsida > Loliginidae > Sepioteuthis > Sepioteuthis lessoniana. Next base: position 100,971,657 of record OY757912.1, read on the forward strand.
CCCACGCGATCTCTTTCGAATACTGGCCATTGGAATGTGTCACTTCCTTCCGGTGTATCACCTTGGAATAGTATTTTTGGGCTTGGTCGAAGGTCAAAATATAACAATCATCCGTTAATTATTTTTCAAAATTCCATATGTGGAATTTTCTTCACGTTCGTCTCCATCAACCTCACACATATTTTACAGAATAATTTACAAAGGACAATAATAGCTGAAAACATAAAAAAGAATCACTTGAACTTCAGCAAACAAAATCTTACTTAGAGGGTGACCTTCTCTCAATGTAACACTTGCCCGGCTAATTATTATCTAAATTTCTCTTACTATCTTTGCGTGGTTGGGCATCTTGATATGTGTGCATCAAGGTACCATACGGATGCATTTTTTATCTTCTCAACTCAGTGGGCCCTCCATAATTCCTTGAAGAAATTTCAAAACCCTAAAAGGACCATACTCTGGTCCCAGATCCTGTTCACAGCACCAAATTAATATATATTGTATACTCATTTGCCGTATCATAAAGACTCAATAATAAAGACAGACGCATGCAGAAAGACGCTGGAAGGATGGAAGACGCAGGAACACTTCTTTACAATTATACTTGCCTCTCGATTTATTTGTAAGGTTCCGAAAGGGTTGTTCAAGGGTTGCATGTGAGAGGGAGCTGGAGACCGAACATAAACTTCATATTTTGATCCCACTGTTATGACTGTCACGTTGTGTCTTTCTTGTTCTCCTGATGTTGGGGTCCACTCCATCGGGGGTTTTCGGGGGCCACCTTGGTCGGGTGTGGCGTTCCCTACCACATCTGGTCTCTAACTCTCTGGAATTCTACTGGCAATTGCTTTTGCACCCAACTCAACTCAATTATATAATAATTCAACCCCCACACGATCGCCCACTGGATCTTTGAAATCGATAGTTTAATCGTCATCAGGCGGAAATAACTGTTATGCAGTTCAGAGGTAACTCTCTTCCGGTGCATCACTGTAGTGGCACAATGGGACCTTCACCTTGTCCCATATCATAAGCCTTAATCCGCCCACGCGATCTCTTTCGATTACTGGCCATTGGAATGTGTCACTTCCTTCCGGTGTATCACCTTGGAATAGTATTTTTGGGCTGGGTCGAATGTCAAAATATAACAGAAGGATATCTCTCTAAAAATGTACCAATTGTAATTTTGATGTTTTGTTTGTATGTTTGTTATGTCCTTTTGGTCATCTGTTTTTTTTTTTAATTGTCTTTCGATATCAATCTCTTCAAAAAAGGAAATATTTTATAGAACATAACAATAATTATAAAATGTCTATAGAGAGATTAAATTCTGTTAAGTAATTCATCCGATCTTAAGATTTGTACCCTTTTGCTGTTTTAAATGTTAGTATTTTGTTACAGAAATATTTTAGAACACGAGGAAAAAATAAAATAAGTTTTTGAAATCTGCTTTTGGAGTAAGTTTCATGTTTGAGAAAAATGTTTTTGAAAATATTTACAATAATTAGAAATTCCATTTATTATTTTCAATTAGATCCCTTTTTTATTATTTTCAATTTTATTTTATTATTTTCAATTTTATTTTATTATTTTCAATTAGATCCCTTTTTCCATTTATTATTTTCAATTAGATCCCTTTTTCTTATTTTTAGCAACGTAGGTAAACTTAAATATTGCAATGTCTCTCTGAAACTAATATTTTTATTGGTTTGGTTTCTTTGTTTAATGGCATATCAACCTTTTTAGGTTATTTAATGCTAAAAACATCCTCCTAGAAGAACAGTAGCGGTACTATTTAACCCATAGCTGGGAGGATAATGGGGTTCATATCTTTCCCAAGGGTATTTGCCCGAAAGTGAATGTAATAGCGCGACTGGAGTACCAACTCGCTTACTACGAGTCCACATTCCTGCGCTTTAACCTTACACCAGGTGGACACCCCAGATATATTTTTTAAAATTGTGTCATTCTTTCCTGTTTGCCCTCTAAATTCTGTATTACATCCCAATTTCTATGTTTAGGTAGAGAAGTTCTTACCTATTCAATATGTTGCCTTATACAGATTTTATATTTCTAAGCTTGCTTTGCTTCCCTTGAAGTAATATATCTAACCATCTAGTGTAAAGTAAAGCAAAAATAAATAGATGAAAATGCAATATATTCACAATTCTGATATGTGTAAGTTTTATTCGCAACACTTCACCTACTGCTTTATTTTCTTAGTCTTTGATCTCCTAAAACATTAAGATTTGCAGAGGATTGCCGATATGAATAAGAAAATAAAATCAAGTAAAAAAGAAAATCATGTAAATAACTGATACTTACCCTAATCTTAAAGGTAAATGTAAGTATAACACTTATATGTATATTTTTTTTTATATTACCATAGACATTGCCTTATCTGGATATTAAGATATATATTCACGAGTACAAAATATCTTACGCTTAATGTAACGATTATTGTCATAGTAAACGTAATTAGCAAATCGAGTTCAAATGATGAATGAGACTGTGTTTCACTTCGCGCCTATGTACTTGGTAAATGTATGAATTTACCCCACAAAGCAGCAGCTGTACGGCCACCTACCACCTATCACTAAAATATCCTAATTAGACGAACCAGACATGCATGATACTGCTGGAGAAGTAGGGACAAGCTCATAAGTAATGTACTCTTATGGATCCCTACACATGGCCGAGCAAAAGCAGGGCGGCCAGCTGGAACCAACATACTGCTGATCTGTGAGGATACAGGGTGTAGCCATGAAGACCTGCCAGAAGCGATGAACGAGAAAGGGTCAGAGATATCCATGCTGATGGCACGACAAGTTGATCCAGGCAAACAGTGTGGCGAGTGAAAACATCTGATTTCAAACCAGAATTTACTCTGCTAAAAAATGCACCTTGTGCCACATTCTACTCGTGCCGCAGAGTTTTTGTAAATGCATATTTTAACATGTATTTAATGGCTAAAGGCTTTTCATCTCCATAGTAAATGATCTACATATGTTACGTAATACTCGGAGATAATCAGAGTAGAATCGGCAATGGATGTATGACCTCGAGGTCAACAACTACGGGAAGTGGAGAGAACAACGAAAAAGTTGGTTGACAGACTAGATGTCATAGGTCTTCTTCCAATATGAGAAATTAACTAAACGAAATAGGGCTTTTAGAAAAGAGAAAGGCTTTAGGCTGATTGGTTGAAAGGACTGTCACGTGATAAGAGGTGTAGCTTGATTGATTCTTACGGTATGTTAACCCATCTATTCTTATTTTAATCCAAGGGTCTCCGAAATGGCATTAATTGTTTATTTATATTTATATTTTATAGTGTGATTTCTTAAATGTTTTTTTTTTGCACACAGTTTTACGAGATCATGTACTCTTTTCTAATATAAAATAATTGCTCACAGTTGGATTATTTCATATATTCTTATCTAATACTATTATTCATATGTTTCAGAGTATTTTTTTCTCATCAATAAGATCTGTTTGTTCGTAAATATTTCTTTGATTTTAAGTAAATAATGATAATCGTTATTAACCGATGATAGTTTCGAGTAAATATTCTTAATACAGATAATTTACAGTTATATGGCATGAAATATTCTTATCGAATGTAAACAGATTTATTTGACAGGAACTCACAAGATATACCACTCCGGGTTAGTGGATTTGGGAGCAATAACAATGGAAGTGTACTCTACACTCCTGATAGGTTCAGAAATGCTGCCACGCTATCAGATGTATTTTAGTGCCATATACAAGACACCTATTTCTGGGGAGTATTACTCTTCAGCGGATGATAGAGTCAGCAGGTTCTAAGCTTCGCAGAACAAGCGGAGACAAAGACGGGATAAAGTGATAACGACGAGATTGTTCTTATTGACACATAAAATTCAAACGCGTAGTCCTAAAAAATCAACTCGATTCATTGACGATATATTTTTCCTCTGGATCGGTCAAAGCAAGAGAAAGATGTGAGGAGGTATTTTTTATGTCGATCACAGAAAGAACTCTTTTGTTACAAAGTGTAGGGGTTGTTTCACTAGTACCAAAATTGAGGACGCCACTTGTCGCTTTGTTAACTGAGTGATTTATTTTGAAAAAATCCGTAACTCCCTAGTATGATAGTCTCTCACACCTGCAGTATTGGCCTTTTGTTTTCTATCAGAGAGAAAGGTGCACCAAGGACACTGGTAGGTGGGGGACACAATAATATGGATGCTATGGAACGTGACAACCCAACTTGTTTTACAAATAATCAATCAAGGACATTCTCCGTAGCGTTGTGGCTAACGTGTTGGTATGCTACATCATAATTAAAGAGTTCGAACTCCAGGCACATTATTACGTTAATTTTTGGACTAATACACTTAGGGAAAGTTAAGGACTCTCTCATGGGGGCTATGGGTGAAATAGTACCACTACTCTCCTTTTACAATTATGGCTTTGACTTTATATAATCCACGCAGGTTGATATGTCTTTAAACCAAGAAATCGAACTCTTTACGTTTTACTTGTTGGTACATATGATGGGTAAAATGTTTTATTATTATCGATACTAAAATGACGATTTCCTCTGCATATGAAGAGATTTCGTAATCAACAAGATAGTATTTAATTGTGAAATAATTCTAAAATATATTCGATTTGAACTTGAGTTCTATTATTTTCCGCAAGAAATTAATTTGATTTGTTCGAATGTAACGTAAAAGCAATTGCAAAATACAAGTGACAGGCATTCATTAGAAATAACAAAAGCGCGCGCGCACACACACACACACACATAGACACACACACACACACACACACACATATATATATATATATATGTATATATATATATATATATATATATATATATATATATTAATTTTTATGTTTAATATTTGCTTCATCAAAGAAACTAGATATAAAAGAGGCAACACATTTGAAAAGATTAATCCCCTTACATACATGGATAAAATCAAGATATTTTCCAAAAATGAAAAAGAACTAGCCATCTTAATACAACCTAAAAGTATATAGGAATCGCATTTTATATGGAAAAATGTTCCAAGCTTATAATAATAAGTGGGAATAGGGAAACAGCGGAATAAGTAAAATTGCTTTATCAGGATAGCTTCAGAATGCTTGGAGAAAAAGAAAATGACGAATTCTTGGCTAGACTTGAAACGGATACTATCAAATAAAGATAAAGGAGAAAATATGAAAATAGTACTTCAGATTACCGAGTAAATTTTTTCTGAGCTGTACCACTTGTTAAATTCTGAGGACCAGTTAATAGGACAGCTGCATACAGTGAAGTAACGAGATAGTTCAACAAATTTCAATTGAATTACAAGAGCCTCAGCGATCAGGCAATGATATGTAGGTCTTAAACTATGAATTCCTATTTCGTGCTCCCAGTCGTTAAGGCAAATTCATTGAGTAACACTGGGAGAGTATCAGTCGAGTTCGGTATCTCACAGTTCGGTATGTTTGTTCACATTCATGATCTCGGCAAAATCATTAAAATCCCGTATACACCAGCTGCTTCAATTACGACCAAAGAATCCAGATCTCTACATTTCTACTATTGCTATAAAAATGTAATCAGTTCTTTAACTGCTTTATTCGCTAGGTCCTTGGCCAAAATAAGCTATGTAATGTGATATAGCGAGTTGAAATTAATAAGCGACTGGAGGTAAATTTCTGGAGAGAGAGAGAGAGAGAGAGAGAGAGAGAGAGAGAGAGAGAGAGAGAGAGAGAGAGAGAAAATAAAAATAAAAAGCCAACACAGAGTCTACAGAACGGCCCGCTGACAATTGGTAAGTCAGACCAAAGCACTTGTTCTATATCAGCTAGTTACGTGTGAAATATTACGGTAATTAAAAATAACTTGAAAAAACCGGAAGTCCCAAATATTCTGCCCAGTTGTGGATCTACCAGAAACGGATATATCCTCACTCCGACATGAGGCATGAATAAGGGAACAACTTGGGTTGGAAATTAGTAGACTAGAATATGTTACGATGTAAAAACAACAGTTGAACTACAGTCACGAAGAGGTGAAGAAAGGCCAAAATTTCGGCCGCTATTTTGGTGTAGGCTCCGAAAAGTGATCTCGCACCAGACGCACGGCTGTGAATAATAGACCTGCGAAGAAAAAGTTAGAACTACAACAGAAAACCAGCCCCAAAATCCAATATCTGATCTTTCTTTCTTTCCTCATGACATGTAGTGGTACTTCTAAGATTTCGGACGCCTTGCAGGATTATATCATTTTGCCTATCCAACTATTTTTCAACCGGAAGCCTAGCGTGGGGCTTAAATATTAACAGCAAGTAATTAAGTTAGTGGAAGTATGATTAAAACTTAAGATGTTATTTTGTTTTGTTATTTATCAACCTTCCTTAATTATTTAATGGCATAATCCATATTTGCAAAAGATCAGTCGAGCTATGTCTGAAAGCAGAGCTTGGAGAATTGATACATTTCCAAAGTTTATTGGATAGAAATGGAACGTAATAGCGTGACTGGTATTTGAAGTCGTGTATTAGGATTTTGCAATCCAGGACTTTAACCTTTATGCCTCATGGACTCCAGTCCTAAAACGTTATAAGAATAGTAATAATTACTTTACAGTTAAAATACAAATTTTATTGAATATATTTACATTATTTATATGATTCTGATTATTTTTCTCGTCTTGGTTGTGATAATGTATTTTGCAGTCTAATTCAAGTGTCTTTTGTAATAATTGTTGTCAATAATGTTCGAAACGAATAATTTTAGTCGTGAGTATAAGAGGGTTGGAACAATAGTGCAAATTGTAAACATAATACAAATAACAACTCCTCAAATGATTATCATTAGTTAACGGATTTAAGTAAGACTTCTGATTAATTGGTTGATTCAAACTTTCCCAGTGATATTTCCATACAAGATAAGGAGAATCTTAGGAGCATCTTCAATGTTTAACAGTCTATTTTATCACAAGTCGCATCACAAGTCACCAGTTGTTTGTCGTTTATAAAAAAAAATCTGTGGGAAAAAGAAAAGTATGCCGTACATAAATTTGAGAAAATGACATTTTTTTTCCCTATCACAGTCAGACAAAATAATCCATTCCAAGAAAAAACAAAGGATTTATTATTGTCAACGTAGAAAAAAATTCGTAGCTCAACGTGAGACAACCTTCAGTCACCACAAACGTGTTTCACTGGGAAAAAATATAGATTTTTGTTCTATTAAGGAGAAATCCTGTGGCCAATTATTGAAAGCTTGTCAAACTGTTACGACACAATATATATATATATATATATATATATATATATATACATATACATATATATATATATATACATATATATATAGATAGATAGAGAGAGAGAGAGAGAGAAAGAGAGAGAATTTCTATATAGAGAAATTTCGTAGTTTACATTTGATTCAAAATGAACGATCACTTTTTAAAGATTCTAATTAACTGATCATTCCTTTTGTGTTATGAAATTAATTATATCCTACTAAGAATTGATTTTACCTGTTCTATCACATGTATTATTTTATAAATCAATAACTATTAACGTTCAATTTCATTAAACTTGGCCTGAAAACAATGAGACAATTTTTTGTTCAGGTACGTGAACACAGATCAAATAGTAAATCAATTTTGACATGGAAAACGTGTAAAACATTCAGTTGAGAGTTACATCGGAGAATTTAATTTTGTCTTTGCGTTCTTTTCCGGCAAAAGTGGATTTGGCTAAGTCTATAACAGAAATGAACTAAAAAATGTTCTTGTCAAACTCCAAGTTAATGCAAGAGAAACATTTAGATATTTGAGGTTGACTAATAAAGATTAAGTTCTATTACGGGCCTTGCATTTTCGGTGCTACAAAGAATTTTCAAACGGCAGTTAGACCGTAGAAAATAAACTGTGTTCTGGTTGAATCGATCACGAATCATAGAAAATGCAACAAACGTCAGAACTCTTGTCTAATCTTGTAATATAATTGGGGAGGGATTTCGTTTTATATATCTTGCCTTTCGGTTTAGTTAAGCTGAGAACCTTTTGCTTAGTGCATTGGTTAGTTAGGTGCACACACTGAGCGCAGGTGTTCACGCGCGCGGATGTGACAATCACAGATGTCATAATAAAAACCCCAGACAGTAAATAGGACCGGGGACATGAATAACGTCATGCCCGGAAGCGCTGAGGATATGGGAATTTGAAAAAACGCAGTTAGTTGAGATTTAAACTCCGAACGAAAAAGTTGAGATTTGGGCTTGGACGAAGCAAGTCGACTTTCGGAGCTCGCAGAGGCCAGACCAGTAGTTTGCTGCGGGGGTGCCGCACCTGGTGGGGTTCAGATGGAAAAGTCAGCATAGAAAGAAATTGTGTCTCTCTCTCCTCATGTCGAAAAACCTTAAACTCAAAAAGGTAATAAAAAGTTTCGTACCTGAACCAAAAGAGAGTCGTCAAGTGTTTCGAGTGTTTTCGGATTCCTATGAATACGCGTATGAACATTCTATATGCATAATGAACGTTTTTACATATATGAATATTTCTCATACTCTTATCTGGATATGCTACAATCTTACCGACGTTTTACTGAAAATATGAGGGATGACTTAAAATTTTTAAAACTATTTTCAATCAACACTTAAAACGGACCAAACCAAAAAAACAAAAACAAAAACAAAAAAACAATAGAAAAAAAGGAATCTCATTACTTTCTAGAAGCACTCTCTGTGAACGATGTTTTCGCCTGAAAGAATATCCTTGTACTACCATTGCCTTCTTATTCTTGTGTGAATATTTTCTCTTTCAAAAAATCAAACACCAGCACTGTTGTTTTTTTTTTATTTGAGAACCGTTAAAAACATTCAACAAATCGTGGCATACTTCCAAGATTCTTTCTACGAGTGAAAACCATGTCTTCGTTTGTGTATGGTTTCCCAAGGGGACTATTTTGAAAGAGATAAGATGATATTTCATTTTTTACTGTAATTCGTAGTGTATACTAACCACACCTTTTATAGTGATCTTAAAAGGTCTTAGAGAATGAATTGCAAGAGTGATCAAAGACCAGCTTAAGCACTGACCAACTTATACAACAATTTTCCTATTAATTTCCAATGACGTTTTTGCTACTCCAAAATTTCTCTTCTAATTACTATCAACATCAGGCAGTTATATATATATATATATATATATATATATATATATATATATATATATATATATATGGATAATGTATATGTTTATTCTAAAATTATGTATTTACTCAAACTTTCTGCTACGGGCAGTTAGGTTTGAAATCAGAGTTTATCTTCTCTAAGACTGGTTGCATAACTTAGACTAAAGAACCCCGTCTACCCTATTATTTGTCTATAGTTGGGGAGGAACAGATGGATGAATCAATTTCCCCAAAGTGTGAGCGCGTAGGGAAATATAAACTGTCTTATTAAGGTTTTGAACTTGGTTTGCTGGTTCCATTTCATACGACGATAATCATTATAGCGACGAGACTATCCAGCTCCATTTTTGAGTCAACGTCACTTGTGACGTTGACTCAAAAATGGTGGGATCACCTGTATTGAAGAGGAGTAAGACATAAAACAATGAATGCCTGAACAAATCTGAAAAATGTATTTCTTGTTTTCTTCCCTCTCGTAACTTAGTGAAAATTTCATTTAAGTCGGAGTCATTTCCTTGTATTGTGATCGAGAATAATTTCTCTCCACAACCTCATATATGTATGTATGTATGTATGTATGGATGGATGTATGCAGCTCTCTATCTGTCTACCTATCCTTTTAACAATTTTTTTCCTCTAATTCTCAGTTTTTTAAGCTAGTTTTCTCGCTTTTCATGATAACATGAAGTACTAACAGGATATATCGATGGTTTTCGTGTATAACTTTTCCTTTATTCGAATAATATTCACAGCTAAATAAAATGCATTGAGAAGGAAGAAGGATATTTTTTACAAATTAAATGCTTATTTTTCTCTTATATTCCTATCCATACATATATACCTACACGAATGCATACATACACACTTACATTTAACTTTTAGGTATATATATATATATATATATATTTTTTATGTATATATATATATATATATATATATATACATATATATATATATATATGTGTGTGTGTGTGTGTGTGTGTGTGTGTGTGTGTGTGTGTGTGTGTGTGTGTGTGTGTGTGTGTTCTGTGCGTGTGTCTGTGTCTGAGTAGTTATTTTTACTTGGACAAAAGCCAGTATGAGTGGTTATTCTATACTTGGCCAAAGGCCATGATTCATTGACACAATATTTTGAGCTATATGTCCTAAATTAGGTAAAAATGAAACCTTCGGATTACTATTTTATCATATTTAAAACGTGTTGTTGTCAACAGTGCAACATATCAATTACTTAGTCCTGAACCGTGGATTTGAAAAAAAAAATTCTCTTAGTCGTGGTGAAAAAATAATGTTTTTAAAAATTCTAATAGAATATCGATTAAAATTGTAAATTCTTTACTGAGAGAAAATGGAAGTCATTGATAATATCTCTTTTTCTTATGAATTCGTTTTATTCCAGTCTCGTCTATTTGTGTGAATGTTTTGGAAATAGAAAGGATATCTGGATGAATTCTGTTATGAAAGCAGGAAAGCAAGAAATCAGTCTAATATGCGCTAATTTGCTGTGACAAAATAACCTTCGTGTTCCGAATAAAGTAATAAAATAATATTTAAGGTGAGAAACGCTTTAAATTATTAAAATTTTCACTTGGAAAAATATTCAGTAAAAAAACGACGAATGACATCATTTCTTTGTCTTGGTACGTGTGCTGAGTTTAAAAGAATAAAGCAGAAGTTAAACAATCAAACATGCAAAGTGAATACACTTGAGTAAAAATAGCACTAAATAATGTTGACTTAGATGTTTCTATTGTTAAATTAGATTATATTTTAGAAAAATTGATTTGATTATTTTATGTCTTTTGACAAAAAAAAGACAACACATTTTTCCGTACAAAATATTATCATTGCTTTATCTATTGTGTACCACAGTAACACTTAAATGTGACTAATATAATGCAACTATCATATTGTTTTATAGATTTTTTTTAATATTGTCTTCATGCTTGTTCTTTAAAAAGCAAATGTTTCCTCGAAAATATTATGTGCTTTTTCCATTTTCTAAATTTCAAAGATGAATTATTTGGATGATTCCATATACTCATTTGAAAATATTTATGAAAGAGTTATGAAAAATGAAAGTGACGGTGAAACTAATCGTATTTGGAGCTCTAGGAACGGTATAAAAGTACCTGGGAAAAGACTGAGTAAAGGAAAAATCAGTGTAAAATCGAGTCCATTCAGACCATAGCATTTCTTAAATATTCTTGTATACTTAGAAATGTCCAGGTGATCTGAAGTGAAAGGCTGTTATTCAAACTCCAGTGAAAAAATAAGTTAGAGCTTGTGTTAAAAACTTGCAAGGACTAAAATAGATGTTTAAATAGAATAATCTTTGAATAAAATGTCAGTAAAACACGGAAATAATTTAGTATATCCGTGTAAATCTAGAAACTTGTTATGCTCTCTTAAGATCGGGGAGGAAATACTTTTATTATTCCATGTGTTGTCCCACTTAGGCTCACCAATTCATACTAACTTAATGTTCAGGCTTGACATCTGTTCAAGTCACTCCAAAAAGAGCGGTTTGAGAGAGATTACCAAAGTTTACATGCGACTAGTTAGCTCAAAATTTCGATGGTTGACCACTGAATGAGACCAAGTACTAAGATAATTAACCACTTAATAATGGCAGGTGCTGTTTGTAACCCGCAGCCAATACGTGGGACAAAATATGTTTGGTAAATGACAACATAATATTCAAACTGCTCGTTTTTTTTTCTTCCACATTCGCTTAGTGGTTTCCTTTTTCTCTTTTCTGTGTCTCTTTAATAAGAATTAGAACACAGAAAAAAAGAAACACAGAATTGCCTAACAACAACAACAACCACCACCAAGAACAAACCAATAAAAAAACTCAAAACCCAAGCAGCTTTTGAAGAATTGTAAATAAGCAGACACAGTTTTCAAAAACAATAACGATCATGATAACAAAAAAAAAATGACAGATTCAAGAAATAAGAGGGAAACGTAAAGAATATGCGTAAGACAAACAGAAATTAGTCTGAAACTTTGTGAACACAAACAAGTAAAAATATAATGATAATATTGTAGAAATACTTTCTGTGATAACGTATAAATTACCTTAAAGATATTATATAGAATTCTAAATTGATTATACTTATTCCTAGCTTGTTAGAAATGACGTATCTTTTATAACGTAGATATTACCTAAAATTTTGGAAGCTGATTTTCAAGAAAAATTTCCGAATGATATGCTTGGTGAAACATTTTTTTCTAATTGAATCAGACAAGAAAAAACTTATGCAGTCTTGCACGTATTTCTAGATTTGAGTTTTATTTCATTCATATTATGATGTTTCCTGTAATAATATAAATCAATGACGAATACTTACCTATTGTTTTTAAGTTTAAATTAATATTATCTCTCCTCGTTTGGAAGAAAATAATATTTGATATTAATTAATTTTGATTGGAAACAAAGGCCTACAAGATCTCTGAAAAAGCCAGATGTCTTCCATACGCCATACTCAGTAGAAACTTGTAGTAAGTAGATTATAAAACAAATAAAACGTCCTTTAAACACGGTTATTCATCCTGAACTTTAATAAAAGCGACTCAACGTCCCCGATTCTAATCAATCTGTAATAATTCTATGTGCTACAAGTAAAAACAACCTCAGGGCACTCGGCATAGACATTGGAGACTGGGAGGAGATGACGTTAAATTGATCAGCTAGGAAGAAAGTGATCTACGAAAGCTGTAAAGCTTTTGAAGCACGGAGAATCGAACACTTCAGTAGGAAACGAGTACTTCGGACGCAGAGGTTGACCTCGGTCCTGGACACTTTACAGGTTTAACATCTTTGTAATATCTATAGCTGTGTCTGTTTATCCAAAGGCGGACTAGAAAGACATAAGAAATATGATGACAACAAACCATCAAGGATATGCTTAATAAAAAATTTTCAGATGCAATCAACGGGGGAACTCGTCTCAACTGTAAGACTGAGTTGGAGGGTTTGAAGCAGGTTTGAGGAGTGATGAGGGTTTACCGATTGAATATTAATAAAACAAATAGCTCTATTTGTGCATTATAAAATAAAGCTTACAAGGATATGCTCGGTCTGAGGAGATACGTGTGCTTCCAAGATTATTTTAAGCGAATCGCTATATACTCCCCTACCCCCGTGGGGTTAGTTCTCTGGCGAAGAAGTATTCGTGTTGCCATTAGCGTCTATTGCAAGCCTCTTCGTAGTTGAATTGAAGTCTCAGCTACCCTTGAACGGGTGTATGTAAACAATAGTAATTGTGATTCATAACCGTTTAAAATTTACTTCGCAGCTAATATCTCCTCGTGGTTGAATGGTTAGAAGCTTTGGTTTGACGTTCGAGTCAACCGGGTTTCAATCCCAGCTACGGGAAGATACTGTCTAGCCACACTGATGAGTTCTGATAGAACGAAATAGATCTGTCTGTGGATGACTATATATATATATATAATATTTGTTGTCACACTGAGACATTGTAGTTGAAATAGTGTCATCAAAATATGTACATTGTTCTTTAGATAGTTTTGGCACCAATTATGATAATTTACTAAGCTCAGCTAAAAATTTCACACATACCTCAGTACATACGGTTACAAACTTTTCAGGAATCTAAGTATTGAACCCCGTTGCAGAAGATGCAGTCTGTGTAGATTAAGACCAACCGATTGGCTGTTATATATATATATATATATACATTTAAGAATCTCTTCATAAGAGTAGAATGAAACCCAAGGTCTATTTATTTAGCGGAGTTATAAAGGCTCGAATTCAGAGTTTTTCTCCTTCATCGGTTTTCATACCCCGGTTAAAGAACTAATCTACTCTACTCTTTACCTATAGCTGGAGAGAGAGAGACAGAGAGAGAGAGAGAGAGAGAGAGAGAGAGAGGGAGATGGGTTGGGCTGGCATTTTAAAAATGTATAAATAAACGGTTTTAAACTCTGAATATCAAGTGAAGGGTTTTGCCTGATATTCCAAGTTCTCATACAATGAGATCATTTTCAATGTTTCATGTGTATTCAGATGCTTATTGAATCCCAGTATTTAAAAACCTTAATAGTTTTGTTGTCGTAAACTCAGGGTGAGGTCGTCATAATTCTTTTCCATATTGGCATTATTTCACATGAGGTACCAATAAGTACTGCTCTTACACTTTGGAAAACGTTGATGTTGTGGGCGATCGTCACATTGTTTACTTTTGCGAAGATGTTAGCAGTTTTATGTTTGGCACTCAACTTCCCTAAAAATTATTTCAAAGCTGACTCATGACCTTATAAGACGATGGGTGATTTTCAGGAGTATTTTTTTGGATAAGAAAGTGCGTCTTATAACTTATTGTTTGGTTAATGGCTTTTATAAGTAAATCTAATTTTCTATTCAGATAAAAGCCCATTCACCCATTAAGTGTTAACCATATTAGCATTTCATTAAGAAACTAGAATAACTAACTTTGCAGCGTTTTTAATTACTACATTTAGAAAATTAAAGAAATCAAAGATTTGATTTCTGAAATGTTTAATTTATAAATCCATAGTTAATAGGGTGTGTCAGACGCTTTGGAATATTTTGGCACCAGCTGGCTAACGGTGCATATATCACATGACCGAGACAGTTCAAGCCGTGATAAAGAACTCGATGTGCCTGGTTGTATCGTGATAGTTGATACGCTGACACGTTCTGCTTTGCTTCACTCTGAGTTTAAAAAACGCATATATGAACTTGTAACATAGTGTAATTAGAGAATTTATACTTTAAGAGTTCGAACTGGATCATAACGCCACGGATATAACCAAAAACATTTGCTGTGCAAATAAGGAAGGCGCAGTCATAGTATAGTAAGCAACTTGTTCAAGAGCGTTCGTTCGGGTTACAAGAACTTCGACGAGCAGTCAAGATTAGGTAGGTCTAAAACCGTAGATTCTGATGCAATGCTATTAGCAAGAGACATATCCAGTGAGTAGAACTCGGAGTGTAATAGGTAAAATCAGAATTTCACAGACCAGAATAATTGTTCCCTTTCGCGACCTCGGCATTTGGAGCTAAAAAAATTGTACCTCATGTTACCAAATTATTGCCGATTTTTGACTGATCCTGGTATCTAAGTTACAGTTTGTTTTGCTTAAAAGTAGAATTGTTTATTTATTTACTTGTCATAATTCATTAAATGTTACCTGTCAACACTGGGAATATTTGCTAGTCAGACATAAATAGAAAAAGAAAAATAAAAGAAAAAAGAAAAAGGTTTGATTTCCTCATTTGTCAAACTTTGACTATAAAAGCGTGATGTGATGAAATTACATGAATAAAAGATTATGCCTAAATATGTTACGAACTTTTGTTGAAACTAATGCCTTCAACATGTGAATGATAAACACGAATGTTGCGGGTTAGTGAGCATCATTTTTCCTCTGTTCGAATGAAGGGCGGCATTACATTTCAATACGAATTACAAAATTCTCGCTTTCGCAAATTAAATATGGACAAATTGATAGAAGACACCCACAAACACTAACCAAATTATGGGTGTAACTTCAAAGAGAAGGAAACTGAAAAAAAAAAAACAAGGAAATAAAAGAAAACGAAAGAAACAACCTCATTTATTTGCATATTTCCCATGATGCCTTGGAATAATTTCTTCCTGCTTCTAATGACAAAATTTCCGCATCACAGACTACATACATACATACATACATACATACATACATACATATTACCCAGAAAAGTATCAAATTATAAACGCAAAGCTCGCGACTTTAAGTTCGTTTGGTGTGCATAATCATCCAACGGGTTGGTGAGAAAAGTGGTCAATCAATCGTAATTATAATGTGATGTGATGTGTAAAGCCATATCGGAGTAGACGTGACTCTCACACGTTGAAAACATACGAATATATAAAGTTGAGATGTCCCCTTCTTCTTTAAAAGGCTTGAACCCTGTTTTATATGCGTTCCTGTAGAGGCCGACGTTCTTTCCTGCTTGCTCTCACTGTAACTATAACTTCAGATCGGATACGATTGAGAAGCAGGACATTATAAAACTTAGAAAGTATAGCTGTATGTTTTCTTAATGATTAGAAGGTCACCTTTGTTGGAGAAGGAAGGATTTAGCTTTTCATCCTTAAGGTTTTGTTTATAGACTGCGTTGCATAGTCGAAGATGTATATCGTCAAATTTCCTTGTCTTCCATATTTAAGGAGGTATTTCCTTGTGGCCAGCCCCTTCCTTGAATTTAGTTTTCTTTTTCAGTTCTCCGTTAACTTCTTCCTCTGTAAATTGTCCAAGTTTAATGGGTAGTTGACCTTTAATAATTTCTCAAGTTGGTTTATCCGTAATTTCAGAAGCTTTTTAGCAGAATCTATACTACCATGCCAAAGACCTTTAGTGTGTATAGTAGTATAACACACATCATTTATGGTTAGGTTTTCTCTTTGCTATATAGTGATTTTAAGCCACGTGGATTAAAAAGCATTCCAATACTTCCAATCAGGGCATTGGCGGACTTTTTTTTCATGATGTTCACACAAATGATAATCTATTATTGTGATCTTGTTATTTAAGTTCTCATTCACACAAGGTATAACTATGTTCTTGTATGCATACGATGTCTATATTATACTTGGCTGCAAACGCTGTAAACGCAAGAAAATTTAGCATTGTATTTAATGTTCTAACTTAAAAGTCCTTATCGTGACAGTTTTTTATATCGAAGTTATTTATTTTTGGGCTGTGTGGTTGATTTTCCAAACATTGTAGCCAGAGTTTTAACCTCAGCAAAACACGCCTCTTTTTCAACTGTGTGAAGTCTTTTTAAGAATAGTTTGAATAAGAGCCACTGTAATTTTTCGCTGGCTGTTTTTTTCTCTTCCATAAACACCATTGTAATAGATGTGTAGCAACAGAACCTTTTTTGGATTTGTCCACCTTGTTTCACATCCACCGGGCTGTATCACACGGTTTCGAATATTTTAGGTTTGTATTGTTCATAAAACTCTTCTTCCATAGAATCTGTTGTCTCGTAATAAACTAGGGCAAAATAACAGAATAATTATTTTAGCCGTTTGTTTGATTTGATCTCCCCGGTCTATTGTCACGGAGTTACACATCTCGGGTGATATACTTGAAGGGTTTTGATAAGATAATTTTTCCTTTCCTATCTATCTTTTCTATGCATCAACATTAATTAAGGGATATATATATATATATATATATATATATATATATATATAATTAGGACTGTCCAAATAGAGGATAATAATTATGGAATTTTGTGGCAAATGAAATTTTTTAGAAAAATATGAATACGTTAACGATTTGATATCTACTCGTTTATTTCTTTCAGAAATTTCTTTTCAGCTTGTTTTAAGTTACCGAATCTTACCCCAAGACAAAGAGTGAATCGATCATTTTTCCTTTTTACAGTTGTGTATGAATGTCTTTTTTTTTTTTACAATATCCCATGTCCCATTATGGGAGATCTACCTGTTTCACCTTTTATTAATCATATATGTTTTGACAATATTGTAGTTGGCAAACTTTCAGTTGTTAAAGCTGAGTTTAAGTCTACACAATCTATTTTTCTAATTCAGTTCAGTGCCTGCAATTTATGACTTTATTTATTAGTTGTTTTCAATTTTTCTCTTTTACTCAAAAGCATTGAAATAAACTGTTTTGTGATAGAATAAGCATTTGGTTCCGATACTGAAATCATTTTGTGACATTTTAAGTTAATAGCACCCGGATGAGAATAGAAAATTTACCAAAAAATAAAATCAGCAGTCGGAAAAGAGACGAGTTTATTAAGTTCAAAATCTCATTGATTAGGCTTAGTGTAACATGTTATACTTTATACAACCCCTACCGACTAGGTCTTCCCTTATCCTTGAAGCTCTGTGTTAAATAGTTTCACTGCCGTTCTTTTACAAGCGTGCCTTTGACATTAAATAACCCATGAAGGTTGATATGTCAATTACAAAAGAGAACAAAACGGTCATCGGTGATTGGCCTTGTAAGTGATGACTGTGGCTAGCCGGACAATTTCACCCAGAAGAAAGAGTGGGTTGTTTAAGATTGAGATAAAGGAATTTCGACAGACGTACATATTGTGGTAGTAAGGAATCAGTGACCAATTTCATTTTGGTGAAGTGTCACATGTGGAATGATCTCGAAAAGAAAAGAAACAGCAAAAAAAAAATTCTCGAAATCTGTTTTAGCTTCTTTTTCTTTCTAGTGGAGCAAACTCATTGTTTGTATGGTTTCCTCCAAAACTGGTGAACCATTACTTTAGTCTTAAATGGATCTGCACAACTTGGAGTTAAATATTTCAGCTGTTAAAATTGTGCAAACGATGACGAAATATCGTCGCAATTGAATAAAGAGTTCACTTCAAAATTGCTACAAGTATATATCAACTACGACAGACTCCAGGTAACCGAGTCATACTGAAAGCATTGGTTCCTGTCAGATTACCAAATTTAAACTTCGATGATCCTGTTCAATTTTGTGATGAGTAACCACTTAAGGACCGTAGGGACCCCAATAAACCTAAGGCCTTTGTGTGATAACTGGCAAAACTTTGTAAATCACAAGTATAAGAGACACTAAAAGAACGATCGAAAATATCTGAGCTGACATTCTGAGATTTTAATAATAACTAAAATGAAGAAACTTCTAAGAAAAAATAGTATTGATAATTCCTCATCTCCGAGAAAGTAGACATTTAAGAATCCAGTATCTTACGAAGATCTTTATTTTAACTTCGAGCAATTGGCCTAATGAGTAGAGTGTTCGCCAATGGTCTGGGAGACTGGGGTGTAATCCAAAGTCGAGTCAGACCAAAGACTCAAAAAATTATACTTGATGCCGCCTTGCTTAACACGCAAAATTACAAGGTGAGGATCAAGGGTAAAGAGGAGCAATCCTGGAAATAAAGTAGCACCCTCCCCTACACTTCGGTGTAGTAGCTATTGAAAAGGGAGCCTTAGGGTTACTCTCGACTAAGGTCACCAACTTTAATTTACTTTACACTCAATTGAATGTATAATATCAAAATAAATAAGGATCATTTAATAAATTAATTTTGCATTATGATTTAGCAAAAGAAATACTTTTTTACAGCCTCACCTTTCTCAAGAACATCAATTGCGATGGTTCCATTCATGTCCAAGAAGACTGTCAGCATGACATTCTTTACCTGCGGTCGGAATTTTTTTTTACCTGAGCGTCAGTATATTTTCCTTCAATTCATTGTCTTTTTAACTCTAGCTAGTTGTGGCGAAACCCTGTTTAACCCATCAGTAAATATTTTGACTAAAACGTCCCTCTCTATACACATCCGTCATTCTTCTGTAAATTCTACGGGTTTTGTACTTCTCAGCCACCAAATAACTGATGATAGACCTCTGTTCAAACCTAATGTTCTCAATTAAATGTGCTGCTAATTTTAATTGCGAATAACCAAATATTTTTGGTAGGTTAAATTACTTTTTGCCTTAAACCTAACTTAGAGCCTACGATTAGTGAAGAGAACTTTTAAAATAGACTAATAAAACCTGTACCATTCCACAACTTGTCTTTGCCAATGATCCCATAACCTGCTTTGGCCGTGTCTATGCTACTCATATCTTTGACAGCAATATTTTCATGAAACCCATCATCATCCAAGTCTACAACTGTTTTGAATTCAGAGTTTTTCTTTACCTAGACTAGTTTTTATAGCAAGGTTAAAGAGCCAAGACTGCCGTACGATGTACGATAGATGAAGAGAGTCCCTTTCCGACTTTTAACTCGGGTTGGCATGTTCTTTTTCCGAATACGATAAGCATTATGCCACGGATGCATTTTTAAAGAGTTTCAAAAATCAAAATTTTCCCATTTTGAATTATTTCCAAATTATTTTCTTAATGACTTTTCAAAGAATAGTTGTTTTATTAAGAAGCCTAAAACTACTATGGTAAATTTGCATAAAAACAAGAATATACAATGAGAATGAAACTTCTAGAGCAAAAACTGTTTATTTATAAACGTGTATATCGTCAATGGTCCAGGAGACCTGCGTTCAATCCCAGGTTGCGTCAGACCAAAGACTTTAAAAAATGCTTTTTGATACCTCCTTGCTTAACACTCAGCAAATATAAGGTACGTATCAAGGGTAAAGAGGAGCAATCCAGGGAAAGTAGTAGCGCCTTCCCCTACACCTCGGTGTAGCAGCTATTGAAAAAGGAGCCTACTGGTCACCCTCGACTACGGTTGCCAACTTTACTTTATGTCGTCACGATTAGAAAACAAACATTACCGTTTATATATATCGGTGGTTTAGAAAAATTTGTATTGAATACTTTTCAACGAAATACAAAAATAGGACATAAAACCATATTACTTCATCTTCTGCATTATTAATTTTTTAAGTTATTATAACATGAAGCGTTTTCAGATTCGATAAATCATACAGACGGTGGGTTGTATGACTAAAGGTTCAAGGGATTTGTTTCTGCTATTGCAAAGTAAGACACTATATCTAAGACAGTTACTTCGAGAATATTAAGACTTTATGATTATATTGGTTTCATTGGTTTCAATCATCACAATAGCCACAAAAACGACTCCTGGACTGAATCGGGCTGCCTTATTAGTTAAGGATTAAATTACACTCAATGGATCCTCTACTGAATGGTCAGACACCTCAAAAAAAAAAAAAAAAAAGGAAAGGAAAGAAAAGAAAAAAGAGGGGTATCAAGGCTGTGAGGCTAAACTGCATCTAATGGTGAGGCTCCAGTTCCAGAATCCTTGGGATCGTCGAATACTCTTTCATTTCCATTACATCCTGGTCCACTCTGACCTGGAAAGGTTATACCTGTTACGGTCGCAATTATGGGTCAAATATACTCGCTTAAAAATCCTTCGTATTCGATAAAAAGTACTTCATGCCATATAAGAATCCATTATTTTTATGCTGAATGGTTACTTGAAGCTCTAATTGTTTATTTAGGATTATTATTAGTTTCTTAGAACAATATAACTGTGTAAACAAATGACTTATTAAATAAAATTAATAACTTGAAACTATGCAATTATTGGTATTAGATATGAAAACCTTAAGCGATACAACTGAGAGCAAATTATTTGAATTTTGACTGAAATACTTGATCTAATATTATTCTATGTAAAGAAAAAACATTACAGAAAATAACACTTCAATAATGCCAATATAAAAGTAGAATGAAAACAAATGTTTTAATATCTAGATATGAAAAAGCTCTGGACAGGTTGATAAACCATTAAAATCAATCAATCAGACAGCCCATCAATCAGAACTGACCGATTCAAACATTGCATGCTGCATGTATATATTTTTGCAGCAGAAGTCATTGTGCGTCATATAACCGAAAAAAAAAATTGTGTAAACATCTCGACAAACAAAGTTACTTCATTTATGTTGAGCAATGATTCATGCATGTTCTCCTGCCATAAACACCCGGAAGATTAACTAAAAAAGTATTGCTAAAATTTGCAAACGAGTACTTTGTGTGGATCGATAAAAATTGAGCCAAAGTGTTCTTTAGCAATAACTCTAAGTTTAATTTGATAGTTTCTCATGGCAAACAATAAAATCAGATAATTCAGAGCTCTCAGCGTATTGGTTGGGAGAGCTTCTCTGGTTTGTCCAATTATTCAATTATATGCTTCAGTAAATACTGCAGTGTGTTATGAGAGTAGAGTGCATAACAAATTATTGCTTTCAAGATATTGAATATATATATATATATATATATATATATATATATATATATATATATATATATATATATATATATATATATGTGTGTGTGTGTGTGTGTGTATTCTTATATGGTCAAGGAGGGAATCCATGGTGTAGGAGTATTCAATATGAGTGCCCAATACAAACGGCTATTGATGAATAATTGATATGGGATTAATAATACATCAACACATAACGTGCAAAGCTAAATCATCCTTTCATATGAAGACAAAAAGAAAAAAAGTCACTTTCTGAAATATCAATATAAATTTATAATTCTGTAATTCTTTTTAATAAAAATCTTCCTCAGATGAGAAATTCAAAAGTTTTAATTAGATATTTTCATATTGCCTCCGGCGTGAATGGAATTTATTTAAAAAAATCCTTATTTTTTAATCTTTAAATCATAATACATTTTTAATATACTTTATCAATTTTTTAATCGCGAAAAAAATTAATAAAAGTTGAAGATATGCTATCTTTTATCATTCTTTTATTTATATAATGTTCACACATCCTAAGAAAAAAAATACCGTTACACCTAATTTGCATATTACTGAAAAAAAAAAAAAAACACAACAAAAAAACAGATACAGTAAATCGTGGTACGCGACTTTTAAAAATATATAGATGAATTTAATATTTCAAATTTACTGAGACTATTATGTTTCATCCATATTAAAAAATATAAAAAGTATAATAAATACTAATTAAGCTTATGTTAATTTACAAAAACTAAGAATTAATTTTTATTTATTGCGGACTTTTTGTCCTCATCTTGGTAGTTTTTTTGTGTTGTTTCTTCTTTCACTACGTTTTAGCCAAATTTCACCCCTGGCCTTCTTCAGGTAATTTTTTACCGTGACCTTGGATAGGAATGATGAGTCTTGTAACCGTATCCCCAGTAATTATTTCCTTCCATAGTTGTTGTCTATCGCACCACGTTTTTGACCAAGTAAACCTCCGGCCTGCGTGGGTAGGAATTGAAACCGTCTCATCTCAAAAGGATTCCAATTAAAAGACAATTACAAAAAATAGTTTTACTTATTCAAATTATCGCAAAAAAGTCATGTTATTTATATTAATATAGTATATTGAATGTTAAGTCAAACGTAATTATCAAATAATTAAACTGTAGTTCACATATGGAACGATAAGTAATTGCGTTAAGTAAAGAATTAATCGGTAAAAGATATTTTATCAATATAACTAATAACTGATAATATAAAAAATGAAATACTTGATTCGTAACCTGGTGTTTATATATAGCAAAAAGCAGTGTAATAAAAAACCGGTGTATTATTGGGATAATTCCTACGCTTTATATATCCTACTATTTACTTTTATTTATGATTATTTTTTTATTTTATATTTTATAACATGAATATCTAAGTTTATATTTTATCTACTAAATTCAATCATATTTTATATTAGAAAAATATTAAATTGATTAATCAGTCTATTTTGTAAAAAGAGTATGGATTAATATATCAATATATAGAATGAAAGATATATAAGTCACTTAATTAAATATTAAATAGTTTAATATCTAATCCTAATAACATATCATCTTTTATTATTCTAAGCATTTTGTTCTATGCCAACTTACCGAAATCGTTTCACTTATATAATTAAGCAAATTTTATTAAAATACTTTTATATACATATCTTCTCTTCCAAGCATAAATTACACTTAATATGTAAGCTTTTTTGTCGGGGAGGATCTTTTTTTATTATTTTCCAATTCATGACAGGTGTTAATTCTAGTTCTGTTAGATCCCAATAATACATAGAATAGTCAATTTGATTTCTTAATATTAGATTTCTAAATGACTGTAGGTTGTTATTATATCTAAATTTCCAGTTTAAGCTAGTCACACCAATGAAAGCCTTATCATTATGATTATCCTTTTTAGCTGAAAGTCTGGATTCATATACAGTATTATCGATGTTATATTTGTTTCCTACGAGGCATTCATTTTGTATTTTACAATTACATGTATGTTTTACGTTGTCATAGTTATTCAAGTCTATTTTATTTATTAATTTCTTGTAGTGTTTTCAATAATTTTAGAAATATTGTCAGTACAAAAATAACTAATTTTTACATCATTCTTATTAATTATTTTTCTTAGGACGCTATCATCTTTAAAATGTTTACTTATGTGTGTGTAAGTGTGATTGAGTGTGTGCGTAAGCGCACTTAGCGTTAACGTTATCATCATTGGAAATCGAATTGACGACCTGATCTAAAATCCTGGACAAGAGCGTTTGTTTTTCTTCTAGTTAATGCCATTGAAAAGGACGTGAATTCATCTGCTCTTATCTCTAGCTATATAGTAGAGCAGGCGAGGTCTTTTCGCCAAGACTAGGAAACTATTCAAGAAGAAAAGCTTTGAATGAGAACTTGCTTTACTGCGCTTGAAAATTGGCCTAACATCGTATTTAACCCGTGGAAGCGGTGTGAACACTCATATATTCTGTTACAAAATCTATTTTAATGGTGTATGCGACGCTAAGAACAAACTCAAATCTTATGTATAAGAATATAATCTGCTTCTTTTCTTTTCCTTTTATTACGAAATGTGCGAAATTGTGGAGTGAAGGAAAGAGTCAATGACAACTAAGAGGGAATCATAAGACGAACAAAAATTTATATGAACCACTTCTTCTTCGTTCCGTTTTCGCGAAATTGGTACTGACCCAACTCAAACAATTAATCATCTCTTCTTCTTTGTTCTTCTTTCGCAGGACTGGTACAGGACCCACTGAAAACATCTAATCATCTCAGCTTCTACATGTTTTTCAACTTCAGGGTCTTCGTAAGTCACCCCTTTGTCTATCTTCTGGGATCATACCCACTTTCAACTTCATATTTTTTATTACTCTCTCAACTCTGTTTCTTAACACTTCTCTGATTCGTGCGTCTAGCATTATCTCAAGGCATTCAATCAGTTTAGCTTCCTTATTTTAGTTTAGGCCTTTCTTTACTTCTCAAACCAGGGCCGCCGGGCACAAGGCCAGCGCCAAGAGATGCGTGTTAATTGTTCTTCTGATGGGTCCTTCGTTCGTTATCCTTCGGTTGAAAATCAGTCGTTATATGATTTTCCGACAGCCCGCGCAATCCCTGTATTCACACCTCCTTCCAGAATGCTACCAAATCAATTCACGTGGCATTTCCACCGTGTTTTGTTCAACTTAGAAAAATGTGGACATCCTGCTTGGCCATTCACGTAACTTATGCGGTCTGTCAAATGCATCCTCCTATCTCTATAAAGCATAAATATTTTAGCAGAGAAGTCTTCTGGATAGCTGTGATAAAAGTGTAATGCTGGATTAGATTATAAATGAATTATACAACCCCGACAAAAAACAAAGTAAATAACCGAATATCGACTAGAAAACATTTTTTTCATGAATTTATATATTATTTAGAAGTAATCAATAACTCAAAAATATTTTTAGTGTGTACATTAGTTTTGTACGTGTATAGTCTATTATTTTTTTATTTATGTTTTAATTGCTTACTTGGATCAGTGCTGAGTTTATGTGAAAATTAAACTTTATTCTCTTTCATAAAATTCGGAATTAATGCTTTGTTTCAGAAGCTGGACGAGAAGTAAAATGTTTTAAGAATGTTTCCTTTTAATATCGCGCTTCTTCTCTCGGTGCAGGGATTGAAGAATCCAAGACCCATTAGATTTTTGATGGATTCCATGTGGCGTAGCGGCTGAAGTGCTGAAACTTCACTTTGAAGTAAGCGAGTTCAAACTCCAGTCACGCTATTATATTCACTTTCAGATTATTACACTTACGAAAGGTATGAACCCTCTTATTTAAAAGCTGTGGATGAGATTGTATCATTGCTGTTCTTCAACAAGGATGGTTTTGGAATGAAGTAACCCGCAAATGTTGACATACCACAAAGCAAAGAAACCAAACCAGGGTTTTGTGGTAAATAGACGTTTTCTATGAAATGCTGACTCACTTAGGTCATTTTCTAGTATTGAGCAGTTTATTTTTTTAGATATGATGAAGCATCCTGATTTAAAAACTCTTACATTCTTAAAGATTACAGTTGAAGAGCAAGCTGTTCTTTATCTAAGGGCATCAGCTTCCCTGGTCTCAACGCTATGCAAGCTGAGCCCTATCATATTGTAAAACGGTAAAACTCCTTGATTATGGTATGACTAATTAAAAGACCAGATATCAATTCAATTAGTGGTACAATGATGGATTTTATCGTCATGTCACTCAGTTTCGGGTTACTCGATGCCTGAAATCGAATACGAATAATTTTCAAGCAGATGTGTATGATTCGTGGATGGTATCTTAAGAGGTACTGCCACTTCCTGTCAAAATGGACCTGGGAGGTATATCTATGTAAGGGTTATTCACACTACCCAAATCTTCCTAACAAGTGCCTCACTATCAAAAGCAATTTAGTGTCTTAACCAAGACACTGATTTTTTGGCGTGGAGTGAGGTACTCTAACCACATCAGGAAATATAATCAGCGTATTTTGAGCTCCGACGAAAGGGTGTCAATCCAATTGTGAATCTTTTGGAAACCATCTGCAAAATTTTTGAGCAAGGAAACACACGGGCATTACCGATGTGAACCAGAAACAGCAGAAGTAAGAAAATTCACACCTGAACAATGTGACAAATTAGTGATGGTACGCGGTCAGGGATATGCAAATATAATTAAAAGCCATGGCCTGTACAAGACTTATTAATATTCTGTATCAGCATTAAGTCATTGATGTTGTTAATTTAATTTACACGTGTATTTACAATTTCGTTCTCTAATTTTGGACGTGACACTTTTGTGAAGTAAACACTTTTTGTTCTATAACTTTTTTTAACGTTGGTTATTTGTTATGCAAATTCAATAGAACAAGTTTTTAAGAATATTTACTGTATTTTTCATTGCAAGCGGGTCTGTAGAATGGAATTTAAAAATAGAAATTATATCTTAACATCCGTTCACTATTATTGGCTTGGTTTGTTTGTGTAATGGCATATCAACCTTCGTGCGTTAGCAAATACCAAAGGCATTCTTATAGAATAAAAGTGGTGGTACGATTTAACCCATTGCTGGCGGTAATAAAGGACTTCATACGTTTTCCCGAGGTTAATAGTCCGAAAGAGAAGACAATAGTGTGATTGGAGTTCATGCTCGCTCAATACAATGTTGTAGTCCAGAACCTAACCCTCTCTTTTTAGACACTACTATATATATATATATATATATATATATATATAACACAGTGTGTCATATGTATAAATAATGAGTGCTCAATATCGTTTACCGACCATATGTATAGCTATGTTAGGATAATGTGGACAGAGAGTCAAGAGATTTGATGACTGTTTTTTTTTTCCTCTGTGATCATTAAAACTGTCAGACTCGGTTTGATAATCACATAGTTTAGAAATTCACAGTCACTTAGCGCCCTTGACTCTGTGTGTATACTTTTCGAAAACTTTTCTCTGTGTGTGTGTGTGTGTGTGTGATCAGCCTCTATTTCTTATCATTAAAGTACTCAGGTATTTCTCATGTTCTGCAAGAAATCTTGAGTAATGAACTCTAAGAAAGTAAACCATGATTAGATGACGGCGAATGGGTTAAAATTTTTGTTGCCCCATTAATATCAGATAACTATCCCTGTCTTACTACATAAACCATAGAAAGAAGGCAAAATGATATAGATTAATTAATTACACAAGAAGTTTATGCTACATGAACATAAATATCGAAGTTCGGATTTTGAACTCGTTTCGCCAATTTCATTTTCTGCTGTACCATAGCCATACATGAATATGTGAAACGTACATTACAGTGTTCATAACATATATACATAGAACATAGGTATCCCGAAACTCGAAAAAAATACTTACGACTTCTTAGTTAAGGTACGAAACGTTTTATTACCTTTGAGTTTAAAGGTTCTTCGACATAAGGAGAGAGATACACATTCTTTTTATTCTGGCTTTTCCATCTGCCCGCCAACACGTGCGCACCCGTCGCAAGCAAAAATCAACCGTCTTCTCCCGAGGCAGAACTCAACTCAACTGACTTTTTCAAAATCCCCCAAATCCTCCACGCGCGCTTCCGGTGCATGACGTCATTCCCATCCACTGGTCAACCTTTCTATCTGGGATTTTTATTTTGACTTCTGTGAACGACACATCCTCCCCGCGCGTGTGTTAATACCTGCGCTCAAGTTTACCCCTAACTAACCCATGTGCTGAGCCAAAAGGTTCTCATCCTAACTAAACCCGAAGGCATAAAACGAAATCCCCCGGCCATTATATTACCCTGCGCCTTTAAAAGTTCTGCCATATTCGATGCTCTCTTCCGACGAATAAGGCTTATTACGGTTCAACAGTCTAACATCATCATCATAAATTTATACGGTATCTTAACATGAAATTTTAATTCTATAGTTTTCTGCAAGTCCTTGATTAGTGCACGTGACAATGACATCAGACACTGCAGCTTGTTGGATGAATGCTATTTTCAAAAGAATTTTTAGAACTCTACGATGATCAATGCATCATTTTCAAATTCAGTTATTCATTCCTTGAACTCGGCGCTCGATTTAGGCATAAAAATTGAGTAAAAAGAAAAATGTCTTTAAGGTTGTGTTTAATCTTAAAACGTTTTTATTTAATCTTAAAACGCCTAAAGAGTCTGCCTATATACGGTTCAATAGAAACTATTTGATATAGAGTTGTCACCCCTAATTATGGCTTGACCAGCCCATCTGCGCTGAGAGTGTATATAATGTGCCTGAATGCTTCCGGTAATTTGGAAAATATACGTTCGAGACACAGTAATGCCAGGTGTAGTCACACATGAAAGGAAGAAAATTCTTATGAATGTATTCAAGATATGTATTTATGATTTCCATAATTTCGATCTATAAATTAAGTCCATTAACATTAACTTTATTAACTATTATCATCATTCTATGCGAGATTTTTATACCAATTTTAACAGCTGGATTTTATTGAACTCTGAGTCACAGCAAGTCTCCTCGAGTTTCCAGGACTCGTTTAAGCGTTCTTGCTCATTTAAACAGTGTTGTAGTCTGTATGTTTTTGATTCTTCCTCTCCATTCCTCTTAGTCTCTTATCCTGACCTTGTGGACCGTTCGACTACACTTCATATCACTGTCACATTCATGCTTTTTCATGTCACTGGCAAGTTTAATATATTGGTCCAGCTTTTCCATTTTTTTAAATTTCCAATCAGTCAACGACTGAAACGGCAAAATTCACTGGATTGTAAGTTCTTTTCTTTTTATTATTAAACTCTAGAAGGTCTTGTGTGATCCGTTTGTGTCTTAAAGTCCAAGAGAATTCTAATGAACTCATTTTCTGGGAGTGATTTTAGGTCATGATCAAATTAAATCAATGACCCAATTCCAATTGATTCACCTTTTTCACTCGGTTTTGTTTACTCTTGTGTTTCCTCTTGTTTGAATTTCCTTTATTATGTGATTAACCTTTCTGTCATCGGATAATCCACGCTTGCTATTCAGTTGTATATTATCAGTTTTTGCTTTGATGTAATTTTTTTGTTTTATCTATTATGCTGCTATTTAAAGAGATTCAGTTTCTCTCTTCAAGTTTCCTCTTCGTAACCATCTTCAAATTCATCTCATGATCAATTTCAGTGGTTTGCCGTTTGAAGTATTTATACATTTGTTTGTCTTCGCATTTTTGTTTCCTTGTTTTTTGTTTTTGTTTTCTTGTTTGACTTACATTAATTCTGTTGATATTGGTGCTGTTTAGTGAGTAGGGTGTTTGCCAGTTGCCCAAAAGAGCTGTGTTCAATCCCAGGTCGTGTCATACCAAACACTCAAAAATGGTACTTTATACATATACTTTTTGAAAGTGCATTTCTTAATCGCATTTCCATTGATTTACACACAGAATTAGTTTTTGGAGTTTTCCAATATAATACAAATAATTCATATACAGTTATATTACAGTTTTTTGGTTATACAAAAGCTATTCATATTTGATAATAATAATTTATTAACAGACAGTTAAATGATTTCAAGGATTGCTATCTAACATCAATAATTTGCCAACAACTATATGCTTTCAAGTATCTAATAAAAATCCTTAGTAAACAATTCTACCTTAAATAATAATTCTTAATTCAAATATTTCATATAAAGTTAAATGTTTCCTGGCATTCCATTCGAACATTAATAATTCTATTTGATAATAATCGTTTGTAAGCATATAGATATATGGTTTCAGGTATTCTTTTCCAAGATCAATAGTTTTCAAAAAGTTACATTCGACTCATAGATGGAACCCTAAAGGTTACTACATTCCTGGTTTTAGTGGATCTGGAAGTAATAGCAATTAATAAGTATTCGATACTACTAGAGCTCTAGAATTAGAAATTTACCTCTGATGCAAATTAGTGTTGTACATATCCAAACCCTCTGTCTTCTACAGTCGGCACATTCAATGTCTTGCCCATTGGGTCCTATCGATTTGTTTTTCAAGTTTTATCGTATATCTAACACCCGATCTGATTTTCATTCATAAACAAAAAAAGATTATTCTCTATACATTGATATGTTTGACGAGATAGATATTCTTAAAAGCACACATAATTTGAAAATAAATTCCCAACTTTATCTGGTTAAAATCGTGATAAAAGTAATTCGAAGACAAACTTTTTAGACCTTATTTTCCTGATGTAGTTATCCTTTAGAATCGGGAAAAGTTTTGTTAAACAAGCCAAACTAACTCATTTTCCAAAAAAAATCTGGTTCACCAATAATATTTACAGTGGATAATTTTGGTAAAAAGATTCGGCTATAGCTACCAGATATTTAAGCAATGTCCTTGGTTACGAGTTTTAAATACTTTTATCATATTTTTTTTAATAGTCACTGTTCATGTCGTTTTTTCATCTTTGTATTGTTACGTATTTAGTTTTGATCAGAAATAAAGAATAAACCTCGAAGAAATTTTGTCTTTCTTTGAAAGGCACAAAGAATCAACTTGCCCTGTTGATTTGCCCGAGAGAAAACATCACCAGAAAAATTTCAAATATTGTTCAATACTTTTTGATCTGATGTTTTCCCAAACACTCAATCCCTCAATAAAAAAAAAAAAACAAAAACAGATAAATAGCCAAAATATAATGAAGAAACTTAATTCACAGTGTACTTAAATCATTTTCGTACACTTTTCAACGAAATGATAACATAACAAAAGCAAAAATATGAAAATTATTTTTGCCATTGGCTGCCTAAAATTTGATTGATTTTAAATTAAATTTATATTTTTGTCTTAATGTTTTAATGAAAAAAGAAAAGAAAAAATAAATAATTTTCATTGTGGCTAAAATTTATCAAAGAATTCATGAATTAAGAAATAAGTTTCAAAAATGTTAATTTAATTCATGTTAGGACAGAGATTAAACAAAGTATAAATAGGTTTTTGCTATGTACAATTAATTTTAAATGACATTTAAACAATGCACTAAAAAAGAGATAAAGTCAGTTAACTTGAATTGCTAAGTTAATAGTTCTAAATAAAACAAAACAAACGTAGCATGAGCTATAGAGCCGACGAGTAAACGTTGACCTTGTACTAATGCAGTTGTCTTCGGTTAGCATAAGTTATGCGACCTTGAAATGAGTGTAGAACACAATAGAGTGAGACATGTTTGAGATTTTAAAAAAAGTAATACTTTATACTTGTTTATGATCTGTTGACAAACAGAGATTCGTTCGGGATGTTGGTCTTTTATTGTAATTTATTAAATAAATGTGACACATTGAACAGAATTGAACAGGCTCGTCACTTCGGTGATCTAATGGGGACCATAGTTTTTAGTGTAAATTGACCGTGAGTTATGACATTCGTTTGTTCGTCTGTAGATTTGTCATGTACTACGTGTGAAGATATGTACTGCAATTATGAGTTGACGAAAATAATCACGTGGGAAAATCTATTGCGGGAGATGGTGGCTTGTAATGCTTTCCATCAAGGGTAGTTGAACAAATTTCTACCTGTGTTCTCCCTTTGCTGCTTTTATACTTTTTACTCGCTGTATCAAATAAGCCATTCTCATTTACCATGCGGGAAGCTCAGTTCAACTAGGAATCGATAGTCAATGTAACTCGATTTCTGATTGGTCAGAAATTATTTTTAAACGTTTTTACTTTTCTCCTGAGTTCATCCCTGAAGTAAGTGCATGAAGCCATCGGATATTCGGATATGAGCAGTGGATGCCAAGGTTAACACTTCCATTTGAGTTAGCGAAAAGTATTCCGACAAATTATGGCACGCGCAATGACGCAAAGTCGGGATTCATTTTTTACAGATGGACGGGCTAAATATGGCGGCTAATGAAGTGCGTTTATTTACATATGATTCGGGTTATTATTTGCTAAGATTATCCAATTGTGATGAAATAAAATCTTTCCTGAGAAATTTTGGTTTTGTCCCTGTATTTCAATAGCTGAAGGAACGACAGATATCTTGCTTGCAAAAAATACTCACATCTATTTGAATATATCAGATGTTTCATTCTCTCTTGGATCGGACTCAAAAAGGAGGTATCGTGTGGCTTTACACAGTCAATGTGGGAAATTGGACAACTTTTAATGATAAGCAGTTGTCCCCCCTTCTTACTAGTGCCAGTTTAACTCAAGTCCTAGAAAACATTATCCTTCGAAAAGCTGTATTTAACTGCTGATGATTTCGCATTTCTCTCATACGACGTGACTGCGTTCCAGCCAATCAAAAAAAAAAACCCTCTCGATTTCAACTCTTTCCGGTCACAATACTTGATCTGCTACTCATAAATTACAACTCATGAATTACAACTCCAGAAATTTTTTATGCCTCCCCTATTCATAGTTACTTGGTTGTTGGGTGTCTTTACATCACACTTAGTTGTGTCACAGGGAAGAAATATGGAGTCAACAAATCAGAATAAAATGCATTCGTACCGGTCTCCCAAATAAGCTTGTTAAGCATTATGCCAGGAATAGTACTCACAGATGATTAGGATAATGAACCTTGACCAGAGTGATGTGTAATGTCTTGGCTAAGTCTGGCACAACGTCCGAAATCAGGTGCAGAAAGGAAAAATTGGACACACTTATAATGATCTGCTGCTCTGTCTAGCTGAGCATTACACTGAGGCACCAATTTGACTTAAGTGAGCCTAGTTTGACACAGAGGTTAAGGAAAGGGCAACCCAGCAAAAATCGGACCCACTAACAATTATCTTTTACCCTACCTCACTGATTATTAGACCGTATGAAATGCTAAACCTATTTAGGTTTGTTTAATTTTTTGATTTAGTTAGATTTTAAGAAACACTTACTTAGAAAATGTTCATGCAAACGTACCCTGAACAGGATCACCTATTCTCTTGGCTTAAAATAACCTGTGACAGGTTTTCATGCACTTATAATTCATCAATTGAGCAATCAATCAATCAATTCAAGTACAAAGTTAAAATTGCTTATAAAACAAACTTCTATTTTTTAAATACGAACTCTTTCTTCTCTTTCGATAAATTCTTTCGTCAGAAAAATTTGAATAAACCTTAATTACTTTTCTAGATTTGAGAGGTCATCAATTCATTTCCTTTATGTCTCTGATGGAATATGTTTTATGTGTTTTGTTATTTTTTTCATTAATTCCTATTCTTATTTTTGTACATTTACTTAGTACTCGATTCATTAATCTCTGCCTGGATTTTGAAACATTTTATAATCACCTACATATTTGGCTTCCGTTTTCCAATAATGTGTCTCTGAAAATGTTAACTTTTTATCTTTGAAATGTTTGTTAAACTAATAACTTTTAATTAAACATTTTTCCTTTTTATAATTAGTGGCAGATAATAATTAATGTCTGTCTATATAACTTTATTAATTTTCTCTTCTTATTTCCTATATTCTTCGAGTCCTTTTTTAAAGGGGTCACTTCAATAAAAATTAAAGGACTTTGTTGACTGTTTTGTTAAGTGGACCTTACGCAGGGGTAAATCTGAGAGAAGACACTGGCACATTAGGCAATTTAGTATATATCCCTCAGTAGAGATCTACAAGAAATGGTCCGAAAGTAATGCTATCATTTTTTTCAACAGAAACTCCAACAATTAAAGCCTGCAATATACCATCTTTTTTAACTTTAAAATGCTATTATCCAGAGAGTAAGCAACCAATTTGCTGTGCTCGTAAAACATTTGACTGTGTGATGCAATCGACATTTTCGCACCAGCAGTGAAAGCGTAATTATCAGTAAAATGATATTTGTGCAGTCCATCTTTATCCGACCTGATTCGCGCGAATGAATTGATGGTTGTAAAATTCCTTTTCTGGGTTGAAAATTGTGACGAGTCGCCAACTTTTCGGTCGCTACAGTTGACACGTTGTACGCACCAGGCAATAGACTAACCATAGTAAATATTTCACAAACATCGATGAATTTCAAATGGTAGAATCATTTGGCACGTTAGGATTCATTACCATAATTCAGCTTTCATGTCTGACGTCATTTATACGGATTGCCACTGAGCTATCATTAGTAAAAAAAAGAAATCAGATACAGCTTTTGTAAGATTGT
The DNA here is from genome assembly GCA_963585895.1 of Sepioteuthis lessoniana. Classification (NCBI taxonomy): domain Eukaryota; kingdom Metazoa; phylum Mollusca; class Cephalopoda; order Myopsida; family Loliginidae; genus Sepioteuthis; species Sepioteuthis lessoniana. The sequence goes on from OY757912.1 coordinate 101,006,246, forward strand.
AAATGAGTGCTAAAGTGAAGTGGTTTCCGTGTGTAAACAGATAAGTTCTAAAGAAAATCAAGCAGTCGGAAGAGAGAGGAGTAAACAGAATTCAAATCTTGCGTATTACGTTTAATGTAATAAGATATATTTTCCTAACCCTCCAATTTAAAAAAAAGAGAGATTAATGACAGATGGTGAAATCTTTCGACTCCGTTGAAAGATTTCATTGGTTGTGAAGCAGGCCAAACATGTCCTTCAGACACAAGAGATTATGGGTTCGTTGTCATGAGACACTCTCACGAAAAAATACGTTTTCCGATTAGACCACTTGTAGCAAGGGAAGAGAGAATAGAACCATTCAAAGAGCTAAGTAGAGATTATTCCTTGTATAACAAAGAAAGACCTGTAAATCTACAAGGAACAGTATGTCTATCATGCTCTTCCACGTATTTCCATGGTCTCATAACTCAACCAAAAGAATACACAACAGATTGCACTACATCTTAAGTAACTTTTGTTTCTGTATTTTCTCTCACAAACTAAACAATAGCGACTATCACCGTAATAGTTGTCGGTGACAATACTACATTTATTTGTTGCACGTTTGACACATAACGTTGTCATTATGACGGGACCACAGCTGTTAACTAGTATCCCTTTTGATTTGGCAGAGAGGAAAAAGGGAGGTTAGAACCAAATGTCTTTCACCTATTTCGTCTGCAAAGAAAATGGTGTTAGTCTGCTGCTAATAAATGTCGATCTCGGAGGCAACTAAGATAAAGGATAGTTTTTTTTTAATATAGAAAATAGAATCACTCTCAGATTAAAAGTTGAATATTTTTAATGCTATGAACATGCAAAAAACATTATACAAACACAGAATGAAGCTTTAGTACTAAAACTGCAGAGACCACTAAAAAATATTGTTTTGGTTGAAAGAGTCTCTCTTTTGCGCAAAGTCTAATTATCATCATCATCAGCAGCAACAAGTCGCACTGACAACACCGATTTCCCTGACTCTCCTCTCTTTCCGACTCACTTCCTCTCCTTCCGTCCCTATCATCTATCACTCAGGGCAGGTCTTCCAAACTACATCCTGTCTCTGCATAGCGCTGATGTAAATAAGCTTGTCAGCCAACACTGACTCATCCATGTGAAAAGGTTCATTAAAGAAAGTCACTTATGAGTTCCACCTGCGTGTACGAGGTGCATACGATAAGTTTCCAGACTTTTTTTTTGTATGGGCATTTAACATTGTCATAGACGCTTGGAAATTCAGTATGTCATTGCTATCCATCTTATGAGAGGACTGACCAATTCTTATGATTTCAGGTTCAAATAAACCGCTACAGCAGGAATTGGAATACACCCTACTAACGCCTGATTATCACAGCTGGTGAATTTCAAAAATGCAATCTGACACTATAGAAGAACGATATGCAATGAAATTCTGTTTTAAACTTAGGGAAAATGCCAGAGAAACGTATGGAATGAATCAGACTGCTTTTGGACCATCTTGCATGAATGGAGCATGAGTTTTTGAGTGGCATAAGAGATTCAAGGAAGGCAGGGAATCTGTGAGGGATGATGGGAGCCGTGGAAGGAGTCAGGAAGTCAATAGACCAGAGTTGATTGGCCAAAGGGTTAGGGTTAGGGTTACTATGTTGAGGTTATAAGGGAATCCAGGAAGAGTTTCCGTCGGAAGAGGCCAGCACTCTTTATATCCGGTCAGTGGCATTTCCACCAGGGCGATGGCCCAGTCCACAGCTCCATCTTTGTTGCAGACAATTTGACCAAGATAGTTCAGACCTTGCTCCCCGTGACTTTTGGTTATTCCCTAAGCTCGAGAGAATTGAGGAGATGAAAGAGGCTGTGACGAAGGTCATTGACACGCTCACACAAGAGGGCTTCCATGGGGCCTTCCAGAAGTTGTTGGAACGGTAGAACAAGTGCATTGTAGCGGGAGGAGATTATATCGAAGGGGACTAGAGTTTTATGTTTATACTATCAATAAAAGTGCCCATACGAAAAAAGCCTGGACCCCTATCGCATGCACATCACAATGTGTGTATGCATGTGAGTGAATTGGAAATAACTCACTTTTATTTCGTGGGAGTTGGAATATCTTTGTGAGAATTTCTTTGGTTATTGAAAAGAGAATAATCGTCTAAAATTTATGGCTTGATAAGACAAAATGTAACAGTTTTTTAAAAAAAAGAATAGTGTTCAGTTTGGTGACTAATCTTGGTAATCCATTGGTAAGAGTATTTACCTTATAACTCTTCTACGGACTGGTTGTTACATACGATCAAATATTTAAGCGATTTTCCCCAAAAAGAATGAACGGAAAAATGCACTCCCCAAAATTGCCGGGTCTCTATCGGTATTCTGACATCCTAATTTACAGGCACCTCAAACATTAATCAATAAACCTCAGCCTTGCCATTTAATGGGATTAGTGAGATTACTTGCGAATTGAACAGCTTAAAAGCTCGGTATGCAGGATTTTGCTCATCTCTTCCAAACATTTTTAGCAAATCATGGTTATTATCGGGGACAATAATATGCTCATTATATCTATTTTAGTTTTCGTGGAAAATTTCAGAACGCTCTCAGAAAAATGCATTCTGGCTGAAAATAGTTAAACCTGTTTTTAGTAATTTGAGGGATGTTTATAGGATGAAGTCATTGTTAGAATTATTTGAAAGTGTTAATCATTAACAAGCAGTTGTATTCTGTATTTTTGCATATGAGAGAAATAAGATTATTTTCACTAAAGAGAGTTAAATATGTGTATACATGGGGAAAAATGATATATCAAGTCAATTTATTATAGCATTATTGAAACCGTTGCTTTAGATTGTCATGGCATCTTTTCGAAAGTCGACAAATCTAAAAAAACCAAAAAAACAAACAACAACAACAACAACAAAAGAGAAGACAGTTGCAAACAAAATACACAGACCCGTGTTTATATATCTTCAAATCAATGGAAAAAGAACGGTTAAGAGAAAAATAGAAAATAAAACAAATAAATACAAAAATAAAAATAATTAGACGAAAATAAAATGCAAACCAAGTAGATGGATATGTTTATTTCTTTTATATATAAAAGAAAAGTTAGCTTTCTTTAAAGTCTTTCTATAAAGAGAAGTTTTCCTAATTAGCTTTTCTTGGGCAAAAAAAGAAAGAAAGAATCTCTTAGTTATTATTCTATGAATTGTTTAGACCATTGAACCCATACCTTCTTCTTTTTTTATAAAGACATTGTTTCGGAAAATTCTACAGCCTTCTTCGGTAATACAATCCGTAAAGAGTAACATTTCATCGTTTGTTTCTTTTTAATACACAGATGAAGAACATGAAACTAAAGCTAACTATTATGTCGAGCATCTCATCTCATTCTCAGTAAAACAAGGCACATTAAGCAAGTAGGTTAAACCGCTGAAAATAATATTTTGAGCATTTGTATTTTCATAACGACCAACCACTACAATGCTACAGCAGCTGTAACACTAGTAGCAGTGACGCCACCGAGGACGGGAAACACAAGAGGCGTGTTTAGTGGGTAGAGTGCTCGCCAATGGTTCGGGAGACCTGGGTTCAATCCCAGTTCGCGTCTTACCGAAGACTCTAAAAATGGTTCTTGATACCTCCTTGGTTAACACTCAGCAGTATAGCTCACGTATCGAGGGTAAAGTGGAGCAATCCAGAGAAAGGAGTACCGCCATCTCCTACACCTCGGTGTAGTAGCTATTGAAAAGGCCGCCTTCTGGTCGCCTTTAACTACGGTTGCCAACCAACTATATTTCTATAATTAAGAATGTTTTTGTTAGAGTGATGTTTTTTTAGAGCACTGGTATTATTCATTAATGGGATTGCGAAAATCTTTCTAAAATTTTTAATGTACTCGGATGGTAGGTCGGCTACTGCCTTTTCAATGGTTTCTTTCTCACCTCTTTTTCAAAAATATAAAACATTCTCCCTTCTCGTAAGGAGGCGTATCTTACACATTTACATATTTAGGGAGTGGTGGGTATAGATTTACTGATTGGGTATTTTGTGGCAAAAGCTGAAAATGTCTTCCTTTTTTTCCTTGTATCTTTTCTTTCGACGAGGGTCGTTCACAAAAATTCTAAACCGAATCCGAATTTCAGATTTGTCACATATCTTTCACCTACACAGAAATTAAAACAGAAATCCGAATTAGTTTTTCTAGTTTTATTAACTTTGGTACACTATTGTAACAAATATGTTTTATAATGACTTTTCTTTTAGGGTGAGGTTTGACTTTTTTGAACGACATTCACAAATTATATATATATATATATATATATATATATATTTGGGATTTTTTTCAATAAAAAATAGACGTTTTGAATAATAGCTCACCTGAGGGTCGAGATCATGAAAATTGGAGTCGTGAGTTTTTATCCAGTTTTATATTTATCTTATTTAATACTCACATAAATGCTTTAAATCGGGGAATAAAGCAATATCCAGTCTAATTTGCAACTAAATGATAAATGTGTGCAGTCATCGTTCGTACTGAATGTAATTTTCAAATCATCCATATTCTCGATATAAAGGAATCTAATATGATATGCTAGAAAGGATCCTTTACTCTGTTTGATATAACTACGTCAATTGTGTTTGGGACGTCTGTTGCAATGAGAGTTCATAGTATTTAAGATAATCTTTATGAAACCATCAAAGAGAGGTGAGTTTCCAAATTATATTCAGTAGCTTCTCAACTTATTTGCAAACATCAGTGATATTTGCAGTAGGGAAGCTCTAGATGTCTCTTCAGAGGGCAGAAATAATAAACTTGTTTAATGAAAGAAATTGATAATGCAATGAATTCCGTCTTGTTATCTGATAACTTTGACTTTGTACTAAGTTTAGTAAAGTTCTAGCGGTGGGAGTTAGATTACGCTGTAGGCTAACATCCCCAACCAAAAATAGGAGTAGGAAATTAATCTGGATAGGACACTGAAGTTCATCTAATGGTGGAGATCTCATTCAGGAACTATTGGGGCTAGAGGCTACTCATTCACTGCCATTACACCCAGGTACGCTCTGAACTGGAGTGGTAGAACGAGCTAGTCTCTTCTATGGGTCAAATAGTTCTGTTAGATAATTGTTCGCATTGTATGAAAGTGCAAACAAATGATAATAATTATTAACTAGGAATAGTAAAAAGCCTATAACTGTAAATAAATTATTTTTATTTGATCGGAACGCTTGAAATCATATAAGCGTGTGCAAACAAATGATTATAATTGACAGATGAAAAAGTGTCATTAAAAAATGGGATTGCAATAGAGCATTGAAAATATAGTTTTTATTTCAATAAAAGATGAGAAATTAATTAAAGTTCGAAATGAATAAAGGAGTTGAATATCGTTAAATAAACCAAACGAAATTTTGTAAACATACATTCGCTCTAAAATTAGGCATTGCGGGGAGACATCGTGACGTAAAGGCTGACGTGGCGAATTCGAATTATAGTCTCGATATTACGTTAATATTCGGACTAATGAATTGTGAATTTTAGGAACACAGTTGTCCTCCGAGATATGGGTTAAATAATACGAATAGGTTTCTTCTTCAAGAATGCAGTTGCTGTTAAATAACCCACGAAGGTTGATATGCCATTAAAGAAAGAAACTAAACTAAAACAAACTATGGGTCAAATAGAACTAAACTCTGTACTTATGTTCAACTGAATTGTTTCAAACAGCACCGGTTTTGACATTTAAACTGTGTACTCATGTTAAACCGAATTGTTTGAAATAGAACTGTTTTTACATTTAAGTGTGCATAAAAAAAGACTGTACTTATGCTAAACTGAATTGTATGAAATAGAACTGTTTATGGCATTTAAACATTGTACTTATGCTAAACTGAACTATATGAATATGAACTGTTTATATGTATAAAAATAAATTTAGCATTAAATGACCGACAATGGTTCATATGCCATAAAACCAAAACAAACAAAACCAAACAAAATACAATTCCATATTTTCATCAAAATTAAATGCAAAATCTGTATTTGATATGTAATTGTGAGTAGAATAATTAAAAAAATCATATTGATATTTGTACTTTTATGGCAACTCAGGGAAAAGGTAATTTAAGACATAATTTTCTGATATTTGTATTTTTCTGCAGTTTTTTTTTAGCTGGTTGTACATGGGGAAGATGTCACTATTTTGTATAGCCACCATGAAGCATTCCAAATTCTTCAAATTGCTTCTTATTGATGTTCTATTTTCAATCTGGAGAATATTGGAGCATTTTTCGGAATTACTTGTGAATGCTCTGCAAGTGTTTAAACCGGTGACTGATCTTGCTATTTACGGCTAAAAATTTCAAACAATAGTTCTACAGGAGTAAGATTATAGCTTCCTTCAAACCAAAGAATAGTATCAAAGGCATTACATCCTTTTTTTTCAATAACATAAAAATCTGCGTGGAATATCTAATGCTAAATCCATCCTCGTAGAAGTACAGCAATGCCACTATTTAACCGGTACCTGGAGTAATAAGGTGGGTGGGTATACATTTCCCAAATGTATTATTTAAACGTAACAGCGTTAAATAACCCATCAAGGGTGATATACCATCAAACAAAGAAACCAAGAAAGCGAACTGGTATTTTCGAGATCACTCATTAGACGAAAGAAATAGAAAAGATCTGACCACAGAGATAATGGCCCAAATTTTTCTGCCATGGAACCACTGGAAACATTTATGTACAAGTGACATTTTGCCATAGGATAAGCCGCTGTGAAGACGATCAACTTTGAGCCTCTTTTAACGGTGCTGAGGGTTACACGCAATTTACTTTGCCATTGGTCTTAAAAGAAGTTTTGCCAGCAACAACGTTCGCACAAGCATTAGATTTACTTGGCCTATCGACACTGAGCCTATCGTTTTGATTGGCAACTGATGTATTTTCTTTTACCAGCTAATTGAGTCTCCTATGGCTTATGATGAGTTGTCTTTCAGTTTGTTAACAGTGCAACTCGTTTTTTTTTGTATCCTAAGAATTTATCCACGTTGTTTCTCACCAGTTCGATATTACTAAATGCTTGAATTTTCATATGCAGCGTTTAACCGACCGGTCATTATAACTCCAAACTGTTACACTTAACGAGTGATCAAAAATATTTTTACTTCAATTAATAGGGATTTTGTATATCCCTAAATAATAAAACGAGGAAAGTGTACCATAGGACCAACGTTTTGTGCTGTAAAGAAAGAAGTCGGCAGAAAAAGAAATACTCAAACTCGGAGGTAAGGGAAAAAATATAGCGGTCGTTTTTATTCAGCTATGATCGCTGTAGTTCAAAAAGTTCACTTTTGTCACGTCCTTCCTCTCCCTTCCCCTTGGTGGTGACGGGGTGTGTGTGAGAGCTGGTTGTTTGACACACGTTTGTCACAGCAGATCGGTCGCAGCAGACTGGGGTATGACGGGTCGGTTTCCAGAACCTTTAACGCACCCGTTCTGACAACTGCCTTCAACTCTCTAACTTTCTTTCAATTCTCCACAAACCTCTGCGCGCTTCCGGTGTGTGACGTCACTCGCACTCCGTCACCCGTTTCGTCTCGGACTATTGTGACATCTCTGAGTGACACCTTCGTCCGCCCGCGCGCACCCGCATCAACACCTGCATCAATGTTTGCACCTAACTAACCCATGTGCTGAGCCGAAAGGTTCTCAGTCTAACTAAATTCAAAGGCATGAACCGAAATCCCTTGGCGTTTACGTTACAAAGGGATTTTGTAACAATATATCGTCCCTATAGTAACTGGAAAATGGTACATCTTGGGTGATTGTTGAATCTTGAAACAAAAATATATAGATCCACTTACATATAAAGAGTGTGGACTTTAGGTACTACCTGGAACAAAAGGATAAATTCCAGAATGAAAAGTAGATGGATACTTATTAAACACAAATTATGTAACTAGGTTTTATATTTCATTTACAATGATTAGTATCCAAGAAAATTCCACTTTTCATGAGACAATTGTTTTTGGTATATTTTTGTTACTATTTATTTTGGAAACAAACAAATCAATATAAAATAGTAGACATAAAAAAAGCGAAACTTGCTTTCTTATTGCACTCTTCATTTCACTCATGTTTCACACCCTAATAATCACTATTATTGAATTATTTCTTCTTTTTTTCTGCTTTTCTTCCCCTGAAGCAGATGATGATTACCTGGTATACAATATTTGGGTGTCCTCGTGGTGTAATGGTTAAAGCGATGTTCACTTTCGGGCAAATACCCTTGGGAAAGGTATGAACCCCCTTATTCTCCCTCCAGCTATGGGTAAATAGTAGGACGGACTAGGTTCTTCAGCCTTGTTGAGGCAACTAGTCTAGGAGAAGGAAATCTCTGAATTCAAACCTGTTAAACTCCGCTTAAAAATTGACCTTGTGTCATATCCTGCCCGTGCGGAGGGGTTGGTAAATAGTACCTGGTATACAATATTATTTCTTTCTCGTATCCTTTTTTTTTTTTTTGCTTTCCTTCTTTTCTCTTACATATGGTGTGTTATTTTTTCTTCCTTTTCTTCCTCATAATTAAAACGAAATGGTCCATTATTTATCCGAGGTGATGACAGGGCGTAAAATTTAAACACAGGAATCAGATACAGCTCCACTCAAAATGTTGTCATCAGATTTGAATGGCGAATTTCTAATACATGGGTGTAACGAAGAGTGACAAGCACCACAGCAAATGTTCAAAGAATGATAGTAGAATTTATTTTGCCTTTTATATGAAACAGTATTATATTTCTTAGAAACAATTAGTTTTTTTTAGAAATAATTAAAAGCTAATATTTTTGAGCCAATGTATAATCATGAAATAACTTTGTATAGTGATGGAAACCATCTTGGTCCGATTTCATTCATTTGCAATTATGTAAAAAAATGAATAATTAGCGATTGAACGGCGTTAATACAAAATTTGCTGAGAAAAAAATCTATATTTGTCCAGGAGGAACACTCATTAATTTCCCATTAATAACTGACTTTTTATCGAGCAGAATACGAAACAAGCTACAGAAGAAAAAAATTCCGGACACAATAAAAGTTATTATTTATAATAAACTATACAATTTCGTGCCTCTTAATCGTCATCTAAATCATAATCACACATTCATATTCATTATTTGTGATAGAATGAAATCCCTATGCTTATCAGGATTTTCAAATTGGGATGCAATTTGTGTAAAAAATCGAAACAAACATCAGGAATAACAAAAAAAACCCCAAAAAACAAAAAGAAAACTGCAACAAAAACATAGACGCCAGAAAAAAGATGTTTTGGATATTAAATGGTTTCATGAAAAATACAGGGAAAATCCGTGGATGTATCAAAAGATTTGGGTTAAGAGATAAATATTTAAAAGGTGAAAACGGAAGAAAAGGAACGCAAAAAGAAAGTGGGTTGTTCAATTCCATCAATTGGAAAGTTTTCGAGCTTCATGCATTTGATACGTTAGAAAGTAAACAAATATCTTCTATTCACGATAAATAAAGAGCGACAGTCGTAAAATGACGTCTTTTTTATAAACTGACTACAATTCCTACTGTTGTACAATATCGTAATCATATATATATATATATATATATATATATTCTCTCACCCCACTAAACAAATACACACACACACACACACACACACACACACACATATATATATACATATATATATATATATATATATATATACTATTTTATACATTGATACCTTGGGAATTTGTCTGTGACCTTAGGTTTCATGAAGTTTTAGAAAGAACAATCATCGGGCAGAAAACGAAAGATTTTTTTTAGTTATCTGCCTGATGATTGTTGTTTGTAAAACTTCATGAAACCTAAGGTCACAGACAAACTCTGATGGTATTAAATATATAAAATCTAATATGTATTTATTTATTATTATTATATAATAGCTCGATCAAATATATTGAGCACTTTCCTTATTATATCGCATTTGGTTCACCAAAAACTCACACTCACTCAGACACGTACACGTATATATATATATATATATATATATATATATATATATATATATATATATGCACTTTCAACAACACACACGCACACACACTCACACATGCATGCACCCATAAACACACACACAGAACCCCCCCATATATATATATATATATATATATATATATATATAAAGATGTGGCACAACTTTCACCATAAGATGTTGGCCTTTAGCACTAATTTTTTATTGAAAGCGAATTAAAATTAAACAAAACTGATTGGTATAATATACAAATACCCATGCACACATAAACACCCCCGATATATATATATATATATATATATATATATATATATATATATATATATATATATATATACTAAAACATATTGAAAAATAGCTTGGTGAAATTTAATCCCGTTTAATTATCTTATTTTATGTTTACGAAATAGTGAGTTATTGCCCTTCATTTTTATCCATTAAACACTATAAAGATTTCATGGATCATGGATATAGCGCTGAATATCATTTTTCAACACACACACACACACACACACACACACACACACACACACACACACACACACATATATATATATATAAGAATTGTTTTGAAGCAGTATCTTATAGAATTAGAAATTTTTTGAATGAAAAATGTCAGCCTAATTTTCAAATAAATGATAGTTTGTGAAGCCTTTATTCACACTGAACGTTGATTGTAATTATTCTACTTCTTGATACATTCGATATAACTAAAAGATAATCATTGACCTCTTCATAAAAAGAAACACTTTTATGATCATTGACTCCTTCCACAATTGGAGCCGAACATGTTTAATGGTCGTTTTGCGGTTTTATAATTCCAACTCATATTAATTTTTTGTGGCTGTTTTCAATTTGGACCCGGCTATTGTGTTTTTTTCCGTAGATTTCCAGTTCATATATGCGAATACACACACTCACACACACAGACATACACACACACACACATCACACTGTATTAAATCTGGTTTTTGTATATTGATTTCTTGGTTTCTTAGAATTGGCCATACGGTTTCCCGTGTGACGTCTGTGTAGACAGTTTAAAAAAGACAGTAAGACTCGGCATGACAGAGAAAGAGAAATTGTTCCTATCTATAATCGTCGTCTTTGTGTGAGCGCATGCTGGCAGGAATCTAAATATAAAATGTATCCAATTTTCTTGAATTTAATGATATTTCGAACGACGTAGTAAACGCTTTATAGAAACTACAAAAACATATCTTTATTTTGTAGTTCTCTCTCTCTCTCTCTCTCTCTCTCTCTCTCTCTCTGTATATATATATATATATATATTAAAAGGCATAAAAATATATCCGAGTTCAAGCATTTCCTTTAATCTCTTATATTCTAGGAATTACAATGAATAAAGAAATAATGAAATAGATTGATAGATAGATAGATAGATAAGGAAAAGAAGGAAAGAAAGAAACATCATATGTATTTGAAAAGAGGAGTTGAATTTACTTTCTTTTACGTTGTCTGTTTTCCGTCTGAAATCGCCATACCGGTTACTGTACCTTTTATAGAAGTTTAATAAGGAAATGATATAAGAAAAAAAGTTCTCTGGAAAATATTTGAAGAAAATAAAAAATGAATAAAAAGAAGAAAACCAGAAGCTGATCATGGTACCCTTCAGCTCTATTAAGTATTTTTATACAAATCAATATTCTTCAATTAAATGTTCATTTGAATAAAACAAAGGAAGAGTCGCCGGGGAATAGATGAAGAGATTCATTACGTTCTACTTTCATAGTTCTGTCTGCTAAGAAAAATCTTTTTTTTTTTATCTATCTAGAGCTGGTCTTTATTTATCCTAATATTACCCATAAATAGTGCATGGAATGGATATTTTTCGTTGCTAAATAAATAAATAAGAATAAGTTGGCTTTGAATTTGATTAAGAGAAGACAACTTTGCTTTAAAACATTTGGTGGATCTCTGGGAATAAAAGTTTGGACATAACAACTTGCTTAACATTAATAACCCGGCTAAAAACATATTCATAAAACCTATTGTCTCTGTTATTAATTCTATGTTTTTTGCTTTGTCTGCATACATTGCGTGTCAAATAATTTCCTTAAGGATTAATGAGTAAGGTTACTATGATTAATGGTATATACTTTCCTGGGTTGTATCATACCAAATCCATCTTTATACAACGGTAGTGGTACTCGTAAGCAAATAATTGGGGGAAAAATGGAGTTCATATCTTTCTCAAGTATATTAGTTCAAAGGTGAACGTGATGACAAGACTGGAGTTCGAACTTGTAACTACTATGACATATTCTGGTAAGTTAGCCTCTACCTCTCATGAATTCCTCCTATTGTATAAAACTGGTTTTCTTAAAAAAAAAAAGAAAGAGCTTATATACTAGCAAGTAGAGCACGTCAAATCTCGAAAGAAATTGTAATTTCATCTCATTATGTCGGCTTCTTTACATACATTAATTACTTAGTCTATTAGTGTGACGGTTATCGTTTTAGAAAGCGGAATCTTTGACATGAGTTCAAATCCTGGAGAAAACTGATTAAGTTTCCCTTCGCACGAATCCCCTTGTGAATGGCGTGAATCGTTCTTATTCTGTCCCTTGGCTAAAAGTAAATAAAAGAGCAGGATGGTTCTTGAGTTTTGTCTAGGCAATAAATCTAGGAGAAAGAAAACTATATTAAAACCAGTTTTAGTTCGCTTAAGAATTATTAATTGTCCTATCGTGACAGTGTTAGTGGAGCTGGGTATTTACATTATTCTCCATTTTTTTTCAGTGTTATAGAATGTTTTAAATGATATTTTGTTGGATAGTATATAGATATCGAAGAGCATTTTTTCTGTGTTTTATTGCTTAATATTAACGAGTTTTTATGGTGAATATCAGTTTTGAGAAGAAATCAAATCTGTAAAGGACACAAGTTAATATTAAGGCAACTAGCCGATGAGAGTATTGATATTTATGGATGTTTTTGTCGATATGAAATGCTGGAACTACTCATAAAATTGCATACGCCAAAAAATCCGTCCCCATTTGCTTTTCTGTCTCCAAAACTCTACGTAATTCAATTTTGCACATATGAAACTTATTTCATAAAATGATCCTACTTATTGATTTTGAGAAGAAAAAAAAACTTTATACTACAGGTATATTTATTCAAACGCTTGTCTCGCATTACTAACGACCGAAGAGTAATACATTTTTTTACCAGACAGCGAGGTGATTGCTGTGCACCGTTTACAGTAAAATGTCATATTGGCAGTTGCAAAAGCTTGCTGTGTTTTTTGCTATTACCATGTATGATCATTTATTTTCTCAGTCATTTGAGTTTCCATCGCTTTCTACGTTTATAAATATTTATGAAAAACATAAGTTCTGATTTTCTTTCGTAGAATTTACTCCATTTATCAAGATCGGAGAGGTATGTGTGTGAATGAAATATCGTTTTTATCTAAAAAAAAAAATACTGCAGTCGAATATTAACTTTAGCACGTTGCGTCACTTTCCAAATCACAGAATTCTGATCTATCCATCTATCTATCTATATATATATATATATATACCGAGAGAGAGAGAGAGAGAGAGGGGTGGGGAGATAGATAGATATTTTTTGTAAGATATATATATATATATATATATATATATATATATATACGAGATTAATTTAATAAAAAAGGGAATTGTATCGAACTAGTTAAGAGCTGCACTTTTTCAAGAAAATCAATGGTGATGGGTTCTTTTATGTCCCAGAAGACTCAGCGTTACCTTCTCCTCAAACTGCTGCGCCCTGAACATTCTTTGACCAGGGTACACGTGTCTTTTAAACTCCTATTATTTGCTCTTACCAAACACAAAACATTAATGACATTACTCAGTTTTAGCCTGAATGATTCTGCTTGATTGATTTGATGCCGTTTTGTATTGCGAGATAAAATATTTTTGTATAAACCAAATCCAAAAATTCTGAACTTAAATTTACACAAATATAATCTGAAAAAATATTTTTTTTTTTTTTCAAAAAAATCTTATTGATGGTGTAACCAAAAGAAAGATAATATAATGCTGTTTACACCTAAACATTTTATTGGTACATTTCATAGAGATCACTGTTGCCTTATGAACTGGTTCTTGATAAATAAATATGACGTTTACTGGTTGCAAAACTATCTTTGATTAATCAAACAGCTCTCATAAATAAGCAATGTACGCGGTGAATAAGGATATACTCTTTATCGACTTAAATGGTTAAAAAAAGGTTTTAGTCACTCATTAAAGACGAGGAATGCTGTATTAAACATTTTATTTGAATTATATTTTATCATGAAAGTTTTTGAATCAATCTATAGCTGGGATGACCAAAGGGATCGAAATCGACCCCTTGTCTGCATGGCACTACCTAGAGCAGGGGTCCCCAAACTGCATTTTGCGGTCTACCTGTGCAGCCCATCACCCAATTTCTAAAATTTCTTGCTCGTCTTTTGACGTTGACTTTAAGGAAGTACCATTACAATTACAGATGGAACTTATTGATCTTCAAAATTCAGAAGATTTGAAGTTCAAGTATCTTGCCTTTCACATCCTCGATTTGTATTAGAACTACGTACTTCCTTCTGGAGGAACCCCGTCATTATTGCTCAAACTAGGGAAACAGCGGACATGCTTGGCACTACACATAGCTATGAACGGTAGCTTTCCGAAATGAAGCATGTCAAAAGTATATTGCATCCGCAACAGTCAAATTATCACCAGCCTTGATGTGTTCCTTCTTTCACCTTTTTCATTTAAAATGATATTGCATATTTTCATGATTGCAAAGCCATCAGTTTGCTACCTTATGAATTTAGCAGTTTTTTTCCGCTCTCTTAAGATGTTTTGTGGCGATCGGGCTCAAAATATGGAAGACCTCTGGCTTACTGTGTGATAAATAGGTCTGAGAACGTTCAATAGATTCAATGAGAATCGAAAACAACTCCAGTGAAAGATAACTGAGATTAGGAAAAAAAGCCAAAGCAAAAAGGAAACTCATTATTCTATCAATGCCAAATATCAGCAAAGATATAATTGACTCTACGAATTTCCCCCATTTCATGTGATATATTCTTTTATCATGCTATACTAAGATAATTCTTATAAGGTTGGACTGATTTATTCTGCATTTTAGAATTGTGTGAAATAATTTATTGCTACATTGTAAGGGAACACATGGGTGCGAACGCATATTATTAAAAAATTCAGCAGCCGGAAGAAAGATAAATGTAACCTTGTCCTCTGAGCTATGTTTAAAGTGATAAGCAAGATGTAACAGCCTGTAATGAAAACAGCAGTTAACCAAAAGTTGTCATAGTGACCAAACTCAATCGGCTACGTGGTGGTAGGGATTAGCCTGACACAGCTGCTAACCCAAAGCAGAAACGGTGGCTTGGAGCTTTGTGAACTTTAGTTAAAAACAATAAGATTTCTCGATTTGGTTTCTTTTTGTGGCAGGGATTCGGGAGGACAAGCCTTTACGTGTACAAAGACCGAAGAACGATTGAAAGATTCAAGAAGAGTCAGTTCTAACTAGAAAAAAGAAGTTAGTACGGATTTTATGTCAGTTCTACATTAATCTGTCTTTCATAATTTCAGAAAGTGAATGTGGAAACAAAGCAACAGATGTCCTAAAGCGATTCATGGTTTTGTATTTTTGCTTTTTTTGTCTCTTCTATTCAACGATTTGGCATCACCGATATTGTTGACGTCGATGAGTACTCTATATTATACAATGTTCATGATTTCCACAACAAAACTATACTTCACCATTTTGTATCTCTCTAATTCAAGAGCGATATTTATAGACAGGAAAACGACAGAACAATTTATTGCACAGGGTTTAGTTGTTGGTATGTTTGGTTTTATGACATATCAACCTTTGTAGGTTATTTAACGCCAAATCCATTTTTAAGTAAATAATCTGTTCTATTGAAAACAGTTCAGTTTAGCATAAGTACACAGTTTAATTGTCAAAAACATTTCCATTTCAAACTATTTAAGCAGTTATATGTAATACTTCAGTTAAGTGTAAATACAGTTTTGATGTCGAAAAACAGTTCTATTTGAAATACTTCAGGTAAGCATAAGCATGCAGTTTAAGTGTAAGTACGGTTTAATTGTCAAAAACGTTTCTATTTCAAGCTATTCAGTTTACTCAATTCATTTTAGCATAAGTATGCTATTAGTTCTATTTAACCCATAGATAGGGCCCTATCAGGTGCTACCACTCCGGGTCAGAGTGTACCTGGGAGCAATGGCAATGAAGGTGTACTCCGCATTCCCCAAAGCTCCAGCACTGCTGGAACATCACCATTAGATTTTTTAGTGTCATATCCAGGACAATCGTTAGGGGGGGTCTTACCCCTCTGCAGAGGTGCAGTCAGTGTATTTTACAGCCCCAGCTGACTGGGCAAACAGGGTTTAGTAAGCAATCTCACTCACAAAGGTATTTCAAGATTACACGTCCACATCTTTAATTATTCTTCATGCAATGAAATGAGAATGATTTCATGTAGGAGTCGATTGTGCAAGATTTTTCAGAGATTTGGAAAACGGCACTGTATATATCTTGATAATTGATTGGTTAGTTGGGTTGTTAGTGTTTTATGACATGTCAAACTTTGTGGGCTATTTAACGCCAAATTATATATATATATATATATATATATATATATATATATATATATATTGTTTGTATGCAAATAGTTTAGTGGTGACTTAATCGAGTCGAGTTGTTAGAGCTCACTTGTTTTCACTATTAAATGGACTCAAGTCTTCGTATCAAAACAAATAACTCAAATATTAACTATTTGTTTACAAACAATTAAATGGTGTCATGTATTTCTATTCAACATTAGTAATTCTCTTTATCAAGTATTCTAAGTAATGAGAATCGTTAATTAATTATAAAACTGTTCAATATGATCCATTGATAGTACCCTAACAAGCACTACCAATCTGAGTTAGGGCAGATTTTCGAGTTATGTCAATGAAGAAGTTCCCCATATTTACGAAGGTTTGAAGACTGGGGCCTCATTTGTTTGGTGAGGGTCTTATACATCGGCACAGGTGCAGTGAATGCATTTTACAGTCCCAACTAACAAGGCTCCTTGATGATTGAGTATGCTTTTCCGAGTAATATAGAATATTGTTTAAAATATTTAGGCTCATTAAGGGCATTCATCTACGATTTCTTAGGACTAATTTACTATTATTCATAATTTAATAAACCAGGTTTTGCAAATAAATTCTTACCCTGATGAATAGTTGCTGGGCGTATCGATTAGATTTACATTAGCTTTTCTATTCTTAATAGGTTATGGGATACTTTCTGTCTAACTACAAAAAAGCCGCACTCCATTTATTAATCCGTAAAACCTCGTTCCTAAAGAGTCGGCTATGAGGTTTCACTGCTTCTGTGGAAGCACAAAAGGACATTGAGTGAAATATGGTAAACGTTCTAAAGAGTAGAACCCCACTTTTTAATTGACTAGATTCTCGATGTAATAGAGGTATCATTTAAATACAAATTAAAATCCTTCACTCCTTCTTGATTAGAAGGATCAGTATAACCCTTTACTGCTAACTGTTCGTGGATCTAGTGGTGAACTTTGAATAAGTTATCATAAATTATATCATCACTATATGAAATTAAAATGCTCAATAACTAAATACTTTTGTTGGGTTTGAGTTTGAATTGACACGTGAATCAGAAAAAACTTAAAAGCTTCTTCAAATAAAATATAGAACTTAGATTAATTTTTTGCAATAAATCAAATTGTCCTAGATTCTGAGATTAAATATCTTCGTTTTTTCTGATTGTCTTAATCGTCAGTTTTAATCGACTGATTTTTTGGTCGGTGGTAATAGATTATATTTCTAATGCAGTCAGTATATGAGACATTAAAGTAATGCTGATGTAAATCGAACTAAAATACACGCGAGTAAGAATTAAAAATTAGGGCGTGTACAGATAAAAACAAATAAACAAAAAAAAAACAAAACAAGACAAGAAAATGGACATGTTATGTACAAAAACGAGCCTAGATTGACACAGGGCCATTACAATGAGATATCTTGTCCAGTGACAATCGAACTTCTACTTCTGTTAAGAATTATGGAATTCGCACACTTGGAGGGAGTTCATTTAAATGTTAATTTTTGTTAGCGTAAATGAACCAATAAAAGATAAGACGCAAAACATTTTTCTAATTGCTGCACGCTTTCACATGACATTTTTTTAAGTAAACGAGATTAAATTGTTTAATTTAATTGCATAAAACTTTTCTCAGCCATGCAGAAGAAAATATGATGGAATTAGCAAATATTGCGGGAAAAATTTGAGAAATAATCTTAAAACTTGCATTCCTAAAGTGGTTTCATCTAAGCTCAACAAAAAGATATTACTCTTCGAAAGCCAGTTATAACTTTCCTAGACTTTTTATCATTCAAATCCCATGTGAATGCTTGTTGCCAGTCAACGAGTGCATGTTTGATTTCTTGTCCCCCAGGCCGTCATGAACTTGGACCTGTACCCTGTACATCACGTTCCTTTCTATTATTGATATATCCTCTATACAGAGTACTGGAGGTGGGGGGAGTTCATTTTATCACAATAAGTAAAGCTTCGTAACTAACTGACAAAAAACAAATAAATAAACAATGCACAAATGTAGAAATAGTAAACGCAAAAGCAGTAGTACTGCAGTAGAGATACATCTAATTTGACCCAATATGGATTAAGGACCTATTAATAACGGGCATTGCTACATGATATTTCAAGTTCCTTTGGTGGCAAACTATTTGAGTCTCATCTGTAACTAAGTCTTTCTTCCGGCATAAAACCTGCAAATCACGAGCGAAAACACTCACAAAAATTACCTTAAAAACCGTGAATCGTAGCAATAAAAAAGAAATATCAATAATTGTATGATGAGATTTTGACAGGTCTGCGAAAGTTGTTGATATGATCAATGACGTTGCGGCATCAGTAACGTCACACGCCTCAAGAAAATCTAATTTAAGCAGATCAAGTCTTCAAAATAAAAATAAAATCATGACAATCTGTTTCTCTCTTCTGTTGACTAAAACCCACGCGAATAGCCAGTTTTAACATGTAGCCTGATGTGAATAAGTGCTTTGATCTGTTTTCTTCTATGTATTCGGGTGAATGAAATAGCATGATTTCATATTGGAAGTTTTAGCGTTATTCGTATTTATTATTTTATTCTCTTTCCTCTCCAAGAAATTACAGGGCGTCAGAAATCTGTGTGAAAAATATTCAGTTTCAATATGGGAGAACGTAGCCATTGTTCAAACCTGGCGTCAAGTAATACTCTTGAGAAAAGGATGAACGCATGCAATACGGGATGGGTTTGTGGGATACAGACTTGTTTTGTTAGTGGAAAATGAAATGCTCGATTTTGTCTTTTTAATAATTTTTTTCAATTTTTACTTCAGAATGTTCCTGTTAAGAATTTTCATCTGTTTATAAATGTAACATTTTCTTATATAGAAAAATAAAAATAAATGAAATAAATCATATAAATTAAAAAATCATTTGACAGAAAATCTATAAGAAAACTACGTGAAAAGTTATTAAATATAATATTTTAATTATGAAATAAATGAAGTTTCTAAAACTTGGAATTGATTATTCTAAATTAAATCCACCACTGTTCTTCTAATGATACCAAGTTAATTCATTACCACAAGAAATTCGACATGGTTTAATTTTTTGGAATATAGTCTTGTAGATCCTGATCTAATTGGTTGTGTGTTCGATTCTCAATGGGTGTCCTTAATTTTGAAATTGCGCTAAACTTAGGAAATAGACCCATTATTCCATACATCTTATGATTATTCGTACAATTTCCGCTTCTAAATGTATGCAGTCCTTTCCAAGATGCCGTAAGCTGGAACATAATTTAAGACTGCTCTCTAGTTAGATTGGTCATATTTCCCACTTTTCCATCTGATGATTATGTACACTTCGTGTAACTTTAAATAACGGAATTATAGCGTTCAAATTTCATGGTTTTGTTGTTATATATCTGCTATGCTATAATAGCATAGAGCCTATTTTCTGGTGCACTTTATCATTTTCAATCAGAATGAACTTTGTAAACTCACAAATAGTCAGTCAGTGTTCCGAGTTAATATTCGATTTTCAAGATTTACAGACACAGTCTCAAGAATAATGCTTCCTTCTGGCAAAAGTTCAAATTAAATGGCTGGTTCAGATTAGGCAATTTATAGTAATTGGAAGATTTATTTTTCAAGAATGCAACGTCAAATTGCTTTATATTTCAGACAGGAAGCCGTGTATGGCTTATACCCCAGGCGAAATTGCAATCCCTTTACTGTTCACAACAACATTTTCACAACAAACTACTGAATATATATATATATATATATATATATATATATATATATATATGCAGTGTGTATGAAGCAGTAACGGCTCGATGTTTATTAACACAAAATTAAAATCTTTTAAAACCAAGCATTAATAAATACTCATAGAAGCATTCATAAATATTGATAATAAATAAAGACCTGAGATATCCCTTGTATTTGACTAAAATTTCTCAGATTTGAAAAATAGACATGTAAAAATATTTTTATTGATTATGAGATTAGACGTTTGTAACGTTCTTTTTTTTTCTTAACACTTGAATTATCACCGTATAAGCTAATAAATTTGATTAATATATTTTTGCTAAATTTTTGGCAAAACTTATAGCTGAAAATAGTCCACTTGGCTGGTAAATAAGTAACTGGCTTCAGTAATGTTTGTCAACAGGTGTTATAATTTTTCTGCAGCTTCTAACGGTTAAGGAAAGGTAATTGTAAGCTTCTTCTCTGCGAAACGATATCAAGTACTGCAGCATAACAGTGATAAGAAAATTATCATGAAATCTGACGACATACTAGGTGATAGTTAGTATTTGATTGACATATTCTCTTATGTGGTCGAACATCTAACTTTATCCCTTAGTTATCAAAAAAGGGTTAAAGAAAGTAAGAAAACCAGAAAGAACAATCATAGAAAAACAAAAGGGAAGGGAAATAATTTATATATTATGCTTAACATTTGTTATGAGACAAGGTGAGATGATGGGGCACCCACTATGAATCAGACTTTGTAGTAATGATTTCTTAACCTAATTAACTATTACATTAAGTGAGACGCCATTTTTTTCTTAAGCTAAGAATTATGGAAATAGTTGATCTCTCTGATAAAATAAAACGGAAATTCTTCCAAACTGTAGCCGTTTCAATACTGCTGGATTGTTGTGCAACTTAGACCCAAAGGAAATTCCTCGATAAAAACCTAGATGGGAATTGCTCAATGATGCTCCCTACTGTTTTGAACAAATTCTGGAAGCAGCACCCAACAAAACTGCAGTTATACGGTCAATAAACGCCTATCTCGAAAATCATCCAAGTAAAATAAACAAGACAAGATTGGCACAGTTGGAAGAAATACCAACGAATTCCTATGCGACATTCTTCCCGAAAGAACTTGTGTAATATAATCAATTCTGACTGGAGTGTTTAACTACTATGATTATGTGAGTGACTAAGACAAGTTTATTTGCTGGAATTACGAAATTATTCGGTGGCGAAATGAAGCCAATCTTCATTCCGTATCATAAATTAATTGATCTGAGCCATATAATTTTTTAAAATCGTTATGCGCGTCCATTTGTTTATTTAGTGAGTACAATAGTAACTTGTTTCATTATTACGCTGATTTTGTTGCAGCCAAAGCTAATTTATCTATCTTGATTGGATAGAAGTACGTATTTGCCGAACCCCTCTACCAGAGACAAAGTTTGACACAAGGTCAGTTTTTTAGCTAGTTTGAATTCAGACTACCTTCTGAGCTGGTTGCTTAGCTAATTCTAAGAAACCCTGTAAGATTAATTATTGATAGCTTGAGTTTAGTATGAAATTGATTTTTATTGAAAATGTTCTGACTGTATTTATTCATGTATAATATTGTATATATTAGAGATAATTATTTTTGCTTGAATATTTTTGATAGGATCATGTGTGCAAAATAATTGAAAGTCACCTCAGCCGCAGTTCCCAGTTGCATTATCGTCTTTGTGTGCGTGTATGTGTATGTACGTATCTTAGTGATTTTGAATGTATATTACTGTGTTTGTGTATGTCTCTATTCGCGTGTTTATGTGTATGTGATGGGCTGTTTTGCAGTTCTACGAAACTCTATAATTTCATGTTGTTCAAAAGTGTAATGCTTTGAAAAAATAAGCACATCCAATCGAAGATTTTTGCTCGGGTAATATTGATGAAAACTTTGCGTTCAGGTTTCTTTGTTTAATGGTATATCAACCTTCATTTTTCTAGAAGGATAGCAGGGATACTATTTAAACCATAGCTGGGTAGATAAGGGGATTTACATTTTCCCCGAAGGGTATTTGTACGAAAGTAAACATAATAGCAAGTTTAGGATTCGAACTCGCTTACTACGATTCCCCCAAACAAGCGCTTTAACCATTACACCACAGAGTCTAATCTAGTCATTATAATCTCTCAACGAGGATTACTATTCAAATACAAATTTGCATAGTACTACCGCTAGTTATTACCAAATAAGGTATCTTGAATCGGAATGACGTTGTAGTACAATCGTTGGCAAACCAGCTTTTCATATCAATAACTATTCCACTGTGAGTTCGATTTCATAGGAAGTGTCCGTTGTGACCTTGTGTCAACTTTACATTATTCTTAAGAGGCACCTTCTCGTGTAATGGCTAAGAAATTTTTCTAATAGATTAGTTATTACAAGATATTGAGTTGTATACGCACATGGTACCTCATAGCAATAGCCTTATACTAAATGTAATCTACAATTAGTTCACTATGTTAACCTATTTCAAGTAATATCTCGTTATTCATGCAGATTTAGTATCTTCTCCGGCAGGTAGTACCTTCACTATTAAAAGAGGGGGGGGGGATTAATGTAATTCCCTGATGTCTTAACTGTAACTGATATGGAAAACCACACACGAGGGCAGGAGACATGGCCCAATAAACATCATCCTGCTAAGGCGATTTCTTACTTCTTAGTAGTGAGTTTGATCTTCAGCAATTGCCCAATAATTAGCAAGACTGAAGAACCATGCCTTATGAAAGCTGAAGAAACCAGTCTACCCTATTAACTACCCATAGCTGGTTGGGGAAGAACTAATGGATTCAGAACTTTCACAAAAGTATCATAGCGAATTGAAACACATAGCCTTTAAACAAGATTCGAACTCTGGTTACTGATTCATTTTTTAGTTAGGTAACTGTTACGCTAAACGCGCCTCAAATAGAAGTCGAGTTGAAAGATCTCCTCCAAATTCTACTATCGTGCATGTTATGTGGTATAACTGTTGGTGAGCTTGTTTTTCAGACTGTATTCTGGGAGTTTCATTTCTCATTACATGCTCCATACATCTGACCATGAATCCATACAAGGGTTTTAGGGTTTGGTTGTTTGATGGCATATCAACCTTTGTAGGTTATCTAATGCCAAAGGCATTCTCCTAGAAGAACAGTAGTGGTACTATTTAACCCATAGCTGGGAGGATCAGGGTGTTCGTACCTTTCCCATGGGTATTTGCTTGAAAGTGAACGTAATAGCGCCACTGGAATACGAACTTTCGTACCACGATTCCGCAGTCCATCGCTTTAACCATTACACCACGAGGACACCCCCTCCGAATCCATTTAAGCTCAGCTTTTTAAATGACAATGGATTAGAGACAGTCCTGTTTCTTCTCTTGTGCAGTCAATATATGTATTTACCCAAACCTACTGTTACAGACAGGATGTGATACAAGATCAATTTTAGGCAGAAGACAGTTGGTTTGATTTCAGATTTTTCCATCTCCTAAACTGGTTTCGTAAGCAAAGTAAAAGAACCCAGTTTACTTTACTATATGCCCGTAACTGCGTGGTGAACTGAGGGATTCATTTTTTTTCTTGTGGATGTGCGAGAAGTAAAACTGAAGGAGCTTCGTCTAAGATTTGAACTTGATTCACCGAATCCATTTCCTCCTCCGATAACCGTTACATTGAGAGCACAAATGCAGTCTTTGAAGGTTATTCCCTGCTTTTCTCTTCCGCATTTCTCTTGGTTTAGTTGTCCCAACACCAATTTAAAAGCCTCACGTCTCAAGGTAGCATAAGTAGTGTTCAGAAAGTCTCATGAGTCATTCTATAACATTTGCGGATACTTTTAAGAGCCTCCTGTGCGATTCTTAATTAATCCCATTGTAGTCACAAGAGACGTTCAGCATCATTCTTACATATGTGTGCACGTTCCGTCAAGGGAGTTTGCCATTGCTTTGTCGATAGTTCAACAATGATTAGCAAACTTCTCCTGTATGGCAATTAGTTGCTTTCGAGTCTATTCACCACTCAATACAGCCTTACTGAGTTCTTGTGCGAGACGAAGCTACGTTTGATATAAAGACGTCGTCTTTGATAACTTTAAGATGAGCAACCTGAATTTGCAAAGCAATTTGCTGATATAATGTGTTCACTTATCGTGACTATGTGCCAGACAAATCTTAACTTAGTTTTCTAAATTTCTGAGACAAAGCTTGTTGATTTTTTTCATTAACGTTTTTCGGACTATTGTCTTCATCTTTATTGTTATTTCCACAACATTTCGGTCGATATGTCCTCCAGCCTTCTTCAGGTGTTTATCGAACTCGGGAACCTTCACGGAACTTCGAACTACGTCCTTTATTCACACTGAATTGTCCAGCAGGACATATGGCGCAACGGTTATAGGCGTTGGTTCCCTGAGCTACTAAGAAGACAATAATCTGAAGGTTGCAGGTTCAATCCTCACTACAGGCGAGTAATATGCAGGAATACTTAACACTTTTACTCAGTCATGGCAAACGGAATCAGAACAGGCGACCCCCGTGGTTTCAATAAAGGACGTAGTTCGAAGTTCCGTGAAGGTTCCCGAGTTCGACAAACATCTGAAGAAGGCCGGAGGACATATCGACCGAAACGTTGTGGAAATAACAATAAAGATGAAGACAATAGTCCGAAAAACCTAAATGATAAAAAGCTTAACTTATAGATAACTAGACAACTAGTGTATGTATTGGGTTTTCGCTGAAACAATTATCCGTGATGATGATATCGATGCGTCTATTTAGGAATGAGCGGGACATTGTAAATAGAGTTTCATTATTTTTTCGCTTCTATAAAAATTGTATGATTAAAACCTTTTATTCAGAATAACGCTGACCGCTCAGAATTATAATTGACAAGAAAATTGGTCAAGGAATTGCTTTATAATCATTGTTAGAGCAATATAAGGGTGTAATAAATGCTTAGTACGTTGAACCGTTTTTCCAGAATTATTGTAATATACATACTAAAGTAGATTTTCATACCGCGCTCAGCGTAACTGTTATGGTAAATAAAATTGAATCAGTGACCGGAGTTCAAATCATGGGTGAGGTTGTTTGTGTTTCTCTTTTCGCTAATATTCTTGGGAAAGGCATCACTCCGTCTTTTCTATTTTCAGCTATGAGTAAAGAGTAGAGCAGACTAGATTCTTCAACATCTGCAGCGGACCACAAATTGAAAATAGAAAGAAGCAAAAACATAAGCTAATAACTGGATCTTGCCATAAAGATGAAAAAGTAGTGGTACTTAAAGGTGACGGTAATACCAAATGTAGTGTGAGTCATAGGAACGTTCTCAAATATCCAGACATCAACACTGGGAAATTGGAGATTAGCGTAAGAATCGAGACACCGGATACTGCAGCACAATTAAAAAGCAGGTAGTATACTTAGAAGAGTCCTAGATATTAGAGAAAAGTTGTTCTTGCTCACACTTCAGTGAAATGCTAACTTACAAGCAGAAAAGTAATTTCCCAGAAAGATTGAAAATTTAAGTCATTCTCTGGTGTTTTAGTTGAAGCTATTCTTTTATCACTATGTATACGTAGGCGGTAGATTTCGCACAATAAAGATGATCTTATATTACATCTTGCTTTAGCAGAAAAGGTCACCGTTGAATTCCTGTTATCGTGTCATGAATTTGATCCTCACTAGTGCCTTATAATAACGGTCTTGTGTCAAATCTAAGATACGCTATGATCTTTTGAGGATTATGTTCAAGCTACGTTTATTGCACAGTTTTCCGATTTAGTTCCCAAAGTTAAGCAGCGATTTATTCGCTCACATCATAGATAGGTGACCATTCTGGGATAGCAGATACATTAAGTAATTTGAGGCTTGTGTCCTTGATTTATCATGCTGAATTCTGAGAACATAAGTTAATTTTTTTTTTATCATCACTTTTATCCTGAATATTTTTTTACACCTGTTTTAACTGGTTGTCTTCACTGAAGAAATAGAGTGCTCAAAATACATCAACTGATTTAGATAGAGACTATAATCCGTGGAGGTGCCCATGGTGTAGGGAATTAGACACGACGATACGAGTTCAAATCCCGGACGAGACTGATTGCATTTCACATAGCACTAATACCCTTGGGAAAGGTATGAATCCAATTATTCTCCCTCCAGCTATGGGTAAATAGTAGGACAGATTAGGTTCTTCAGCCTTGGTGAGGCAACTAGTCTAGGTGAAGGAAAACTCTGAATTCAAACCTGTTAAATTCTGCTTAAAAATTGACCTTGTGTCATATCCTGCCCGAACGGAGGGGTTGGTAAATATGATAATCCGTGGGACACAAGCTTAGTTATTTTCTCTTCCATTGACAGACCACCTGTACAGGGGCATTGCCTCTCTACTATCAGGGTATGTTCATCGTCTATCGTCTGCCTGGTTTGTGGATTCTCTGCTTCTGCCTCTCTGATGACCCGTGTCTTCGAAATCTCCCGCTTATATATTTTGTTCAAATTATTCTTTAACTAATCCCTTAATCACTCGTAGTCCTTAAAACATTTACGGACACGTCTTAATTAAATCTCAGCTGATATCAACCTAATCGTTAATCTTATTCTGGCTCACAGCTCATTTGTCAATTTTATGAATTTCCTTATCCTAATATGATTGACATGTTTGCGCAAAACAAGGTTTATCCATTTGACTTTTACGAATGGAAAACCTTCTAACTTCGGATTGCAAGTTTAGCTAGAAAACAATTTATAGCTAAAATGATTTATTAAAACCCCTAATTATTTTAGAAACGTTCTATGGTTTTGCAGGTCTCGACTCTTTTAATCACGAGTTACCCAAGTCTCTTTCGCTGGTCTTTATGGAGCCGTTCCAAGGGTTACAACTACGACTCTTATTTCGTTCAACTTCATGTTCCATATTTTTTATCAGCTCTCAGAAAATATCAAAGTATTTCTCAAGCTTCTTGCTGTCACTTTTCTTTTTTTTTTTCATCCTATGATCGGTTAGAACAGCAAAATCTACTAAATTGTTATTATTTCAAATCTATGTGAATTTTTCTCCACAAATTTAATTGATAGATTTTTAGTGGAATCTGAGAGACAACAAATCTTCTCAGGTCTCCCTAAGTTTTTAAAACTATTTTCGCTGATCTTAAAATCGCTATGGTCGGGATGGTCGTTATTCCTCCTTTGATCTCCAACGAGTGTCCTGGATATAATAGTCAGCAATCTTATGGTGAGGATTTATTCCTGGAGCTTTGGGTATTGTTAAGTACCACTTTATTGCAATTACTCCCTGCTTCATTTTGATCTAAAATCGTAGCACCAGTAAGGATTCCGTCTGTTGTTCAAAAGGAACAATTTAATTTTTCTATTATCCTAGAAAACATTTAATTGTGTGCAAATGAATAAAAAATGCTGAATGGAATATTAAGTGATGACAATACTTGTTGTCATTTAGTTTCCTGGGTATGACATCAAACTTCATCTAATGGTGAGGCTCCACTTTTGGAGTTTAGCGAATGTAGAATACATCTTCATCCGGTTACTCTCCGGTATCCTCCATCCGGAGTCGTAGGATCCCAAATATAACAGTTCAATCGTTCTTTTGGAATTGTAGCAGAAACATACAGCTGCGTTCAAGTTGTTCGTGCTATATAAGAATACTTAATAAATAGAGTTACAAATGTAGAATATCAATACATGAAATAATATTACTGTGTGCAAATAAATTTATAATATTCAACAGAATTATTAGCCTTTGATAACAATACAGGAAACCATTTAACCACGTAAAAATAAATGATTAATTTTAGATTAGACAGGAAGACTTGCCAAAAATAATTACTTATGTTAATTAGCATTTAATTAAACTAGCAGTGTATATAAATAAATGATAAATATTGAATAGAATTATTAGTGTTAAACAGCAATAATTGAAACTATTTTATTGTGTAAAAACAAATGAGCTCTTACTCGTTTAAAAATAAAATTATCTCGAAACAATACACACACACACACACACACACACACACACACATATATATATATATATATATATGGAGGAATAATAATTTTGGTAAATCTGATGACATGAGAAAAATTAGTGGAAGTGGATAAGCAAAACAATGAGTCTGATGAAGTCTTTTTGAAATAAAGACGAAATGTCATTTTTGAGTCCGTTTTAAGGTTTCGGTTCATCCACTGTTCCACATACTCTCTCTGTCTGTCTCTCTCTCTCTCTTACACGCAGGCATGCACACATCCACACCTACCCACCCCACATATACCTACCCTAATTTGACGCGCATGTCGAAAAGATATATTCCTCTAATCGTGTATTTAAGGACGTTTTTGATTCGTTTTACTTTCCTCTTTACAGAGCTTCCTTTTCTTTATATGTTGATTTTCTCGTTTGAAGATTCTCTCTTTCTTTTAGATTTACCGGTTACTTTAGATTTACATATATAAACATTGCTAAACAGAACTGTGCCTTCTGCCTTTCGTGAAGTGTTGGCATGACTCTACTTGCATTTCCGTCCGGTGATCGTGCGTCAGACATTCATAAACTAATGAGATATTAGAAACATCACGATTATACGTAAATCTTAATTATTGACCCAGTCTGTTTTGCGCTCCAGGCAGTTGCTCGCTTGTAATTCCGTTCGGCGCACAACGATTGATCATCTCAACAGAAACGCACACGGAGATTATCATACAGACTCGGACAAAGGTTGAACTCATGCATCAGACGACTTATAAACACAGGCCATGGAATGATAATGGATACGTACTATATATCGATGCTCGAGTCTAACATTTATAGTCATCTTCTTTATATATATATATATATATATATATCGAAATGTAACCAACTAGGGTGGGGACTAGTCAGAGAAATTATATTTAGTAGAAAAAAAAGGAACTGCTTTGTATTTTAGAAGAATAGAGTATCATATTACATACGTGTAATGGCGTAATGGATTTTTTGAAATGAAGAGTAAATCAAGGTTGAGTAATTTTCGATGAGAAAGAATTTGAGAGTGCAAGTTGTTTGATCGGAACTGAAATGTAAATACACTGTTATTGTTTCAACGAAAGCAGTCAGAAGTTAGGTAAATTGTTTTGACAGATCACTGCGTTCTTGGATGGTTTGAAGAGGAAAAGCCGAATTGAAATCAGGGCTACTGATTTGAATCAGCAAAGGGTGATTGAGCATGAAATTCTAAAATTGAAATAGCCAATTTCTCAAATTTGAACAGGGACATTTTTTATACAATATACGTCAGCAGAAAAATTATTGAAATTCAAATTAAGAGAAAATTGATATTTTTCGTTTCGCCTCTCACCACATGTCAGATGAAGATATACATAAAATGACAGAGTTTCTCTCTCGCAGACTCAGAACAGTTGAAGACGAGCAGAAGACAGCAACTTGATTCCACCCACTTTGGACTCTGACCTTGTAGCTGATTACCCAGAGGGAACAGGCAGAGAAAGCCATATTAGATATTGTTTGAACGTGATGTAGGCTTACTGATAGACAATTTTATAAAGAAGCAAACATTGAGATATTGCAACACCTTGAAGTAGCCTTGTACAAGAACCATGGAGATAAAAGGCTAAGGTAAATCAAGATGATATATTTTAGAGAGACTGGTTGACCAGCGACAGAGGGAGACAGAGGGGAAGAACAGCTTGAGAGTCGGTGAGCAGTTTTTCTGACGCTCTGCGTTTTTGACTTTGTACCAGATTGCCCGGAGAATAGAAAGTGAAAAAAGCCGACCAAAATACAATGCTGCCAAAAAAAAAAAAAAAAAAAAAAAAAAGGCTTAACGTAATAAGCACCTGTGAAGTAGCACCAATGATTGAGAAAAGCAAACATAACCGCTTTTTGAGATTGCCTTGCGCCAGACTATAGACAGAGACAGATAGAAATGCCTAAAACTTAAACGAGGAATTGACGGACTATTAATTCGTGAACTTGTCTTTGACAAAAACTTACCACCTCCAGGATAGGTGGATTTATGTATCATTTTTGAAAGACATTTTTTTAAGAACTAAATAAAATTAGTCTTGCAAGTCATGCTTTATTCTCTGTTTCATGGCGTCAACTTTTATTTTTTTTACTTACTTAATTTTTTACTTACTCATTCATCCACTCATCGTTTGGCGACTCCAATTAGCGATTGATCTGCTGCTTAGATCTAAAAAAAACAAAAAAAACAAAACAAAACGTGTGCTGATAGTGGAGTGACATCGAAATCGCTCCCATGTTTAATGGGGACAGCAGCACCGTCGCAGAAAGTGTTATCCGTTATATTCTGTGGCCTTTTTTCGCTGTTCATCAGTCATTGTAATATTTCTGGAATCATTTAATTCAACTGTTAGAAAAAAGAAAAAGAAAAAAGTTGTGTAATGGATGTCTGGCCATTAACATCTAATTTCCTGCACTGTTAGCCTAAGTGCGAGTGAGATAATTTTTTTACAAAGAAGAAATGTTCAAAATTTGACTTTGATTTGACGCGGAATAAAAAAAGGTGAATTTAGGGTTTTTATCAGTGTTTTTTCAGATAATTATTAACTATAATGAGCCCCTAATGATGAAGACTTATACGATATGCAAAGATGCTCTG
Organism: Sepioteuthis lessoniana; assembly: GCA_963585895.1. Lineage (NCBI taxonomy): Eukaryota > Metazoa > Mollusca > Cephalopoda > Myopsida > Loliginidae > Sepioteuthis > Sepioteuthis lessoniana. Next base: position 101,037,370 of record OY757912.1, read on the forward strand.
TTTTTTCAAGAGAGACGGTGAAACATCAACGAAAAACCGACCCGATTTATTGAAATAATAAGCGTGTAAACATGAAAGAAAATGTGTGTGTCTATTTTTTACACGACAAAGGATCAAGTGACAACATCTTCAGCTTTTTTACTCTCATGTGTTTGTATGTGTGTGCGCGTGTGTGTGTGTTTTGAATATGTCTTTATGGTGTTTTTAGATCTATTGCTACTTAGTAACGTAGAAGTTATCGTCGTCAAAAGTGGATATAGTGACCTGAGTTCAAAACCTGAACGAGGCAATTTGCATTTGACATAGTGGTAATAGCCTTAGGAAAAGTATGAATCCAATTATTCTCGCCTTGCTATGGGTAAATAGTAGATCCGACTGGGTTCGTAATTCTTAGTATAGCAAGTTACAGAGGTAAAGATGTCTAAATTCCAACATGTACTTCTCTTAAAAACTGATTTTGTGTCACATCTTGCCACTGTGAGACGCGTTTGATAATTTCATACTCAGTCATGATTTAAGTCTTTTAAAATTACCCTATATTTAAGCCTTTATCTGGTGACGTGTAATGATTCGTGAGTCTAAGAAAACATTACTGGTGAGTTCGGTGTAATATAACTAGACATTCTAATTAATCATGTTATTTAATTATTTTATTTTAATGATAAATTGTGTATTAGTTAAGAACTTTGAATCTGACTACTTAGTTGTTAGGTCGAGTGGAAAGGTCAAGTCGGTGAACATTAGGTACGGTCACATGTCACCCATATCATAACAAAAGTTTATTTTGAAGTCAATTGTTGGCAAAAATATCAAAATAAACATCCGGATATGATGTCAGCTGATATTAGAATGTTGTGGCTGGAAAATTATGATTACGTGTTATTATATGATTGATTAAAAGGATAATTAGCAGAATATATATAAGAAGAAATTTTAGTTAGTTGAGCGAGGAATGAGTCTGTTGGGGAGTTAGATGGTCGGTTGGTCGATAAAGGTTCGAGTTCCAGTCAAAGACCGGGGCAGTCCGAATTGGGCATCCATTTTTCTATTCTCTCGTGTTTCATGAAGACTTCTGTGGATGTTGCAGATCAAATCTTACCAAAAAACAACTGAGTCCATCTTGTACTTGCGTGCGTGACAACTTTCATACTTGTTGCCACTGTGTTACATCAGTTCTTACTATGAACCCTATAATTGTGGACGTGCATCTCTACGTATCTATATTCATTTAAGAACATGTCGGATAAAGAAGCTATAAATGTTCAGCAATGTTTCTTTTCACTGGGTAAAGCTCAGAACTTTTTGAACGAACCTCGTATATATATATATATATATATATAATATCCAGTAAAGAAAAGATGAAAAGTTAATTTTTCTAAGTTAATTTTCTATGCAATATTTCTTCTTATGCAAATATACCGGAATTTTATTATTTCTAGGGGGATATAATATATAATACTATGAAAATGAATATTGATAGATACTATTAATTACCAATTGCAGTAAAAGTAAAAAATCTTAAAACAAAAATATCAATATATCGAAATATAAATAGGAGTACACCTCTTACAAAAGTATTTTTCGGGCAAATACACTCACATTCGAAACAAGCAGTTCAATCGGTTTCGAGTTTAAAATTATTTTATATGTCACGTTAAAAACGACGTTTCATGAAAAAATCATAATGGTAGTTTTGATGTTTATGAAAATATATCAATGGGGTTTGAATAGCCGTGTTATTCTGTTTACTTTGGGTCAAATACCCTTGGGAAATGAATGTACTGCATTATCCTCCGAGCTATGGGTTAAATAGCATCACTACTGTTCTTCAAGAAGGATGGGTCTGACATTAAATAACCCACGAAGGTTGATATTCCATTAGGCCAAGAAACGAAACCAAATGCGATGAAGGGTGTGACTTGCTCAGAATAGAGAACAAGTTAACTCTAAATTTCTCAGCGCAGTCATGGTTTTTAGGAAGGTGTTTTGCAATTGAAGACCTTTATGTATTCTTAAGATTATCAGTAGAGCTAACGTTAAAGTTCTGTACTTTGGTAGGGATCTGTTGTTTAATTCTGGCCTCAAGCCTTTGCTTGTTTCTTCCTACGTAGCGCAAACCACAAGTACAATTAGATAAATAAATAAAAGAGAGATTTTTTTATGATAAGCAGAAGAACGTCTTCACGGATAGATATCAGAATAGGCAATTGGTTTAGTGTTAAAGGCAACCCGTACATTGGCAGAAAAATAGCACTTCCGTTCCGCTTGGGATGTTTGTTTAACAAATCTATCACTAATGCCACCCAACCATAAGAGACGCAAATGAACAGGGCATCTTTGTACTGATGCCAGGTAGATTTTGTTGAAATGAAATATTTTATGCTTCATAACTGTTTGCATAAAATTTAGAGGAAAACCGTTGCTGCAAAGAGTAATAATAATAAACTTGATCTCATCACCAAGTTTAGATTTAGAATAAATCATTAATTCCCTCAGCGTAAAGATCTTAATTAAACTACTTTTTTTTCTTTTGCAGGACCAAAGGAATCGCAACTGGTATAAAGACCAGTGAATGTATACTTACACTATATCGAAGTGACATAACGTAAAAAGAAAGGGCAACGTAAAGTTAGTTTACCTAACCAGTGTAAATCTAAGGACTGGATGGATATTTATTAAGGGATGTAAAAAACGTGCCTGTTTCAGTCTTGCTATTGAAGAGACAAAATTTATTATCAACGAAACAAAAATGAACCACACTTATTTGGACTTGACAATGATCCCGTTTCATGAAACACTACGAAAATATTAAATGATGCAGGTCCCTTGGGAGAACCTATGAAAATTCCATCAGTCTGTCTGTAAATGATATTATCAAAACTAAATTCGACTGGCATGGAATAAAATTTTATTAGTTCAATACATTTGCTCTCATGAATCACAGTGAGTAATTGTGGTGTATGATGAATAGTTTCTACGCAATAAATCTGTACATATATCCCTAGTCTCAAATTACTTAATGTGAAGAGGTCTAGTCTGAGTCTGATGTTCTCTTTGCTTAAATTAAAACACTTCAACTCGCCTCTACCAATCTTGTAAACAAAGAGAATGTCTGCTTGGACTTAATATTATTTTGAAATTGTCAACAATTTTTTCTCCTCCCTAAATATTTCCCATAATTTTTTTTTATTCATTATTATTCTAAAGTTGACTCCGATGAGCTAGGATCAAAACCGGTTATCTAGCCAATAATTTCTAAGCTTCCCTACCCCTGTAGGGTTGAGCTCTCTAGCGAATGAAGTAATTGTGTTGCCATTAGCGTATATGCAAAGCTCTTCATATGAATCGAGCTCTCGGTAGCCGTTAAGCGGATATATGTAAACAACAACAATTGTGATTCATAACCGTTTAAATTTCCGTCGCTGGCGCTGGCTTCCTTGTGGCTGAGTGGTAGAATCTTGGATTGGCGTTTGAGTCAACCGGGTTTCGATCCCAGCTTCGGGAATCAAGCCTATCTATCCACATTGATGAGTTCTGCTAGAACGAAACTGATCTGTCTGTGGATGACTATATATATATATATATATATAATCGAGGTTTACCTACCCGGCAGCAACATATTACTAAATAATGCAGGTAATGCATGAGACAATTATTTTAGGTTTTCACTTTTCTCTGCCGGGTTGTGATAACCACTTTTTTCCTATTGAAGAAAAAATCGCTTGTGAAAAAATTTGTTCACTAACTGTATATATATATATGTGTGTGTTTGAGTACGAGTACCTGTGTTGATGAGTGAACTAAAAAGAATGTTAACTCATGATACTATACTTGTTACAAAAGGTCTCATGTGGCAAAATAAAATATTGATACACTCATCTGAGAGAGGATCGGATTGGTTTCTGTTCAGTCCGATGATTGCTACATTAAGATTTTCAGAAATAGAGATATTATTTTGAACTATCACTCCTTTCATTTTCACACCACTCTGTTTACGGACATTTAAGTAGGTCGATTTTATAATCCACTCATGCTTTTTAGATTTTTTTAATGTATATATATATATATATATATATATATATATATATACTTTTCCTTTCGTCTCAGAAATCATCGATAAGCCGAAAATATTTTATATTGAAATCTATCATTTTGATATTGTGGACATGGGAAATGTAATGGCTGAAGATAATTTCTAACACAAACACACACAATCATATATATATATATATATATATATATATATATATATATATATATATATATATATATAAACTTTCAAAGGTTATGCAGATACCTAACAACTTTTGCGGAACGTTGGTAAGCTTCCCCAAAAAATGTTGAATATAGATAGTAGAAATATGAAACATTATCAAAAATACTCATTTATATTTTAGTTTCGAATGTAATAACAAATTCTGTGAGATATTTTTGACATCTGTCTTTATTTTACTAAGGAATACGGAGAACCACGCAAAAGATTAATGTTGAAATTTTTAATGCATCGCATAGAGAAAGTCAGTTTTTCGCTCATATATGCGTTTATATACATATTTATATAAAATTTATTTATATATATATATATATATATGTGTGTGTGTGTGTGTGTGTGTGTGTGTGTGTGTGTGTGTGTGTGTGTGTATTAATGTTCATGAATAAGCAGCCGCATCAATTTGGTGACGAAAAGTTAATTTTCTTCTGATTTAATTTTCTGAATAAATTTCCTTCTAAACCGAATATATCATGATTTTATGATTTCTTGTGTGTAATTTTTTATTCATTTTATTTAATCTTATTTATTGATTTTCATGTATATCAATATAAGATCGTCCAATTCCCCTTGACATACTACGATGTCACATGTTTGCCACCACACAACAGCGACGCTTCCAGAAGCAGAGACATCGATCAGTTATATATAAATGTGGATGAATATATTGATTATCAAACCAGCATTTCCATATCATTTCTCTATTTGCAAATAAGCTAATGTGTCTGTGACAAACTCACTTCTACGTCTTCCATTAATGTATTTCAGTCAAATATGTCGAATTAAAAAAAAAAGAACTTTCTTGTTTGAATATTTATTGGTTCCCATCAAGCTTTGATAAAGACAAGAAAATGTCTTTACAAACTGTTTCTTCCTTGAAGACTGTTTGTTACAGAACTTTTTTTTCTTTTAATTCAGTTTAAAGCATACAATTAATTACCCACATCAGGAATCGATACACTTACAAGTGGAGATCAACAAAGACGTAACTAGAGAAGAGACACGAAAAAAAAAATAAAAGAAAACAAATATAATTAAAATTAAATAAATAGATAAATTAGGCGATACTTCTAATGGAATTGACTTGAAGTAAGTAACTTAGAGATTTTTTTCTTTCTTTTAGATTTACCCTTTCATGTTTATTGTAGTTTTTAAAAAGAAACCAGTTTTTGGTTTTTGAGAACTAGCACCAAAAAGAATCAGAATTTTGTATGCTAATCTTTTATTAAAGATAATAGAAAACGAAACTTTTAAACAATGTAAAACATTGATTTTTTTTGTTTTAGATTAAGACTAGACAACTGGTGAAATTGCCGTGTTCCCGTTATATCTTTAAAACTAGAAAATATTGATGAAAGGGTAAAACAATTGCATGTTACAATTACCTTCGTTATACTGAAAATTAAGAATTTAAAAAATTACATCGATCGGTGGACACGGCAATTTTATTTTGGATGAGAAATTACTATACTCTCTCAAAAAGAATTTCTTGCATGCATTTTATAAAAATGCCGTTATGATGCGAATTTTATGAATAGTTTTTTTAGTTAAAATAGGGTATAAAACTAAGCTGATCACACTCAGATGCTAATCTATGCAAGCATCAAAACTGATGGCCCTCTGGTGGTGAGTATAGACTTTTATACTATTGTGTTGGGCATGATTCAAAGGGTAATCTAGTTTGTGTGACATTCTGAGAAGGCAGTCTGGTTTATAAAGGTTTTTGTTCATTTGTTCATATCTACGATGATATATTATTTATTCTTGGGGCTATATTCTATTGATTCTGTGATTTTTAAATCTATTTACATTCTTTACTCTAAATATGAATATATCTTTAATCTCTCTCTCTCTATATATATATATATGTATATATATATATATATATATATATATATATATATATATATATATATATATGTGTGTGTGTGTGCGTGTGTGTATGTGTGTGTGTGTGTGTTTGTGGCAAAAATGTTTCTTGCTGCTTAAACAAATAAAAACAGGAAATATATCTTTTTTTTACTAATACGAGGATCATTAGTTTTCAGACATTTTTCGTATGGCCACTTTTATTGGTAGTACACACAGGAAACTAATGTCCCCTTCGAAGTAATCTCCTACGGCTGCAATGCACTTGTTTTACTGTTCCAACAACTTTCCAGAAGTCCTCTTGTGTGAGCATGTCAATGACCGTCACAGCATCTTTCATCTCCTTCATCATCATTGTCACGTGATGGCTCACTTTGAACTAAAATTATCTAGCAGTCAAAAAGTGACCGTTATGAGAGAATGGGGGTCACACAGATGTTTGCACCTAAGTGACCTTGGGTCGCCGGACATCGGAAGGGGAAGGAGAAAATGAAGCCAAATGATTGGCGGGGGACCCCAAACGGAAGTGGGGTTCCCTTCCCCTCAACGGAAGAAAAATACAAAATAAAAAAAGGGGGTTTTTGGACAAGTCTCGTGGCAGACGGACGACAGCCATTTCACTCCGGGCTAAAGACAAAAGACTGAGACACGAGGGACTCCAAAGTCTCTCAAGCCAGCATTAAAAGCAATACGAAGTCTATTAGCCCGTGAAAGAAGAGAAATTCTCCAGTGGAACCCCGTCAAAAAAATAAGATAAGTAACTTTGGGACATTTTCCCTTTACACCCAAATTTCTGTTTACCACTCTCTCTCAATTTGAAAAAGGATAAAAGCCAAGAAAAGACATTTATATTCATGGACTATCCTATTACATATTTTTGACACTTTGAACATATATATGTATATAACCGTAGTAAAGAACTTATGTATTTTAATTTTACCATGTGGTCTATGTTATTATTCTATGCTTTCCTTTCAGCTTCTATTCGCCTTGTATTATCTTGCTTAGAACTGTCCTCTTAATTCCTAAAGTATCACACGGGAAACCGGAGTTACCGACTACCACTGTAGCAATATTAATATTATTACAACTAAGACCTATAGGCTCACTTTCTTCCATTATCTCGGGGAAAGAAGAAAGCGACCTGGTGGGTGTGTGATAGTGTGAAATTTGGAACCCCTTGCCAGCGGCGGTCAGTCTGGCCTTAAATTATTCCCTCACGTAATATGCCAGTTCTTATCTGCCTGAGAAAAGAACTCTGAACAGGACTTATTTCTGTAGGGGATCAAGTGCCAACCTGCCCCGTCTTCACACGTGCGAAAATAAAGTCCCGTTTAGGGATTTTAATCAATTTGCCGTCACAGACCTAAAATGGGGGCTCGTTTCCGGAATGATTATTATTAATAATATTTATTGCTAGTAGTCGTGTGACAATTCCTGCCGTTTAAATCTACCCTGGTAGACCGTGAAAGAAAAAAAGGAATATTGTTGAAACAGTCAAATTACTCGTTGATATAACTGTTTGGAAAAATTAAAGAAAAAATGGACAAAATAGAGAACTTTTTAAAAGAACCCTCCATGGAAAAGTTGGAGAGGCTGAGAAAAAGCGAGATAATAAAAATTGGCGAGAAGCTTGAGTTAAATGTTGAAAATTCTATGAGGAAACATGAACTCGTTATAAAAATAGCAAGACACATGGTCGACGAAAATGTTTTCGAGGAAGCAGTATTAGAAGAGCTACCAACGGAAATGATAAGAATGACTCCAGAAGAAATTGAACTGGAGAAAATTAAAATACAAGCACAAATGGAACTACAGAGAAATAAAATGGAACTGGAGAAAATAAAAATTCAGCAAGAAACAAGGCTGCGAGAAGTCGACTTGGCAATAAGAGGACGCAAAGAAAGCCATGACAGTTTCGAAGTAACGAAGCAAGCGAGGCTAGTCCCAAAATTTGAAGAAGCCAACGTGGACGGATACTTCGCACATTTTGAGCGAACCGCGCTAAATCTTGGATGGCCGAAAGAATGCTGGTCGATGCTACTCCAAACTGTGCTGACAGGAAAAGCACAGAGAGCATATGCAACTCTGCCCACAGAAAATTGCGCCGACTATGATTTGGTGAAAGCAGCGGTTCTTAAAAGCTTCGAATTGGTTCCAGAAGCTTATAGACAGAAATTCAGAACACAGAGAAAAACGGAAAACCAGTCTTATGTGGAATTTCTGAGAGAAAAAGAGAATGCACTGGATAAGTGGTGTGACTCTAAGAGGATAGACGGAGACGCTGAGAAACTCCGGCAGCTAATATTAGCTGAAGAATTCTTAAACTGTGTGCCAGAAGAAGTCAGGGTTCACCTAAGTGAAAGAAAAACTGACGTGACCTATGAAATGGCCGCACTAGCAGACGAATACATCCTCACACACCGAAAAACAAAGGAAAAACCGTACACGGGAAACAGAGTGAAATTCAAAGCTGAATTAAGTCCTGAAGGAAGACCTAAGGAAGGAAATAGAAGGACCTTCCAAAGTAGCAGCAGAACAGTGGTCTGCTACAAGTGTGGAAAGGCTGGACACATAGCCATAAGGTGTCAGCTTGGAAAAGGTCCTGAAAGAAACCAGACCCAGCCGAGAAAACCTCAAGGAGCTGTAACAACACCAAGAGGGAACCAGTCCTATCGACCCTGGACGAAAAAAGGGATGATAAAAGGCCCACACGGAGGACCAGTGGAAGTCTCAATTTTACGAGATACCGGAGCATCTCAGTCGTTACTTCTACGAAATAAATTACCTAAAAGGGTAATAGAAGCAACACGTGAGACTGTGATGATAGAGGGTATCGGCGGAAAGAGGGTAAAAATACCGCTGTGTAAAATAACCCTAAAGTCCCAGTGGAAAGATGGACCAATTAAAGTTGGTGTGGTAGACAAGCTACCTATGAAAGGAATTTCCCTCATACTGGGAAATGAAGTAAAAACTAAAAAGTGTCACCCGGAAAAGATGGCGAAAATAAGCACCATAAATGAAGATGGAAAGATGGCGAGAATGAACGCCAAACATGGAAAAAAGATGGCGAAAATGAGCGCCAAAAATGAAGAAAGAAAGATGGCGAGAACGAACGCCCAGCATGAAGACAAGATGGCGGCTGAGCCACGTGCGAGATATAAACGACACAGTCGCTCGCAAAGTGAGAAGGTGGAAAGAAAAGAAGTGAACCTTCCACCCCTCAATAAACAAGAAGATAAAAGGACCAGTCGTCAGAAAAAGGATGAAGGTCCAACGAATAATAGGAATAAATTCCCTAATACTTATCGAGAGGATAAGAGGAAAATAAGAGGACCCTCACAAGTGGCTACGAAAGAAGAATTTAAGAAGGGCGACGAAGTCCTGCTACTATCATCGAATAAAGGACCCCACTGTGGTGGAAGATATATAGGTCCCTACGTAATATCACAGAGAATAGACAAGAGGACATACAGAATTGATACCAACGAGGGAAAGAAGAAGACACAAGTGTGTCACACAAACAAATTGAAGAGGTATGTCCGTCAAGAAGGCCAACCTCGAAAAATTGAGAACTCAGCAGTGCCGAATAAATTCGAGGAAAAATTAGGCCAATTGTCTGTTTCGGAGAGAGAGGGCTTATAAAAATTAATAAAAAGGTACCCAAGTTTATTTCTCTAACGCCCCACAAAAATGTAGTTGCAGAATATTCTTTCATAGTTGTTGAGAGAAAGAGAGAAAGAGAGAGAGAGAAACTAAAGGAAATGAGGAATTCTCGTCCCCAATGTTGAAATATGAGATGGACGAGAAAGTGGTTCGTCAACAAGTGACGAATAGGGGAAAGAGAGGAAAGAAAAGGAAGTTTTCTCCCCAAAGCTTGACAATTAAAATTATAAAGTCGTCAAAAGTGACGAAGAAAGAAAGAGGGAGTTACCTCCTCAAGGTTTGAAATATGATACGGCCAAAAGCCGATAGAGAAAAAGAAAGAAAGGAAAACAAGATTAAAGAAAAAGAAAAGGGAGAGAGAGAGAGAAAGAAAGAGAAGAGAAATTGTTTTCCCCTATAGTGAAAATTAGGAAGGACGAAAAAAAAGAGGGAAAGGAAAGAATTCGTCAAAGCGTGAAGAAGAAAGGGGATGAAAGAAAAGTAAAGTGAGAAAAAAAAAAGTGAAAGAAAAGGAGAAAGAACAGTGAATTGAATTGCCTTTTTTTTTTCTATGGTATTTCTATTCATCTCCCTTTCTTCTCTTAAGCAAGGAGGTGTCACGTGATGGCTCACTTTGAACTAAAATTATCTAGCAGTCAAAAAGTGACCGTTATGAGAGAATGGGGGTCACACAGATGTTTGCACCTAAGTGACCTTGGGTCGCCGGACATCGGAAGGGGAAGGAGAAAATGAAGCCAAATGATTGGCGGGGGACCCCAAACGGAAGTGGGGTTCCCTTCCCCTCAACGGAAGAAAAATACAAAATAAAAAAAGGGGGTTTTTGGACAAGTCTCGTGGCAGACGGACGACAGCCATTTCACTCCGGGCTAAAGACAAAAGACTGAGACACGAGGGACTCCAAAGTCTCTCAAGCCAGCATTAAAAGCAATACGAAGTCTATTAGCCCGTGAAAGAAGAGAAATTCTCCAGTGGAACCCCGTCAAAAAAATAAGATAAGTAACTTTGGGACATTTTCCCTTTACACCCAAATTTCTGTTTACCACTCTCTCTCAATTTGAAAAAGGATAAAAGCCAAGAAAAGACATTTATATTCATGGACTATCCTATTACATATTTTTGACACTTTGAACATATATATGTATATAACCGTAGTAAAGAACTTATGTATTTTAATTTTACCATGTGGTCTATGTTATTATTCTATGCTTTCCTTTCAGCTTCTATTCGCCTTGTATTATCTTGCTTAGAACTGTCCTCTTAATTCCTAAAGTATCACACGGGAAACCGGAGTTACCGACTACCACTGTAGCAATATTAATATTATTACAACTAAGACCTATAGGCTCACTTTCTTCCATTATCTCGGGGAAAGAAGAAAGCGACCTGGTGGGTGTGTGATAGTGTGAAATTTGGAACCCCTTGCCAGCGGCGGTCAGTCTGGCCTTAAATTATTCCCTCACGTAATATGCCAGTTCTTATCTGCCTGAGAAAAGAACTCTGAACAGGACTTATTTCTGTAGGGGATCAAGTGCCAACCTGCCCCGTCTTCACACGTGCGAAAATAAAGTCCCATTTTGGGATTTTAGTTCAATTTGCCGTCACAATCATCATGTCGCGCCGCCTGCGCGGACATCCCTGACCGTCTCTCGCCATTTCTCCCTATCATTCATCGCCTCCGGCAGGTCTTCAGGGTTACATCCCGTGTCCTCACATAGCTGCTGTATGTAAGTTCGTGCTGGTCGTCCCACTCTTGCACATCCATGTGTGGGGGTCCACAGGAGTACATCGCTTATGAGCTCGTCCTTGCTTCTCCAGCAGTGTCCTGCGTGTCTGGTTCGTCGAACTTGTATAGTTTTTGTGATGGGGGGCAAGTGTCCGTATAGTTGGAGTCTCGTGGGGTGTTGTCGCCAGGACTTGTTTAATACTGCTCTCAACATTCTTGTATAATTTCCGTCCAGCCTCCTCTCCAGCCGCTTCGTAAGCGTCCATGTGGTGCATCCATATAGCAGTATCGACACAACCGCTGCCTGGAAGAAACTGCGTTTCATTTTATCAGTTAGGTCCGACTTCCATATGATCGATAGCCTATCGATAGCTGTCCATGCCTTCGTCAGTCGTGTGTCGATGTCTTTCTCGGTTGATGAGACGCTGCTTCCTAGGTAGGTGAATTTGTCGACTAGTTTCAGAGAGGCTCCGTCTAGTGTGGCAATGTTGCCCGTTTGGTTGTAACACATATATTCGGTTTTGTTTGCATTGACATGGAGGCCAATGCCAGCTGCGGCTCGTTCCAGACTATGCAGTAGTGTCTCTGCTTGATTTGGCGTATTCGCTAGTAACGCCAAGTCATCAGCGTAGTCGGCGTCCGTGATTGTTTTTGCGGGGTACCTTTTGCTTCTTCTCTTAGTCAGCTGGAAAGCAGCCAAAATCTACAATGCCCTACTACGAAACCGCATAGAACCCAAAATAGACAACATCCTTAGGAAAAACCAAAATGGCTTCCGGAGAAATAGATCCACAACCTCACAAATACTGACCATCCGTAGAATCCTGGAAGGCGTTCGGGCAAAAAACTTACAGGCGACATTACTATTTGTCGACTTTACCAAGGCATTCGATTCCATACACAGAGGGAAGATGGAGCAAATCCTACTAGCATACGGCCTACCAAAAGAAACCGTAGCAGCGATAATGATTCTCTACAGAAACACCAAAGTGAAAGTACGTTCACCAGATGGAGACACGGAATACTTCGACATTGTTGCAGGAGTACTACAAGGAGACACACTAGCCCCGTACCTCTTTATCATCTGTCTAGACCATGACCATTCATCTCCTTAATCGTCTCATAATGACAGTCTCTGAGCTTAGGGAATGACCAAAAGTCAAAGGGAGCAAGGTCTGGACTATAGGGAGGGTGAGGAACTGATACCCATCTTGGTCAAATAGTCTGTGGAAATGCCACTGACCCGATTTGAAGAGTGCTGGCCCCTTCCGGCGAAATCTCTCCCTGAACTTCCTTAAAACATCAACATAGTAACCCTAACCCTAACCCTTTGGCCAATCAACTCTTGTGTGTATTGACTTCCTTACGCCACCCACATCTCTCATCACCCCTCACAGACTTCCAGCCTTCCTTGAATGTCTTATGCAAATCAAAAACTGATGCTCTATTCATGCAAGATGCTCCAAAAGCAGTCTGAACCATTCCATACGTTTCTGTGGCATTGTTTTCAGAGTTTTAAACATAATTTTATTGCCTATCGTTCTTCCTCACGTCCAGATTGAATTTTTGAAATTCACCAGGTGTGACAATCAGGCTTTAGTAGGGTGTATTCCAATAGCTGCTGTTGCTGTTCATTTGAAGCTGAAATCATGAAAATTATTCAGTCGTCTCATTAGATGTATACCAATAACATACTATACAAAAGAAGTATGGAAACATATTGAAGGCACCACGTATGTATTTTGATTCTTTAAGATTACCCTGAGCTTATGGTGGAATACAATATGCCTACATATAAATGCAAAAAAGTACTTTCTAAAATGGTCCAATTATGAGATCTTAGGTTCAATGATCACATAGTTGTGAAACTGAGTCACATAACGCCGTTTATTTATGTCTACGCTATCCTAACTTAGCTATATCACTGATATTGAGTATTTTTGTTTCATAAATATAGCAAATCATATATATTATATTATGAAAAATATAGTTATAAATAGATATTTAAACAATTATCATGTTGAATATATCATGTAGCTTTTATCAGGAAGCCAAAAGTGTATAATCTATCAATGCTATTATTTCTCATCTGAAGACAGGAATAAAATGTGTGCATGTCCTAAGAAAGGGATAATATTTCAAGCTATTTTCAATCAATTTAGTTCCTACTGGGTGCTCTAAAAATTGATCTTAATCAGTCTAAGCAATCCATCATTATTATCTGATTTTCCTTTACATAACCGCAGGCCATCCATATTTTCTCTACAAAGACCACTTAGCACAAGATGGATAAAATTATATTAAAATAACGCTAGGGGACACTAAGAGACGATTCTGCAAGTCAGTATTATTTATTTGATGAGACACATCCAGTCACAAAGGTAATGGTTATTAAGATATATCTCCAGTATAACAGAGAAACAAAACTAATGATAGAAATGGCATCTTCAGAACTAGAAAACCAAAAGATGTTTAAAAAAAAAAGAGACAGGACGCTCTTGAATAAATCTTGTCATGAATCGTCCCAAAACAGATGTTGCAGAGCTGATTGCGTTTAGATTTTCCTACCGACAGAACAACGCACATCTTGATGCTGCAGATGTTGAATCTTTAAAAACAGACCTGGCACAATTCTGCAATTGGTAAGTTCCAAATTAGCATACATTCTACAAAAATAGAAATAGTCTTGGTGTAACCTTTAATTATTACCAATACACAAATTTTCTGCAGATATATTTTCTGGATAAGCTGTACTTATTTTAACAAAAAAATATTATTACATTTCATCTTACTATTGATTTCTTTATCATATCAACAGGTATTCTCCATATTTTGGATTTTCTAAGAAGGTTTTCCTTCGATTTTCATTATTTTTATTCTTTTATCCTTTCTGCGGTTTATTTCGCCAAATCCTATTTTCTTTAATGACATGTATCAGTTGAGTTATTAGAATAAGTATACATGTAAGCCCTTTTGTTGAGAGGAAAAATTAAAGCCTTACGTTTGATTTGATATTAGCGATCGATTTTGCTTTGCATAGATTGTTAAATCGAGGTAAAATGGTTATTATATACCGTGTCTTTGTAGATCTAAGTGAACTAAGTTATTCATAAAGGCATAAAAGAGCTCAGAATTCAGCGTGTATTTATTTCGCTCAGAAAAGGAGGTGCGGGTTATCGAAACGATTTTCAACTAGACAAAAACAGAATTAGTAGAAGAGAGTTCCAGTTCAGGTTGAACCTGCTTACGCTCATTTGAGACTAATGCTCTTAGAAAAAGGCATGAGAATATCTTTCCTTTGACTCTATTTGATCACCTTTGCCTTCTTTAGGAGAATGGATATGACACAATGTCGGAGAATAGTTGAGTCAAGGCAGTAATCATTCCCTTTTACATGTATTATGCTATCTAATTGCTACCTGTCTGATGTAAGTTGGAGAGAAAATTGGCATTGTCGTTTAATAGTGTTCCTTTTAAAGGTATCATAAAACCCAAAAGGAACATGCTGCTCTGGAAGTCTTCAATGATCCTGGAATAAATAACAGTTTATTTGGAATTCGAGTTTAAGCGCCGTGTATTTTACTTTTTATCAATGCTCTTAAAGAAAGGCATGAATCCTAATTTCTCTTAATTTTGTCATATTGCCATTGCTTTATCCTGAAGTCTAATTATAATACAAAGGTCTTTGGAGAAGTGTTTCACTAAATCTGTGATCATCTCATTCTACCAATATCTTTTTGATAATATTTGGAGTGGAGCTCGGCATTACCGGGACACTTGGCAACTTAAAGATACAATACAGAACAAACCAAGCCCAATATGCTAAAAAATCTTCTAAGTTCAACTACTAATTACTAAAATAGTTCTGATAAAATTATTTGCTACTAGATTGGCTAATTAGTTTTATAGCACGTCAAACATTGTCGTGTCATATTATACTGAAATCAGTATCTCTTTGCGAGAACCTACATAGATTAACGAACTAATAATGATAATAGTTCGGAAACAATTGCAGCATTTATGTAACTTTTCTTAATACAAGAATTTTGCAATTTTAGAGCACGTATATATGATATAACGTATTCCAATCAATTATTAATGATTTTCACAGTTGTAATACTAATAATGTTTAATTATATACATGGTTTCAAGAAACTATTCGTATTTAATAAAAATTCTAGAGTGGGGGAGATTTGACGTCATTCAGACTCCAGTGCAAACTACCTATTTGTGTGAAAAACTCTGGAGTTGTAATATGATCAATTGTGTGCTCAGATTTAAATGTTTTTAATGATTTCTATTAAATTATCATAATTTTAAAGAGATATATTGGGCAGGAAGATAAGGATCTGAAAGGGTCTTCCATTCTGAATTAGTTCAACTTAGAATAATAGCACTGAAGTGATGAGTCCATACTTCCAAAAGATACAGAAACTGAGTCTGACTATAAGGATGCACTTTAGTGTTATATTCAGTAAGCTGTTTTTTTCTTGGATGGGGTCATATATATCTTCAGATGTATTCTAGTCTTCGCCAAAAGTGCGAGTGACATAACCGTACTTTGGTTTAGTAATAGATTTTAAAAGGTGACCTAATCCTCAAGCTAATCGGTTGTGTTTTGAGTAAAAATAAAATCAGATAGATCATGCGTTATCTATGAATGCTACAAAATTGGCAAATAGTCTCCTCGGCGTCAGTGGTCCGCTGAATGTCGTTTGTATGATGTCACTATCAGTAATTGGATTGCTTCGATCTAGGCTGCTTGACAATCATCTTTTGTAGACCAACGTCTAAGCTTTACAAAAGAGGCATTTGGATTTGAAAATGTCGTGTTGCATGCCCGAGGCACATGTACATTGTTACAGACATTATGTCTCATCTTGTGCGTTTCCGAGTAAATTGCTTCAGAAAGAAATTCACCTCAACTCAACGGGGACTACAATTACTGAAAATTCTCACACATAAACGAGCAGAGACGCACACAGTCACCACAATCAGTTCAGTTGTTTCCAATTTTTACGAGCCAAGGATACCAGGATGCCTGGTCATGGGATATCTCTTCGCCGAAGTTGTACCCTGATTTGATTAGTATTTTACGAAGTATGTATTTACCCAATCTCTTAATCACGGAGAGAATGTGACACAAGGTCAATATTCAAGCTGAGTACCGCACATCTGAATTCAGAGTTGTTCCTAAATGGGAAATGCAAACGTACTCGTCGTAGATTTGAACACGAGTCTCCGGGTCCCTTTCCAAAGAGCGTATCTAATATAGGTATCATCAAACACCAGTCAGCTAAAAAAAACTTTAAGCACAAAATAAAATTTAATTTCTCTGGGAGAGTTAAGAGTTCAATACACACACACACACACACACACACACACACACAATTACTGATTTATTGATTTTAACGGCATCCCGATTCGTGTGGTACTTTTTATACCTAAAGGTTATTGAATCATGTACATTGTACGTATATATTCTTTTTTGTGTGTCTCGTAAGAGTTTTGTATGCAATCATTTTTAATCAAATATTATAAGTTAATTTGCACACACTTGTACGATTTCAAGTATCCCAAGATTATACTATTTTACATACGATTTTTTGTTTCAAGTAACTATTTCTATTTAATGATAATCATATGTTAGTAAACAATTATATAGTTTCAAGTGAGTACTGACAATCATAATATAAAAACAAGTATATCCTCAAGCAACTATTCTAAATAAAGATAATTCACAGTTATAATGTATTAGATCTTCCTATCTAATATATATAATTTTAAGGCCATTTTTTAAAAACAAATTCTGACAATTTTGGGGCAGCATGGACCTGGGATAATAGCAATGAAGAGTTAATGCAAACTTTCAAGATATTCTGGACATGAGCCTCACCACCAGATGCAGTTTAGTGTCATATAAGTAAGACTTCTTTTTTAACATGGTCTTACCTCTATTATAATCCTTGCCTAAAGCGTGGAAAATGAAAGAAGCTTCGGAAAGTTTCTTAGTCAATCGTGAGACCGAAAATTATGCTGGATTTGTTTGTTTGCTTTTATGGCTCATCAAACATTCTAGGTTATTAAATGTCAAATCCATTTTCATGCTTATAAAGAGTTCTACGTCAAACAATTTAGTTTAACATACATATACAATTTATTTCTATTTTACCCATAGTTAGGACCATATAAAGTGCTAACACTCTGGGCCAGAGTGGACCTGGGAGTAATGGAAATGAAGGGTTACTCTGGATTTTCCAAAGTTTCAGAATTACTGGAGCTCTACCATCAGATTGTTTAGTGTCATATAAGGATACTCGTTGGGGGAGACTTACCCCTCTGCAGAGATACAGTCAATGTATTCAGCAGCCCCAGCCGACAAGACCAGAAGCTTGTTGAGGCTGTGGTGAAGAACTAAGGGAATATATGCCTCAGGATGTCCCTGTAAGTTTGTGTCCACGATACTCAAGATAAATCTAAAGTTAACAAAGGAGAGCCCTCTGAGGAGCAAGCCGGGCGCTTCCACCAAGAAATACTGGGCATGGAACCTGGCTACCAAGTAGCGTATAATTAAAACATATTGGGATACAATATTTAGCGTTTGACACAAAAACATCCCGAAAAACTACATGCGTCTAAACATTTAGGTATTACTCTAGTATAAACACCTTCATTTTGATGCATATGTATTTTATTTTTACATCATTTCAATGAAACTGTGACCCTTTTTTTACATAGAAAAATACGTCGATTTCTAGATTACCTTATCCAGAGCGCAAAATGTTTAGAGGAAATAACGTTTTTTAAAATACTTTCTGCAACTTTCTGATGTTGTAATCAGCCATTAAGAAATAACGCATACTATCTTGTAAGAAAATCTGTGTTATATAATGTAATTTTAATATCATGAGAAGTTTTAATCATCTACTCAATCAGCATAACAGCGAAATGAAAACCATATCAGCGTCTCTTATAAAGGAAGAAAGGATATTGGCTTTGAAAGTAAACATTCGACCAACTAATTTCTCGTAAAATTAATTATATATATATATATATATATATATATATATATATATATATATATATATATATATATATATATATATATATATATATATATATATATATATATATATATATATATATATATATATATATATATATATATATATATATATATATATATATATATATGTGTGTATGTGCGTGTGTGTGTGTGTGTGAAGGTCCAATGGTGTAGTAGCTAATATTGTGAATTGTGACAGGGTGGTATGCAAGTTCGAACTCAAGCAGGGCTATTACTTTCGCTTTGATTAAGACCCTTATTCCCAAGCTAGGTGTTAAATATACTACTACTGCTCTTCTTCAAAGATGGCTTTGGCATTTACTA
This sequence comes from Sepioteuthis lessoniana, assembly GCA_963585895.1. Taxonomy (NCBI): domain Eukaryota; kingdom Metazoa; phylum Mollusca; class Cephalopoda; order Myopsida; family Loliginidae; genus Sepioteuthis; species Sepioteuthis lessoniana. The sequence continues at coordinate 101,056,288 of OY757912.1, forward strand.
ACCTAGGGAGGTTGCTATATTCTTGTACGAATAAAGCGATTATATATACTCACATATACATCTGTCTCTCTCTCTCTCTATATATATATATATAGAGAGAGAGGAAAAGGAGTGTCACCCTCCCCTATACCTAGGTGTAGTAGCAATTGAAAGGAAAGCATTCTACTCGCCCTCGATTAAGGTTACCAACTTATATATATATACTGCCATCTACAGACAGACTGTCTCGTTGTATCACAAATCTTCCACGTGGCTAGACACGTAAGACGCATGAAACTAGGATCGAAATCCGCCCAACTTTTCGTTAGACTTAGAATCAGACCGCTCGGCCAACAAGCATATCATGTTGGCAATGGAATTATAAGGTATTATGTAGCAACAGTAGCAGCAGCGTTCGTTTGTTTACATTTTATATCTTACCAGATACCAGAGTGCTCAATTTGCTCGCATTATGCGAGCGGCAGCCGAAAATTCCTTTGCCAGAGTGCTCAGTGGCGTAAACATTTCATTCGATTTACATGCACTATGTTACCACAACTAAATTGTCGTACGTAGAACATGTAAGCGTTGTTTAATGTACATATGATTACCTGTTGGCTGGGAGTGTTTGATCCTTGTGTTAAGCGGGGTGTAATTAGTCTTATACTCTGGTTAAGTGTAGTGGACAGATGAAATCACAAGCTCAAATTAATTAGGAACAATTTACGGATAAATAAATATCCCCTAAGCATTAGTAAATGAATCATAACTGTCTCCCTCTTTCAATTGAATAAAAGATTTGGTCTTAAATTTCACAAGATTATGAACGCCAACAGACAAAAGACAAAGGTTAGAGGGTACAGCGCCTGTAAGGTTATGATTAAAAACCAATGAATATATATATATATATATATATATATATATATATATATATATATATATGTGTGTGTGTGTGTGTGTGTGTGTGTGTGTGTGTGTGTGTGTGTTGAAATGAATAATGGATTATAATCCGACAATATGTATAGAAAAATTCGCTTCTCAATAAATCTCTCCTTCAGCATGGATTACCTTGTAATCAATTTTTCTTTATATATATATATATATATATATATATATATATATATATATATATATATATATATATATATAATTTGGCTGCAAATTGCAACGAAGGAATTTTTGGTTGAACATGATAGAAAACTTTTTATTTATATTTTTTAATGGTTGTTTCTGAAGTTGTGTTTGTTGCCCTTTTTTTTTGGGTCAATTTGGTGTAAACTTTGTTCCATTATTTTCCCAAGCACATTCAACCATGCTTTCTTTATTGTCTTAAGGGTTCATCGTTTGTGGTGGCTGTTTAGTTTAAGTATTTCTTTTTTGGATTGAATTGTGGCGTTCTTTTTTTATTTTTTGATTTGAGTTACACCAAATTGACCCTGAAATGCGGAAAAACCCGAAAACTTGAGAAACTACAAACCAAAACTATGAATAGAACGTATTCTATTATGTTCAATAAAACATGCCTTTGTAGCATATATATATATATATATATATATATATATATATATAACTACAAATCCTGAAAGTGCTGCATATAAAAACAAAAAAGCCTAAAATCAATAGAATTAATTTTGAAAATAGCGATAACGTTTTGAAATGCTTTTATTTATTATTTTTTTTAATATTCCACATTTCTTGATAATATTCTATTTCCGTCGATAGCATTCTGTTTTTTTTAAATTCATCTGCATCTCATTTTTATCTAACTCTGCATTTATGTAATCTTGTTATTTTATAAAAAAAAAAAAAAACTAAAAACATTCAAAAACTCTTAAAACAAAAACACTCTTTATACATGCAAGCATCCCCTGATGATGGCCTATGAAAGTTCCGATAGCGCTCGGGACAATTTTGGTAAATTCATCCACCAATTCCAACCTGAAACCAAGACACTAATCGGGACACTTGAATGGATCTTTAAAAAATTAAATAGACAAAATGTGTCTTTATTCTTTGATCAAACATGCTTAGATGAAAGACCACACACACACACACACGCGCACACACACACACACACACACACACACACACACACACACACACACACACACACACACATATATATATATATATATATATAGAGAGAGAGAGAGATTACATCAAAATGTTGTATAGCCATGACCATGATTTACTATACAAGCACATAATACATATACAACTATACATATATACATGCAGAATACATATTGACGCAATGAATAAGGACAAGCGAAGACTTCTTTTAAAAAATATACCTCCCACTTTATTTGAAAGGTTCGAAAGGGTTTTACTGTGAGAGGGAGTTGGAGACCGAACAGAACTGCAATATATTGACCCCACTCTTATGGCCATCAGCGTTGTGTCTTTCTCGTTCTCCTGATGCTCAACCGGAGGCTCAGCTTTCTGCCGGCTTTCTCTACCACATCTTGTCACCAGCGGGTCTCCAAACACAGAGGCCCCTTCTGCCGGGTGGTGGCTTTCCCTACCACATCTTGTCTCTTACTCATCTGACTCCAAGTAACTGACTTCACGTCTTCACCGAGTTATATAATAGTTCAATCGCCCACTCAATCTTTGGAATAGCAATTTGATCGTCATCAAGCGAAAATAACTGTCATGCAGTTCACAGGTCACTCTCTTCCGGTGCTTCAGTCTATGACTGTACATGGGATTTTACCTTGTCCCATATTGTCAGCCAAGTCCACCTACGCGATTTCTTCTCATGACTGCCATCAGAATGTGTCACTTCCTTCCGGTGCATCACTTTGGAATGGCATGTTTGACCGGGTCGAAGGTCAATATACAACAAAAGAAAAATAAGTTTATTTTTTTCTTCAAATTCTTTATTATCTTAATGATATCTAATTTATGAAAGTAATTTTCATATCATCTAAATGGTTAAATAATTAGAACTTTGACAGGTGCGTGATCATCGATATATAAAGGACGTATACATAATTTTGTGGTTTAAAAAATTAATATACAGTAACTTAGTTACCGCCTCCCAGCACAGTTGAACAAATGATTAATAATTGGACTCTCACACTAGGCTCAAGAAAATCGGCACGAGGATTGGGTATTTGAACAAAGAGTCAGTAATTGGTTAGTTAGCAACTTGTAAAGCGACAAGAACCTATATTCTGCGTCTTGCAAAACCGCGAACTTCATTGGGGATAAACTACGATTATTCAAACAATATAACTTCCGAAATTTTTTTCCAATTTATATTTATTATGAATTGAATTACCATGACCAGAAAATCCGGCAAACATTGCGTGCGTCATACGGAACCACTGTACAGCTTGTTCGATCTCCAGTGGGGGTAATCACGGTATACACTGCTGAGGAGACCAAATAAACTCAAAACAGCTGTCCAGGGGTTCCGTATTTCGCGCGCAATGCTTTCTAGATTTTTTGGTCCTGGTATTTCAATATATAACATAACTTGGCCCTCATCGACTTGAAAATAACACTTCACGCTTTTTTCTTTTGTACCTGTCCTGTCTGAAATTGTCGTATTTATAACTAAATGGGTGTGAATTTTTATGACCCGTTCTTTTTACTTTTTTTTTTTTTCTTTATGGTAAATTGTCGTCATTTCTTGCCACCGTCGTTGTCAAAGCAAACTTTGAGAACCTACAACACCAGAATACGCGTCTGATATTAAACTAAGCATTAACGCTCCGATTAAACGTAGATATAAAAACATCTACCAAATCTGAACACATAATATAATGAAAAATTAAAATAAAACAATAAAAAACAAGAAATAAAGAAAATCAAAACATTTACAATCAGTTTTATTAATTTCAGAAATCAAATGTCTCGAACTCTTGATAACAATGTTACCTACAGTAAAACAAATTTTAAAAAAAGCTTGTCATTTTCTATAAATGTTTGCACAAAAGCCATGTTGTAAGGTAGGTTTTTAGTCTTTGTTTATTTCGGATATTGGAATATGGGACATCGATATTAGAAAAAAAAATTATAATTCTCAGTAAATCAATAGGAAGAAAAATGATTCGTTTGAAAATGATCAATCTCTTTGGTAAAATTAACTGATAACACGACCTCACTATATACCCTACTTTAAACTGACCTTGTATCGCAATTTACTTGTGGCTGAGATTCGGAGTATGTACAGATCTTAAAAACCAGAAAAAAGAAATGATACTTGGGTTTATATATTAAAATTTAAAAAAAAAAAACATGTAAAAGATACATAGTTTTTGGGAGACCTTATAAATGATTTTTGGGAATTAATTTAAGAGTTAGATAGAATAATTACTTGATAAAAGAGATAGAAAACGTGTGTCACTGATTTTATTCGTTTACTGAAATGGAAAACCAAACATACTTAACCCAAAGAGCAACCCATTTCTTTCAGCATTTTTATTTGTTCCACTGTGAAATACCGATAAAAACACTGATTTGAAATAATTTTGTCTTTATATCTTTTCAATTTTTAACTCCAAAAGGCAGGTGAATCGTTACCTCAGGGAGGATGTTCTCATTAAATGCGAGATTTTTCTCGATATTTCTCTTCCGGTATTCTCTTATTAATCACTTACTGCAAAAATTCTACATATATGGGTTACAAATGAGGTTATATGAGCGTTTTATAGAAACACTAATCTATTTCTCTTGGAGACAATGTATTTACCTCTGCTATATAAAAAGTCATATCTACATTCTTTTAGTTTGTTACAAGATATGACAGTCATAGAATTCATAAGATAGTGGGGCATTAAATAACATACATTTGCTGATATGGCATTGAACAAAAAAATCAAGTTGTCATTCAATAAATGAGGTGAATTTTGCATAAAGAGTAGCAATAGAAAGCATTGTTTACAGTTGCGCCTTCTTGAAAGAAAATCAATAATAATGGGTCCTTTCATATCCTAGAAGACTGCCAGTATCCCCTCTTTTGTGACCGCCATCGTTAAACTTTTTCTTTATCGGAGAGTGAATGTATTTCCACTCAAAAGATTCTTTTTTCCACTCAGGCCCATATCGGCAAACCTATATTTAGCCAATTTATAAACATTTTTTAATAAAACATGCTTCTCCGTAAACATTCTTCTTAAAATTCTACAAAGTTTACACTTATTGGACACCAACATTTTGAGTGCAGACCTCTGTTCAATGAGCTTTAGAAGAAATATTTTTGTAAGATGAAAATATTTTTGTTCCAAACTGCTTCTAAATAAGGAAAAGTTGCATTCATAAAAAATTCTGAATCTTTTATCTTTATTTTTATTTTTTATTTTTTATTTTTGGAAAAAACTTACCTTTATTCATTGAATGACCCTCATATTTGACATTGCTTGATAAAAAGCAGCTTTTAAGAGTTTTTATCGCTAAAGTTCTTTTCTAATCCCTTAGGTGTCACACTTTTACATCAGTTTTATTTCTCTTTCTTTCTTTCTCTATCTGTTTGTGTTTCCATTATTAAATGTTAATTGAAAGAAGCTACCATAAGTTAAACTATCTGTAGAGCTTTGCGTAATTCTTTCAGAGACAGGAAGCAGACACCGGGATTTGGCCTAAGAAAAAAGTGAATTTATATAACAAATAACGAATGAATAAAAACATTTATAATCTTAAGGTCTATTCTAAAATAATTCAAAGAAGATAGACAATAACCAAGTAATGATTTAAGCATTACATTAGCTGTCAATAAAATTCAATAAATATATGAACTTGGTAAAACATTGTCAGTGAATGGCACAGGGGTACAAATTGATGAGTTATCCCCCCCCAAAAAAACAAAAAAAAACAAAAAAAAAAACGCAGCGGCTGAAAGAAGACGAGTTGACAAAATTCAACATCTTGTCCAGATCGTCATCTAGCACCACGAACTGAAAAGACCATTTAAGCAGATCGTGCCGAGGTCAATAGTGATCGGTAGGCTAAAAAGGAACGGAATGGCAAAATTCTGGACTATGTCATTAATAGGAGGTAGAATTAGAGGTTGGGTATTCTGTGAACTCCATTAAAGACATTATGATCCTTTATCTCACACTCTACCAATCTTCTGGTGGCTAGGGCAAGAAGAGTCAAGCGTCCTAATGAATGGAGGACGTGGAATGATTTATTTATATATATATATATATAGAGAGAGAGAGAGAGAGATACTGTGAGAGATGTGAACAAAGTGAGGTGAGAAATAGGAATATTTTTTGTTGTCACTTATTTTTGAATTGTTCTCAAATAATTTCATCATTTGGAGGAAAATGTTGTGAAATAAAAAAAATGTGCTTAAAATACAAAACAATAAGCGACGAAAATTGTTTTTTTTTTTTGGTTTGGTTTTATTGTAACCATTGTAGGTCATTTAATGCCATATTCGCTTATATATATATATAAACATTTCTTTTTCAAACAACTCAGTTTAGCATAGGTATACAGTTTCAGTATCAAAACCAGTTCAATTCCAAACAATTAAGTTTAGCATAAGTACACGGTTCACTTCTATTTGAGCTGTAGACAGGAACTTTTCAGGTCTACTACTCCAGACCAGAGTGGACTTGGAGCAATAGCATTGAAGAGGTACTCTGCATTCCCAAAAGTTCCAAAATTACTGGAGCCTCATGATCAGATTGTTTAATGTCATTATCAAGTCTTACCCCTCTGAAAAGAAGAAGTCGATGTATTCTACAGCCCCAGCTGACTGGACAAGACAAATATGAGCTGGTAACGTAGCATATTCATTCGTTGAATGAAAATTATATTTTAGTATCCGGGTGTTTTCAACTGACCATTATATGATCTCTACTACCGTAGACACAAAGCTGTGAATTCTCCGCTTGGAAGATATTTGTTTCCTTCAAAACGTAACTGTTTAGGTCAGATATTTAACCAAAAGCTTTTTCCCATGAATATGTGCATATGTGTAGTGATTTTTTGATATAATATGCCTTACTGTGTCATCATGTATGTATAGTCATTTCATCAAACACGCCCAGGTGTACTGTAACTGAATGGCTCATAGAAAATTGAAATCGAAATTAAATAGATGAATAAATAAATAAATAAATAAAGCAGACAGTCCCTGAATAGCCAGGCCAAAGCACCCGTGGTAATCAAAAATACCTTGACAAAAAAAATGGGAGATCGAAAACTTCTGCGCATGTGTGGATCCACCGGAAATGAATATGTTTCTGCCCTCAATACGACAGGCGAAATGGAGAGAGCAACTCGTATTTTTTAGGCACTTGGTGACGAGACGCGACAGGATAAAGACATACGGTTGAACACAAGCCTCGAAAATGTGAGGAGGCAAAAGTTTTACCGTCCCACTTTTGTTGGGGGTGCTCCAAAGAGGGCCTTATCCTAAACGCAACCCAAGGGACAAGTATTTTAGAAATACCACAGAAACTTAAGAAAAAAAATTCAGGTCTGTGTCTGATCTCTTTTTTCTCACTAGGATATGTTACTTCTCTTTGTCTAGCTGACGCGGTCATTTCAGTTTGCGTACTTTCGTTCTTTCTACTAGCTACAAGTTGTTGTAGTCAATAAACCTTTGGGCAGTTAAATAAAGTTTGGGGGTGCCCGTGGTGTAATGGTTATCGTCGTAGGAAATGGACACGGTGACTCGAATTCAAATCCAGGACGAGACTGATTGCATTTCACATAGCACTAATACCCTTGGGAAAGGTATGAATCCAACTATTCTCCCTCCAGCTATGGGTAAATAGTAGGGCAGACTAGGTTCTTCAGCCTTTGAGAGGCAACTAGTCTAGGAGAAAGAAAACTCTGAATTCAAACCTGTTAAACTCTGCAAAAAAATTGACCTTGTGTCATATCCTCCCCGAGCGGAGGTGTTGGTAAATATGGTTAAACAAAGTTTCTTGCGTTCGTTAACTTTTGCCACACTGGGTCAAAATAGGATCCTGGAGGTACGAATTTTTAGACAGTGTCGTTATGTTATATATTCTCTTTGACACCGCTATGTTTCTCAGGATGAGACACAAGGTCATTTTGTTTGTTTAGTACTGCTCGTTTTCCTTTTCCTTACTCGGCCTAAAAAAAGAAAATCTACCCGCAGCTGCATTAGTGAAAACTGAAATGCAAACAATCTTATTGGGGATTTGAACTTTAATCGTAGAGTTCATTTCCTTTACTGATTAACGTTACTTCATGCATCCTTTCATAATATGCTTGGAGCCTCTTGATTCTATTAGCTATGAACTTATTCCTAAATCTAAAACAAAACATTTTTTTAAAAGAAACTACCAAACATTAGAAAAGAGAACTCACAAAAAACACTTTTTAGTTTAAATTGGTCAAGCGTTTACCATAAGTGGTTGACTTGGCAACGCTTGTGTCCAATGTTAAGAGGCTCAGTGGTAAAGTTTCGACTCCGAAGTCACTGGTTCGATCTTCAGTTGGGGAGATCACGGTATAGACTGCTGATGAGATCTAATAAGATCGAAACCGCTGTACAGTGTTCCCATACATCGCAGGCAGTGTTGGCTTGTTTTCATGTCATGGTGAAATGAATTTATGATATAATTCCACTATTTAAAAAAAAATCTATATTTTTAACCTTAATGTATTTACTAACTGTAACATAGCCAAATACGGTCATGTGTGAAATGGACATATAATGTACATGTATATATAACACAGAACATAGGAATATCGAAACACGAAAAACACTTACGACTTCTTTGTTCAGGTACGAAACTTTTTATTACCTTTGAGTTTAAAGGTTCTTTGACATAAGGAGAGAGAGAGGCACAATCTTTCTATCCTGGCTTTTTCATCTGCCCTCCCCCAACACGTGTGGCACGCGCCGCAAAGGTCTCCGCGAGCAAGCGAAAGCCAACCGTCTTTTCCCGAGGCAGGTCTCATCTCAACTCTGACTTTTTCAAAATCTCCCAAAATCCTCCGCGCTCTTCCGCTGCGTGACGTCATTCACACTCGTTAGTCTCCGTTTCCCATCTCGGGCAATTGTGACATCTCTGAGTGACACGTCCGCTCTGCACGCGTGAACACCTGTGTTAATGTTGCACCTAACTAACCCATATGCTGAGCCGAAAGGTTATCAGCCAAACTAAACCCAAAGGCATAAACCGAAATCCCTCGGCCATTATATGACATAACTCCTCTGTACGAGAAATTCTTAACGAGGTGTTTTAAAGGTTTGAATTTAGTGTTTTCCTTCTGCTCGACCTGTTGGCATACCAAGATTAAAGAGTCCAGTCAGATCATTTATTTTGCCATAGTCGGAGGAAGAACAATCAGGTTCATAATTTCCCCAAGACTATAGTAGTTTATTGCAGCAGTAACCCCCACTCCCGCCGAAAAAAATCAGTAAATGGCATCTTAGCAAATAATCTAAGGAATTCTAACGTTACAGAAAGTATTTAAAAACCAAAGAAGATCTTTGAACCAGTAATAATTGATCTCAATTTTACGTTTATGAAAGACTTGGAAAGAAAGCAAATAGAGGATTGGTTAGATTTTATGGCATATCAACCATTGAAGGTTCTTTTATTCCAAATCTTATTAAATAATTGATTTGTAAACATGTGTAGATAACATTTTTGAATAAGCCTCTGCTCTTTTTCATTTGCTCATGTTTAAATGCTTTTAAGCATTTCCATTTTACTCGAATGATTTGCTATTCATCATTTGTTTGCACACAGTTAAATCGGTATACGTATATGATTTGTAAGTGAATAATCTGTTGGTAATTTCATTTTCAATTATGTTAAGACTTATTTCTTTGCACACTAGTATTGCTATTGTTTCTTTGTTAAATGGTGCCGATTATTGCAATCTAACACTAATAATTTTATTCAATATTAATCATCTATTTGCCGACAGTGAAGTGATTACAATTATTGCTATTTAACACTAATCTGTTTATTCAATATTACTCATTCGTTTGCACACAATTAAATGGTTGCAAGTATTCTATGTATTCAAGTAAACATCAGTCATTATCTTATACACAGTTAAATGATCAAACCGTTGTATTTCTAACATATCAAGTTTTCAGAAGCCATTTGTTTGCACATAGTTTGAATGTAAAATAGTTCTATTTGACCCATAGATAGGACCCTAATAGGTGAAACTACTCAGGTTCAGAATGAACCTGGGAGCAATGGTAATGAACGAGTACTTTACATTCCCCAAAGTTCCAAGCTTGACACCCCACCCGCAGAGTGTGTCATGCCCAGGACACTCGTTGAGGGAGTCTTACCACTCTGCAGATATGCAGTCGGTGTATTCTACAGCCCCAACCAACAGGGCTAGAATCAAATAGAGTGCTACAGGTTGGAACGGATGACTGCAATCAAATGTTCGGTGACTGCAAAGTAGACACTATGGGAAATTGACTTAGAAATATGTGATATGTTGGATGAAACATGTTTTAGCCAAAAATAATTAAAATTATATAAGCATGGGTTTCCTACGACGACCCTGAGGGGAGAAGTCAGTTCACTGAGCAGAAATGCAGTGACTCACTTGTAAAGAAAAGGTTCCGATTGCAGTGGCCTGAGAAAAAGTTGCTGCTGACAATCTTCTGGAATATGAAAGGATAAATCACAATTGATATCCCTGAAAAAGTTGCTATTATAAACAATGAAAGCTATTAGCAGCTCCTCTGGTAAAATTCTTTCACTAAAATTCTAAAAACGTCTATATCGTCTATAG